>OU015668.1:10311657-10741657 GCA_907165275.2 Zygaena filipendulae
GGTCCAGGTCTGGAATGTTAAAGATATAAAAACTCAGCTTAATAAAATCGTGGCAAATTATTTGAAAACAATAAAGAAATCAGGAATATTCCAGCACGTATAATTACTAACGTGATTATGGTAAAATAAATTGTAATACATATACTCTGTAACTAAATTCAATATATCTACTATTTGATATATCAAGTATAAAGTTTAAAGTAAAAAAAAACATTTATTCAAATTTGGCCCATAATGTGGCTCTTTTTGACGTCAATAAAGTTACATTTATTATGACAGCACCCATAAAATATCCACGCTTCACAGCTTCCTAGTGCTATAGCTGTTAGTTTGGATTGATGGATGGATGTTTGTTACTCAATCACGCCAGAACTACTAAAGTCTGAACGGAATTAGATGGAATGTGACATAGAGATACAGTGTCATAGTTTGGAATATTATATAGAGTCCTTTTTATCATAAAATTGCCGCGGGCGAAGCCACAGGGAACAACTAGTACAATAAATTCGAATGTGAGTCAGTTACACTTCAAATCATCATAAAATTTTGCGTAGATACACATAGTTCCAGCGGGAACTGGCTACTTGACTAAATTATTTTTTAGTCTGTCGTGTAGATTAATAAAAAATATTTGACACGTATTTTTTCTTTTTTTACATAATTAAAAAATAAGAGTGATACATTGAGTTGAAATTTCGTGTGACGTCACAACCCGGTGCAGTTTGTACGGGGCTTATACCGAATACTGACGTCACGATTCCCCCACCCTTAACTTACGTTAAAAATTACGTGTTCAAAAATATTTTTTTTTAATTGATCAACTTTATTTGTCACAACACAAAGATTTACAGCATACTCAGGTATGCAACAACTTTTTCATTAATCTAAAAATGCGCTTCTAGTCAATCAATCTCTACTAGAGGTTTTTTTTTTTTTTTTTTTTTATTCTCTCTTCCGTGTCCCTCTGATATTTGTCAGAGTCCTTGTTTTTTCTTTTAATTTATACCTGTTTCGTTTTTTTATTGTCTTGTAATTTTTAAATTTTGATATGACTTATTCTTGATTTCCCAACATTAACTTACTATTAATAATTTTAACAATATTAACTTTATCCAAATAATCCAAACTTAACAATCTCAGCTTTAACTAAATTACTCTAATTACTATCTTATTTTACATTCAAACAATCTACAATGCCAATCTCCTTCTCACTTCCGAACTTGTCCTTTAACTTAATTCTTCTATCTTATTCTATCCCCGTTTATAATTTACTGTTTTATTTCCTAATATCCCTTTGTTCTCCTTTCTTACCGTTTTTACATTCCAACCCTTCTAATCTTAACTATGTTTATTTTACTTAATATATGACCGTTTTATATTTTCAACCCATTATTTTATTTATTCTTGCTTATTATACTTATTTACCTACGACAATTGTTTGCTATCTTATATATACTCATATATATATTCTAACAAACCTTACTTATTTCTTATTTCTATTTGATACTTTTTTGACTATTAATTTACAGAATTCTAAAAATATTTCTCTATCTTTTTTAATTTTTACGATTTCGGCCAAATTTGTTTTATTTATTTTCTTTTCTAATTGAATTTCTAAATCTTGTCTCTCTTTACCGTATACTGGGCATTCAACTAATACGTGTAACACGCTCTCATCTTTTTCGGGGTCGCAGATGCACGATGGGTTCTCCTTGCATTTGAATCGATACAAATACTCGGAGAACCCACCGTGCCCTGTTAGTGCCTGTGCGACGACCGAGTCCATCCTAATTTTCCTTACAGTTGCGTACGCCTCAACTGCATCAGGGAAGAAGGACTTAGTCACGGAAGCAACTGTGCCATTTTTGTAGCGCCCGTTCCACTCATCAAGCGAGTCCAGTCGGATTTGTCGCTTGATGAATGAAACGGGGCACAAATCGTACTTGGGTTTGACCTTGAGGTTCAGAGCAGCGTCCTTTGCGAGCTCGTCGGCCCTTTTGTTTCCCTCCCATCCCACATGTGCCTTAATCCAAAAAAGTTTAATTTCGCTCCCTTTCTCTTCTAATTTTACAATATTTTTATTAATTTCGGCTACAAGGGGATGGAGGGGAAACCCACCAACCACTGCTTCAAGAGCGGACCGCGAGTCGCAAAAGACGCTGGTCACCCTGGCCTTGCTCTGCAGCGCGCGCTCAGTGGCTCCGAGCAGTGCTAGCAGTTCGGCCTGGTAGACGGTGCAGAAATTTTCCAACTTCATCTTCTTCGTTTTAACTTCCCTCCCGTTTTTCCAAATACTTAATGCCGCTCCAACTTTTCCCTCAATTTTGCTCCCGTCCGTGTAAATAATTTCCTCTTCATTCCCGCACCGTTCCATTTCTGCACCGTCCACCACGCACTCGAACTCCAGCTCCTTCTGCTTGGAGGGGTGCTGCAAGCTTGTGAAGGCCATCGGGCTCTCCACCTCTCGGTCTCCTGTCACTCGCCGCGAATACCCCTTCTTTGTTTCAAACAGAGACGCCGACTCGCGGACCCTTATATCAAGGGGGAGTATTCCGGCGAGTAGCAGGGCCGAGTTTAGTGAGACCGTTCGATAGGCCTTCACAAGCTTTTGCACGAACCCGCGCTGCACAGCATCCAGTTGCTTCCGGACTCCTATCCTCTCCGCAGCAGGCGCCCATGCGCTCGCTGCGTAGAGGATGGTGGGCTCGACTACTGCAGTGTATATTGTCCTGATGATCTCGGGTTCCAAGCCCCACTGAACCTTTGCAGCTCTAGACAGTTGACGATACAGACCCAACGCTTTTCGGCACACGTTGACAACGTGTGTACCGAACGTGAGTCTGTCGTCAACTGTCAGGCCGAGTATTTTAATTTCGCGGCACAAGTCAATGCTCGCCCCGCCCATGTTCAGGAGTGGTGAGTCGTACTTTAATTTGTTGGTGATCACCATGGCCTTGGTTTTGTGTGGCGCAAAGTTAAGTTTATTTCGGACTCCCCACTCCCGGACACGCGCGAGGGTCGCATTGGCCCGCGTTTGCACCTGAAGTGCTGTATCCCCCGAGAACATCAGGACAACATCATCGGCAAAAGCCTGGCAGTAGACGCCCCCACTTTCCAGATCCTTCAATAGGGGGTCCAACAGCAAGTTCCAGAATGTTGGGCCCCCTATTGAACCCTGCACGCAGCCCTTGGTGGTGCCTCTGACACACTCTGCTCCGGCGTATCTGACACGCACCTTCCTGTCGGAGAGGTAGCTGTCAACGACACGCCGGAGGTTTGCGGGGCAGCCAGTTTCGGCTAACCTACACTGTATGGCTGGCCACCAGGCGTTATCGAAGGCTCCCTCTATGTCGAGCGAAATTAGCACTATTAGTTTTTTCAGCTTCAGCTGGGCTCTGATATGTTGCATCATGGCATAGAGGGAGTCCTCGGTCCCGCGCTGGGGCATAAAGCCGAACTGGCGCCCGCTTATTCCTGGCAGAGTGTGCCAGCGAATCCTTCGCACCACCATTTTTTCGAAGATCTTGCTAAATACCGGCAATAGACCAATCGGCCGGTACGATTTGGGCTGCGTGTAGTCCTCCTTCCCTGGTTTGCGCAGTACCACCACCACTGCCTCCTTCCAAACCGCGGGGAAGTACGCCAGGTTCATGCACTTGTTCGCGAGAGCCAGGAACAAGTCCGGATCAAGGGTGATAGCCGCTCTACAGATGTCGGCGGTGAAACCGTCGAGCCCGGGCGCTTTTTTGGGGTTGAAACTGAGTGCGGACCACTTCAACTCTTCCACCGTGAATGGAGGGTCGGATGTTTCATCATGCGACCACCCATTCACGCCAGCAGCAATTTGTCTGGTTTGAGTGTGATCCGCACCCTCGCCCTCCGTGACGTCATCCGGGTAGAAAGTATCAGCCAGCAGGCTCGACGATTCCACCCCCGTTAGCTCCCTGCCGTCCCTGATGAGCGGGACGTCCTCCTGTCTAGCGGTTGTACGGCCTATCACCCTATAGATCCCGTCCCACATGCTCTCGCGATCCTGCTTCCCGCAGAAGGCCTTCCAGCTGGTGGTTTTGGCATTCCTTGCCGCCGTCTGGTACTTCTCCTTTGCCAGGAGGTATTGCTCCACGACCCATGCTCGGCGAGCCGTCGAGGCGCATGATATCCTGCGCCTCTTGGTCTTAAGATCCCTTTTGAGAGCGGCCAATTCCTCGGTCCACCAAGGCAATCCTGTTCGATGTTTCTTTCCTATCTCCGGTATCGTTTCCTTACAAACCTCTGTTAATATATCTGTATACTTTTGAATTGCTTCTTCCAAATCCTCCTGTCTACTAATTTTAGTTATTTCACTTTTGGTTAAGTTTCTTTCCTTCCAAATTTGGGCCAGTTTCCCACGAAACTGGAACCAATTTGCCTTTCTCGTGTTAAATACTCTCGTTTGTCTTTTTATATCTATCCCTTTTCCTTCCTCTATACAAACATCGAACAGGATTGGCCTGTGATCCGAAACGGTCACATCAGCCGCAACTCGCCAGTTCTCTATCCGGCCGAGCATGTCCATGGAGCACGTCGTTATGTCCACACAGCTACTAGAGGTTAAACCATAACGTTAAAAATCAAATAAACTCTTCACAGCTGCCACAAGGCGGGAATTGAGGTTGTCTTAGCATGGATCCCTGGGCACTGTGGTATCAAAGGGAATGAGAAAGTTGATATGTGTGCAAAAGAAGCTGCAAGGTCTGGTTCTAATTCGTGGGACAAGTTTAGGTATTGCCCGTGATCTACGCTCTTTAGCTCAACCAGAGTTGGAAAGTACGTGGAATGAATCATGGCAAAAATCCAGACGTATTAAAGGAAAACATTTTGGGGAAATCCAACCAACTATCCCATCTAAACCATGGTTCTTTAAACATCGCAGCTTCCCCAAAAGTGTCACTTCCACTATTATTCGCCTCCGCCTGGGACACGTATGCTCCCCTGTTTTCCTGGCCAAATTGAGAATCCGGGATCACTCTCGGTGCGAGTGTGGGCTAGACGAAGGCACTTTAGAACACATATTTTTCAGCTGTCCTAAATTGTCTGTCCCCTTACATGTTCTCCTTCCGCCTGACTTCCCCCGTCCAATCAATATAAACTTTCTTCTTACTCAGGTATTCTCCTCTTCCATCATTCCCTTAGTTAAATTTCTGTCGACTAACAAATTAACACTTTAGATCCCTATATAAGTATTTTTATCTTTATTTTATTCAAGTACTTCTCTATAATCTATCTATCTCTTCTCTTTCTAGGATGTACAATATATATAAAGATCATCAAAGTGACGTTGACTTGGCTACTACGTCTATTCCGAAATTAAAGAGGCTAATGCTTGCGAGGAGTAATGCGACCAGAGAGCACACAGTGTTGTAATCGCAGTGAATTTGGTTTGAGCCGCCTGTACTTTTGTTGATTTTGTTATTTTTTTTTGGTGCATGTTGTGTTCTTCTATAATTAATGAGGCAATAAGCATATAATTATGTACTTGAATTTATTTTATAAGGATTGTACTCATTGTTGGAGAACCAAATAAATAAATAAATAAATAAATAAATAAATAAATAAATAAATAAATAAATAAATAAATAAATAAATAAATAAATAAATAAATAAATAAATAAATTTTGTAGACTACTAACCGCCTAATAGCTTACTGTGTTGTTATATGCTCATTACAGAATTTCACGTGCAGGACAAAAAAAAATTACATCGACATATCGCATACAAAACGGTAGGTACCGGATAATCAAATCAATTCTATGCCGTGACTTTTCAAACTGTGACATTGGCAGAATCATCGTCAAAACGGTGGAGCCATTAAAAACAACAAATTGGATTAGAGGTTAAACGGTAGATAACGATAGCTGGAAAAAAAACCCCATCAGACAAGTGCAATTGACCCTTAAATGGTGATGTACCTTATCCTTCGTTCACCTACAAAACCTACCTGTGATATGTCCTCCTGGTAAATGTGGCTGGACGTCGATCCACTCCCGCACTTTCTGGACATCCTCAGGCCTGATGCCATTGTTTTTCTTATACTCTTCTTCTACAGTAAACTGTTTTACTAGTACCGACGACATTTTAAAACCCTTTGAATGCAGGTAATCATGGCAATGCACAGCAAAATATTATTATCAACTCCATATCTCAAGCTAGCTATAGATAGTAAATTTCTTGTACAATTGCTTTGTTAAGGCTCGCGCACACTGTAGCCGCGTCGGGCCTCAACGCATCGCATAGCAAAATTGCGCCAAAGAACATAGGAGGCGCATCGGGCCGCACCGCAACGCAATATGTATTTTGAATCAGTCAGGCGTTAGCAATCTTACAAGATGAATAGTTCCAACCATGAACCAATTAAACTAGATTAATTGGTCCATGTTCCGACGGAGAGATTCGGCTTCTGTTTGGTAATTAGACATAGACATAAATTTATTTGGCATCAAAAAATTTCTTAAAAGTAATACATGCATCAAATTTAAAATGAATCGTATATAGTTTCCGTGATGCCAAAATGGACATCGTCTCAGCATATGCTGTCGCATAAAGTGCGGTGCGGGGATGCGTCCGCGCGATACCCGATAGTATGTCTGCCCGCCAATTCAAATACATATACATTACTTACATAGATAATATAATATATATAAATTATATAGATACATAATATATGTATTATACTAATTTATTGATATTGTAATTCACGAACAACACTCATTCGGCCGTCTACTTGTTGCGCCTGTCAACGCAAACTGAGGCGGGCCGCATTGCAAGTTGTAACGCATAACATATCGGCCCAAAAATACGCCTGGATGCGATGCGCCGGTGCTGAGTGCGTTGCGATGCGGCCCGGTGCGGCCCGCCTGAGGTGTGCGATAGCTCATACAAAATGTATGAAAGTGATTCAGGAGGATTTTTGTTATGCGTTGCGGTGTTATGCGGCCCGCCCTAATGTGCGCGGGCCTTTATACCTACCTGTCTTTTATATGTCATGTAAGAATTATAGTATTATGTTAACTAGCTGTTTCTCGCGGTTTCACCCGAATTAATTGTACGTGTAGTATGCAAAATTTAATGTAGTTCCACTCGCGTTAATTTCGGAGTTCCCGTGGGAATTCCGGGATAAAAAGTACCCTTTATCCTTCTCTGTAGCCCTGAAAACGTGTATGCAAAATTTCATAATGATCGGTTGAGCCGTTAAGGCGTGAAAGCGTTACAAACATAGTATTAACTCACTTTCGCATTAATAATAATATAGCTGTGCTCCGCAGTTTCACCCGCGTGAGTTTGGGAATTCCCGCAGCAACTATTTTTTACTAAAATAAAAGTAGCCTAAGTTACTCCATATCCCAGTGTAAGTCCCGTTAAAATCGGTCCAGCTGTTTCAGAGATTAGCTGGAACAAACAGACAGACAGACAGAGAAAAAATTTAAATATTTGATGTTTTTATTCAATTACGGGCGTTGTAAAGAGGGTTTATTCGAACATCGAACTCGCCACCACAGGCAGATCACATAAAAAGAAAAAAAAATGCTAAGAGTTTTCCACAAATTTCAACGTTCAAAACTCAAATCACTTCACTCCCTTGGGAGTTTCATACAACATTATAATGCTTTGCTTTACGTCGAGATTGCGTGATATGTAGTTGGACATTGTCGAGCAGGTGGTGTGAAAAAAATATAAAAATATGAACAAAAACGCAATTAATAGCAACAACAAGCGTACCGAACTGTGATCGAATAGTCACAAGTTATGACTGCGTCGTCGGTCGAGCAGAATATGAAACTGAGTCTTTTTGGATTGGAACTTGACCTCACTATCAAAGTTATGTTTTTTGTGTGATTTTTTTCCACCAGTCAAACAAGATTAGACATAACCCAAAATATGTAGACTTATAGTTCCAAACTGCGCGTTATATTCGTCTAGACTAACCGCCGAACTCAGAGTCGACTTTAATGATTACTTAGTTAAGTATAGATTTTTAAAACAAAACTGCCGCAATCAGAGACGTTCAGTAAATTAATGTTAATTGGTATTTAATGAGAAGTAACTTAATTAGTTAAATGCCAATTAACATTAATTTATTTAACTTATCTGATTGCGGCAGTTTTGTTTTAAAAATCGATATTTAACTAAGTAATCATTAAATTCGACTCTGAGTGCGGCGGTAAGTCAACGTTGGCTAAATTATGTTTTCGCACCAAGTTTAAAGGTCACCAGTGGCGAAGGTACCTACCATAGAAGCCGATTCCCACCGGCTTCCCTTCAGAAGTTGGGAACACAACCACTCTCTCTACCGTAATTTAGAAATGGCACAATCAGTAATTTTTGTAGGAAATATTTCAGTAGAATCTACTGAAATACTACAAAAATTATCTCTACTGAACAGGAAACATTACAAAACGCCTAAACTATCAACAAAATTTGCTCTTCAACAACAAATTGTCATAAAATAAGCCGCTGGCGCGATCGGCTTTTTGGCGGTTAAACTTCCATACAAAATAATGCCGTGACGTCACATCAAGGTCGCAGGCAGCCGGCTAAAATAGCTACTTTGGTAAGCCGCTACAAATCGAGTTACTCTCTCCATTTCACTCACGCGCACGCATTTTCTATTGCTGTCTCATCAAATATCCTGATTGGTCCTAGAAATTCGAAACGGAGCGGACATTCTGTGTTGACTGTTGACAGACAACTTGAATTTATGACGAAAAAATGAAAATTTATAGGTATTTGAATTTATTAGTTAGTGTCACGTATTAGAATTTATTACTTGGTATTAAATAGTGATTAAGTAGTATTATAATTGGTTTGTTTTTGTTGTGTGTAATGATAGTGAAAGCAGTTACGCAGACGTACGTTGAAATTAGGTGTTTGCGGTAAGTAAATAGTTTAATAAGTTGAAATTACTTTAAATTAATATTTATAGTAGGTACCAAATAGATTTCCGGGTTGCCTCTCTCAATATTTCACCCTTCGCCACTGAAGGTCACACAATAAATTTATAATAATTACACTAGATTATCTACTATACTAATTTTTAATATTTTTGGTTCCTTTAAAAAGAAACATTAGCATTATTAACTAGCTGTGCCCCGAGGATTCACTCGCGCGAGTGTCGGAATAGTCTAAGCTGGTATTAATTCATTTACCTACCTTGAGTCCATTAGATACAAGGTTTATTATTTAACTAGCTGTCCCCTGTGGTTTCACACGCGGTAACTTTGGAGTTCCCGCGGGAATTCCGGGATAAAAAGTACCCTATGTCATTCAAATCCGTTCAGCCGTTTTTGCGTGATTGAGTAAACGTGTGCGAGGATAAGAGCTCGAAAGCGCATTTTCATCCAAATGGCTTCAAATTTATCGTCACTGCTCAGCTCCTATGTGTCTTAGCGTTATGTTGTATAGCCTTTAACCTGCCCAGGAGTACGGACTACAATCGTACCAAGTTTGGTTAAAATCCCTTCAGTAGTTTTTGACACATGCGTGCACAGACAGACAAAAAATTTACTGATTGCATTTTTGGCATCAGTATCGATCACTATATATCCTCCAATATTAATTTTGAATATATATTCAATGTACAGAATTGACCTCTCTACAATTTTATTATAAGGAAATATGATTGATGATAATAATATTCCACTTCACAACACACAGATCTACTTGATCCCACAGCAAGCTATTGTAACTTGTGTCGTGGAAACCAAGCAAACGTTGTACATGTCACCGTAATATTGTAAAAACCGTTAGATTGTAAACGGTTGGCATTGAAAAGTTATTTATGTGCACCCCGACATATTGTTTTTGCTACTGTTATAATTTTTATTATTATAGCTTTGGAAATTTGAACGGCAAAGCGGCGAAAATGCAGTTAACTACTACGTAATCTATTTTGGCATCTCATTGTACCATGTTTTTGTTATTAAATGGATTTCTATTGAAAGAGTTGCCCTAGCTATTTTAATGAAAAACCCACAATCATTTATTAAAACCATTCATTTAAATTATGCTAAACCTCTTAAATAAATTCTTTATACAGCAATGTCTTCTTCTGAACGATGTCAATCAATGTCGAGCTTCTTGAAGGAGCCCTCCACGCCGCCGAAGAAGTCGGTGACGGTCTTCGGCTTGCCGGGCCGCCGCGACTCGCACACGCGCTTCAAGCTCTCCGCTTCGAAAAAGCTCTTGTTTGCTAGGATCTTTCTTGAGATATCCTCTGGAACCACAGAATATAGGTAATAATAGCATAATCAGCTGTTTTAATATCCTAACTTATAAATAAACTCCTTTTTCTTTCTTTTTTACTTTCTTTCTAACTTCTGTGACACAGAGCTACTCTAACCTCGGAACAAATAACCATAATGCCGACTTTTAGTTTTATCTATTACTAGCTAAACCTCGCGGTTTCACCCGGGGTAATTTCGTAGTACCCACGGGCATTCCGGGATAAAAATTACCCTATATCACTCACTATGTCACTCAAAATCACTTTAGCTTCCTATAAGTATAAATCATTTTCAAAATCGGTTCAGTAGATCTAGCGATCACCCCCTAAAACCTCACAAACTCACAATCTCTGTAGTTCCCGAGGGAATTCCGGGATGAAAAGCACCTTACGTCACTTAGGATCATTGCAGTTTCCTATAAGTGAAACAATTTTTAAAATTGTTTCAGTAGAGTCAGAGATAGCTGTTCCCCCGTGGTTTTACCCACTGGGAATTCGGAATTCCCGCGGGAATTTTGGAATAAAAGTACCTTTTGACACTTAGGATCACTGCAGCTTCCTATAAGTGAAAGAATTTTCAAAATCCGTTCAGTAGATCCAAAGATTACCCCCTACAACGTCACAAACTCACAAACATTTGCTCTTTATAATATTAGTATAGACAAACGTACGAAAATCCAATATTTTTCTCTTTACAATATTAGATTGTAGTATGCAGTTAGTATTAGTAGGTGACAAACTTATTACTAGCTCGTAAAGTCCTAATTCATTCACTACAGTATTTAGAATTTGATTGATAATTTCCTGAATAAAATTAAAAGAAATAAAATCTGTGATGAAACTTTTACTATGGTGATAAAAATTAATATGACACTGTCAAAATCCACGTACCTCTGCATTCGTCGACCGATTTATAGTTTCCGCCGGCGTCTTTTGGCAGCGCTTCCATGGATATGAACTTGTCGAGATCCATCGAGCCAGGCTGATGGATGTGCAGCTTATCCAGCAGTTCCTTCTTGAGGAATGGCTTTATCAGCATCATCAATTTGTCCATGAAGGAAGGCGCGTTCATGAAATGCATCCCCTTCAACTTCACTAGCAAGGCTTCCTGAAATAGTTTAATAATCGAAATTAATGTCGATACCATTTACAGCTTGATTGATGATCAAGCACTGTGCGCTTTCTGGTTCAAAGTAGACATTAAAACGCAAATTTTTTTTATGTCATAGGGGGCAAAAGGGCAGGTGGCACCTGGCAACCTGATGGTAAGTGATTACCGCCGCCCATCGTCATTTGCAACACCAGAAGACGTTGCCGACCTGGAATGGGAATGAGAACTGGCTTTCAAGTGATTTAACTCTTATACGAGTATTTTTGATAATATTGGCTTCGGCTGTTCCTGTGATTTTAACCCTTGAATCAAGACGACATATTATTATAGGTACTTACGAGACAAAAAATAAGTGTTCAGAATTGACTGACAGTACTTATATTTATTATTATTTCAGACTAGCTGACCCACGTGGTTTCACCCCCGGTTATTTCGGAGTTCCCGCTTGAATTCCGGAATAAAAAGTATTCTATGTCACTCAGGATCACTGTAGCTTCGTATAAGTGAAAGAATTTTTAAAATCGGTTCAGTAGGTATATCCAGAGATTACCCACTACAAACTCACTAACTCACAAACGCTGGAGTTCCCGCGGGAATTCCGGGATAAAAGTACCCTATATTCTTTTCTGTACCACTGATAACGTGTGTGCAAAATTTCTTGATGATCCGTCGAGCCGTTAAGGCTTGAAAGCGTTACAAACAAACTCTTTTCGCTTTTATAATATTATTTTAGATATTCTGCATACTACAATATTTGGTTAGAGGACGACCGTACCTGTACAAAGTAGAAGAACTGCTGAATAACTTGTATCTCCAAGCAGGCGAGATGACCGGCTGACATGGTTTGTAGGTCCACGACGAACATATAGCCAGGCCAAGTGCCTTCCTCATACTGCCACAAGTCTAATATCATTAGCGCTATTCTGCAAACAAATAATATAATGGGGATGTGGACTACTTTTCTAATTAGTCCGTCAGTTAGAAAATAAAATAACAATAGACACGTATTTTTTTGCTTTTTTAAATAGATTAAAATATACAGAGATAAAGCGCATTAAAGTTAAGGCTGAGGGGGTCGTGACGTCACTAACCGCTAGAACCGCCATACAAACTGTCAGAATAGTGACGTCACGCGAAATTTCAACTCAATATATCGCCGTTATTTTTGATTACGTAAAAAAAGAAAAAATACGTGTCCAATATTTTTTAATAATCTACAAGACAGACTAAACTAAATGCGGTTATGAATATATTAAGGTATCCACTTGCAATTTTAACTTACTTGACTGCATCAGCATACACAAAGTTCTTGGTATTAGTGTCGACGATTCGACAGTACATGCAGGCGTAACCATCTCTGGAACGCATCGGTAGGGGCTGGAACAGTCTGTGACAAAGCGAGTGACAATTCTGTTCGGTTAAATACTTCAAGGAATTAGGTATTTTCCGGGATATGAAAAACAAAATTCTAATTAGTCCGTCAGTAAGAAAATAAAAAAATAATATACACGTATTTTATCCTTTTCTTAAATTAATAAAAATAAACATAGATTAAGCGTATTAAAGTTAAGGGTGGGGGACTTGTGAGTTGTGAATTTCTGCGGGAATTCCGAAACTTACGCGGATGAATCTCCGAAACAGTTGCAAAGATTTTGACGGCATTTTCACTGCTATTTAGCTGATGTTATAGGGAGTAAATTAGGCTACTTTGGAGTTCCATGCGGGAATTGCGGAACTCACGCAGGTGAAACTGCCGCGCACAGCTAGTATGTTATAAATATAAACAGACACAAGTAGATAAATAGGCAATGCATCCTACTAATATTATAAACGCGAAAGTTTGTAAGTATGTATGGATGGATGGATGGGATGGATGTTTGTTACTCTTTCACGCAAAAACTACTGGATGGATTTAAATGAAACTTTACAATAATATAGCTTATACATCAGATTAACACATAGAGTACTCTTTATTCCGGAATTCCCGCGGGAACTCTGAAATTAACGCGGGTGAAACCGCGGGGCACAACTAGTTATCCATAAAAGAATTTCCATCATATACCTACATAAGTTTATTTCCAGATAGAAGTTGCTGGACTTACGTTGTGTTAAGCGCACGTTCGATTCTGCCGTCGGCGATCGTGCGATCCTTGAATATGTTGAAGAGGGTCTTCAGAGTGTAATGTAGGTCGATGACCTGCTTCGTGACCGCTGTGCTGCGCTCACAGCAGTGGTACGCCAGGATGAGGTCCAGGTCTGAAATATGCTTTTGTAAAAATGACTCCAAAGTACCAACCGTCTTCAGAGTAATCGGTGAACATACATAAAAAAAAAGAAAAAATACATACAATCGAACATAGAACCTCCTCCTTCTTGGAAGTCGGTTAAAAACTATGTATTAAGCCGAGGTTCATCTGGTTAGTTGGGATGTGAACTACTTTTGAAAATCAAAATTCTAATTTGGCCGTCAGTTAGAAAATAAAAAAACAATAGACACGTATTTTTTGCTTTTACAAATATTTAAAATATATAGAGATAAAGCGCATTAAACTTTAGGGTGAAGAGGTCGTGACGTCACTAACCGCTAAAACCGCAATTCAAACTGTCAGGATAGTGACGTTACATGAAATTTCAACTCAATATATCGCCGTTATTTTTTGATTACTAAAAAAGAAAAAATACGTGTTCAATATTTTTTAATAATCTACAAGATGGACTAAAAAAATCAGTCAACATGCCCATTTCATTCATTCGAATTGCACCACCAGTAACGTCATGGGGAATTAGAAGAAAGAAATAAAGAATGAAAGAAAGAAAACGAGTTCATTGGTCCCCATCAAAAATATACAAGAAAATAAACATGATAAAAAGTTGTGTAGGAAAAGGAAAGCTGTGCTGTGTGGGGGTCAATCGGCTTCAGCTATCTCAGCATAGATGATTTATTAGATTGTATTTGCGGGGCAGAACATAATGAAACTCTGGTCTTACGACAGGGCTGCGGCCGGAGTATAGTCTAATTAGTGTTACCTTCAATACAACCTTATAGATTTCTCGGGTATTTTTTTACCGTGTTCCAAAATAAAACCTCATTCTCTATTCCCTAGTAAAAGTATGCTATTAGGTATGTTTTATGGAGAAACTACAAAATTATTGTTTTTATTTTTTTTAACTGGGAAATCAACTAATCAATGTAAGTATAGAAGTTTTGAGTGTATCAAATAAGATAAGATAAACTTCACATACACCACGCAACAAACACTTGTATAATTTAAAGATAAGTAAAACTATGTGGTGCAATGCTTTGCTAAAAGGGACTCCACTCGGCATTGCTGCGACTGGAGACTGGAGACTGGAGCCCCATCGTTCCGTCTGCAGAGAGTAGGTACTCTCTTGGAATATTATACAATATAATGATACTTAGGTATAATATTTGATATTTATATGATATAATATGATACTTTAAATAATGAGAGACACAGTCGAATCACTAAAAAAACGCGCCTGCAGCCAATGATTTTTATTAAATCTTCTTTATGGCAATTTATCGCGATTTATTGCATTTAATTCTGCCAATGTACGTATTTTTAGCAATTAAAGTAATTATGTCGAAACGCTAAGGACCCCATGTCCCCCAAGATAAAACATGATTATCTCTCGAAAACCAGCTTCTTTCTTGGAAAACAAAATGGCTGCTGAACGATGGTAAAAATATCGAATAAATATCGCGATAGGCGTCAACTCGCTACGACCTCTTTGTCAACAGGTTTAATAAAACCTCTTTGTGTCAGAATAGTTATGTAATGTGTGCCTATCAATGAGCAGTTTAACTAGGTATGGCCTTGCGCATAATTTTATGTCCGGTTTTTTTTTGACAACGTTATAATACCTCAGATCAGATAAAAACTAAAGACGGAACGTCTCGAACAACGAAGTGAAGCCGGTTGCGTATGCATGTGGAGCTCAGAAAGTGCCACAACAATAGGGATGTTGACTACTTTTGAAAATCAAAATTCTAATTAGTCCGTCAGAAAATAAAAAAACAATAGACACGTATTTTTTGCTTTTTTAAATAAATTAAAATATACAGAGATAAAGCGCATTAAAGTTTAGGATGAGGAGGTCGTGACGTCACTAACCACAAAACAGCCATACAAACTGTCAGAATAGTGACGTCACGCGAAATTTCAACTCAATATATCGCCGTTATTTTTTGATTACGTAAAAAAAGAAAAAATACGTGTCCAATATTTTTTAATAATCTACAAGACGGACTAAAAAATAAAAATTAGTCAACATGCCCATTCCCATGGTGTCTATTTCTTGTGAGTGTGAGTGTGTGCGTGTTTCTGTGTACGTGCACGGCGTGTTGTCTTTTTCCTGGCTTCACTTGTTTGTTCTACGCGTTCCATCTTTAGTTTTTACTTGGTCTGAGTATAATACCTGTTATGTACTGGCTGGGCAGATGCGGCTGATTGTTGATCCACTCTCGCAGCTTTTTGATATCCTCAGGAGTGATTCCTGTGTCCTTCGCATATTCTTTCTCAAGAGGTAACTGCTGCGCTTCGCCAGGGATCATGGCCGTTTCTTGTGATATCTATTGTTAGTTGCAGCAACTGAAAAAAAATGTCGCGAATTAAATTAAAGATGAGCTGAGAAAAAAGATAGGAAAAAGATAAAGATATACCTACATAGCTTAGCTTTTTCGCTTTGTAAATGTAATTCAACTATGACACGTGTGGATATATCTTATCTTAATATATTTAAATCACGTGTCACGTTGTTTGTCCGCGATGGACTCCGAAACTACTGAACGGATTTTGATAAAATTTTGTAACCATTCATAAAATGGTCCAACTTAAAAGATAGGATAGTTTTTATCCCGGAATTCGCTCGGGCACTGATGGACATAGAGTACTTTTTTCCCGCAACCTCCGCGGGAACTCCGAAAATACCGCGGATGAAATCGCGGGGGACACCTAGTCTAATATATATATAAATCACGTGTCACGTTGTTTGCCTGCGATGGTCTCCGAAACTACTGAACGGATTTTAATAAAATTTTGCAACCATTTATAATATGGTCCAAATTAAAAGATAGGATAGTTTTTATCCCGGAATTCCCGCGGGAACTCCGGCACTCGGGGAACAGCTAATCACTGTAAACTACTGTCGGGGTACAAAGAAGAACATAGAGTACTTTTTCCCGCAACCTCCGCGGGAACTCCACGAAATTACCGCGGATGAAATCGCGGGGGACAGCTAGTTATTACTATATATACAAAACAATATAACTGGCAGTTTTAATAGATTGTTAATAGATGGCACGTTCTACATGTTATGTTATTCAAAAACTTTTAGAATACCCCTTTTTTAATAATATACAAGCTGCGCCCCGCGGTTTTACCCGCGTGAGTTTCGGAATTCCAGCAGGAACTATTTTATTCCATAATAAAAGTAGCCTAAGTTACTCTTTATAACATCCATTTCCGTAAAATATTACTTTTGTAGGTCATTTGTCTACTTCAGTTCATCATTACACATCTACGTATATGTATAACTAGCTGTCCCGCGCGATTTCATCCGCGGTGATTTCGGAGTTCCCGCGGGAATTCCGGGATAAAAACTACCCTATCTTTTAAGTTGGACCATATTATGAAGGGTTACAAAATTTTATCAAAATCCGTTCAGTAGTTTCGGAGTCCATCGCGGACAAACAACGTGACACGTGATTTATATACATATATTAGATAGATAATGACCATGCTAACAAATTAACATGGCTGCAAAACTACTTGACGTTTGTATTAACTTTGCTTTGACAGCTGAGTGATTTTGTAAACACAAGTTGATTAAGTGGATTAGCCGGTTCAGGCGGTTTTCCCACGGTAAGTACAAGTTAGAGCGAGAGCCACGGTGTTGAGGAGAGATAGAGACTGTCGCTTCTCTACGCAGTAACTAGCTAGATAGCAGACTTTGTACAATGGGCTGGTTGACTGAATTTTCTTTTACTCCATGTAGAAAAAAAATATTGGACACGTATTTTTTTCTTTTTTTTTATGTCATAGGGGGCAAATGGGCAAGTGGTACACCTGATGGTAAGTGACCACCGCCCATAGACATCTGCAACACCAGAAGGCTTGCAGGTGCGTTGCCGACCTGGAATGGGGATGGGAACTGGCTTTCAAGTGGGGCTGCCGGAACACACCGTTTTTACGTAGTCAAAAAATAACGGCGATACATTGAGTTGAAATTTCGCGTGACGTCACTATCCGGTGCAGTTTGTATGGGGGCTTATAGCGGTTACGTGACGGTGACGTCACGAGCCCCCACCCTAAACTTGAATGCGCTATATCTATGTATATTCTCATTAATTTGAAAAAGCAAAAAATACGTTTCTAATATTTTTTATTAATCTACAAGCCGGACTAATTAGAATTTTGATTTCCAAAAGTCATCATCCCCATTCAGTGTTATATTAAAATCGTACAGAATGTCGTTGGTCATAGTTAATAAGGGCCTTGAATAAGGGCCTTGATGCGGTTCGACGGACAAAGAAAATAATGTAATACTATACCTTCATTTGCAAATAGAACGCAGTATTTTTCTATTAGCTCTGCCTGTTCCGCCTATACCTAATGTTTTACTAAGCCGACACTGATTATTACCGTGCACGCTATACAATTTTACAAAGTACAGTATTATATTATCTGTGGTATGGCTAACACCAGTCATTATATAACAACCAGTCAAGTCAAGGGCTAGGGATGTCAGCCGTAGTTCACGGACTTGCTCCAAACTTACCGCCACTGGTTAAAAATGTGGGACTTAGCTACCAAAGAATAATATTTATAATAATAATTTATTCGACTCCGCAAAAGTACATAAAATGTGTTTTAATTACAGAAAGTAGGAGATCTGGAGCCTAATCTAGGTTAACCTGTATTATAGGTCTCCAGGTCCCGAACTAAAAAGACCATTATTAGTAGGAACAAATAGAAAAATAATACAAAATAAAAATGAAATCAGGATAGAGAATTACAGTTCTGTGTGTAAGCGTTGCATGGGTGTATTTGTGAGTGCGATAGTGTGTATGATAGGGTATGCGTGTGTGTTGTGTGTGCATGTGTTTCTGTGTGTGTGTGCATGTGAATGCTTTGCTATTATAAAAGGAAGGCGAGCAAAACAATTACAAATCATATTCAGATTTCGCATAAAAAATTGTTTTTATTGAAATCTGGGGGCACGGCAGTGCCCCCGCCAAGTCGAGCAACAAAAGCGGCACGGCCGTATACTATCCTTTTCTCGAAGCAATTCAGGCCATTTTCGACCCCCTATAACTTCGTTGTGGATAAAACTAGAAGCCTGAATTTTTAGTAAACAAGCAGGTATTGTATAAAGACGGTATAATTTAAATTTCATTCGATTTGAACCAGTAGTTTAAGAATTATAACTAGTCAAAGTTTCTTAATTTTGTAGGTCACTCACTCACTCACTCACTCACTCACTCACTGACCGATCATCAAAATTCTAAGGCACTTCTAGCAGACATAGAAGTTTGAAATTTAGAATACAATTAGTGTTTATTGTATAAATCAAGGAAAAATTAAAATATTTAGCAATTTCGGTCCAGTTTTCTAGATACACTAACTGCATAAATAACTTTGTAATCCCATATAAATGTATGGAATTACAAAGTTATATATGCAGTTATATGTACCAACTATAACTTTGTAATCCCATATAAATATATGAGACTAGCTGTTCCCCGCGGTTTCACCCGCGTTAATTTCGGAGATCCCGCGGGAATTCAGAGATGCAAAGTAGTTAGTACCCTATATCCCTAGGTTTTCTTTACCCCTGACAACGTGCATGCAAAATTTCATGAGATTTCACCAGCGTTAATTTCGGAGATCCTTCGGGAATTCCGAGATAAAATTACCCTAATCTGAATACTGCAACGATTTTCATGAAATTTTGTATACAGGGGATTTCGGGGGCCATAAATCGATCTAGCTAGGATTCATTTCTGGAATTCCCGCGCGAACTCTGATATCAACGCGGGTGAATTAATTATTGCATACTACACGTTGTCAAGGGTACAGGAAAGGTCATAGGGTAGTAGTTTTATCTCAGAATACCCGCGGGATCTCCGAAATTAACGTGGGTTAAACCGCGGGGAACAGCTATTTAAGTCGTTGCCCAGATATTAATAAATAATAATAATAAGTGTAGCTATAGTTACCTACCTAGATATAAAGTATAGATACATAGTTACCTAGACATAATTATGTTCAAAGGTACAATGGTCAACGGAATGAAAAAGCAAGAATAGGGCATGTGTTTATATATATTATAAAGTTGTACCAAAATCTTTCAAGTTATTAAAGTAGACTAAATTGCTCAAAGGAGGAAGACCATTTACAAAAAGAAATGAGATCCCATCAAAAACAAACTTGTAAAAAAGTCCAAGTCTCGCAACTCAACTCACTTCTTCTACAGTAAAAAGTTGTGAGATCAATGTAATACCAAGTCGGTTAATTTATTCAGTGCCTACTTAAGGGTCCTTGTCTAAAGTTATCATGTTATAAGCTAATCTAATAACATTTTATAGTGACCATATCAAATTTAAAAACCTTTTATGTTTTAAATAGATTGATTGGCTTGGCGATCACGTGAAAACACAATGTATCTCACAAGTAATACATATTATAATTAAATTAGATTATTTAGAACCATAATTATGTATTACATGTGAGATATATTGTGTTTTCACGTGATCATGAAATATAGCAGTCACCTTATCAGGGGTACAGAAAAGTATTTATGGTATTTTTATCCCGGAACTCCCGCGGAAACTATGAAATTAACACGATCGAAAACAAGAGCGACTTCCTTCCTCCTGTTGGAGTCCGTTGAGGAATTTTGTTGGTACTACTACAGCTTGAAAACCGGTTTTTTACGTAGGTGAAGTTGTTAGCGAATTTGAATGCTTTGCGGTGGCGTGGGTTCGATGCAACAAGTTACTGGGTAATATTTGGTCAACATTGGTGTTTACTTTGAGTCTGGGTGTTATAGAGATAAGATTTGTTTGTATGTTTGTTAGTTTGTAAAATCAAAATCTCATCTCGAAATTTCCTGACAACGTGTGGACAAAATTTCATGATGATCATTTAAGAAGTGCGGGCGTTGTGTCATGATCAGTGTGTAAATAAATATATTTCTATTTCTATTTCTATTTCTATTTCTATTTCTATTTCTATTTCTATTTCTATTTCTATTTCTATTTCTATTTCTATTTCTATTTCTATTTCTATTTCTATTTCTATTTCTATTTCTATTTCTATTTCTATTTCTATTTCTATTTCTATTTCTATTTCTATTTCTATTTCTATTTCTATTTCTATTTCTATTTCTATTTCTATTTCTATTTCTATTTCTATTTCTATTTCTATTTCTATTTCTATTTCTATTTCTATTTCTATTTCTATTTCTATTTCTATTTCTATTTCTATTTCTATTTCTATTTCTATTTCTATTTCTATTTCTATTTCTATTTCTATTTCTATTTCTATTTCTATTTCTATTTCTATTTCTATTTCTATTTCTATTTCTATTTCTATTTCTATTTCTATTTCTATTTCTATTTCTATTTCTATTTCTATTTCTATTTCTATTTCTATTTCTATTTCTATTTCTATTTCTATTTCTATTTCTATTTCTATTTCTATTTCTGTGTGTCATTCTAACAAACAGACATTCGCATTTATAATAGTAAGAATTATGATTTCGGTACTTCATAGCGTTTGGTATTGTGTTATAGAGACGTAATGAGTGAGAACTGATGTCATCAGCCCATTTAAGTAAGCAAATCATGATTCTAAATGTAATTCTACTTGTTTCTTCGGTAGTAGTTTTTTCTTATACCTAGTCGTTTTTCCCCATCACTCATTTTATTACTAGCTAAACCTGACTGCGTAGCCGTCGCTGTGGCTTTATCTAATTAAATCAATATTTGTTTTTCAAAAATAATTATAATATTTCCATCTAACGTAGGAACTTTTCTATACAAAGTATGTACGTATTCGTGTGTACATAAAATGTTTATTTTTGGGTAAAAATGCAAATGACCTGTAAAAATTTCAAGTCATTCAATCGACTGCTTTTAAAATTTTGCGACTACAAACATCTTTATTATTGTAAATGCGAAAGTGAGTTTGTTGGTTTGCTCGTTACGTTTCCACTTCTCAACGGCTCAACCGATTATCATGAAACTTTGCATGCACGTTGTCAGCGGCACAAACAAGGAAATATGGTAAATTTTAATCCGAATTTCCTTTGGGAACTCCGAAATTAACGCGGGTGAACCCGCAGGGAACAGCTAGTTCGGATATAAATAGAATTTATTTATATACCTACTGACATTTACTACAGCTTTATTTTGCTATTTTAAATAACCTGTCATGTTTTTACAACAAAAAATATTGAAGGTTGTTTAATGGCTGTTTAGAATCTTTTGTAGGTATAATTCGATGAGCCGATTGGTGTAGTAGGTCACCATGCTTGCTCGCTAATCAAGAGGTTCCGGGTTCGACTCCCGGTGGGGGTTCGCTTTGTGTGATGAACACAGGGTTCCACTTTCCAGTCTGGGTGTGTTTATATATGCATACATATATATAGTATAATAGATTTTTAATTCTATGTAACATATACCACATTTGCTTGGTTTCCACGACACAAGCTTAAGCTTAGTGTGGGATCAAGTAGATCTGTGTGTTGTGAAGTGGATTATTATTATTATTGTTATAACTTATTATTATAATCTACACTAGTCCTTACTAATATTATAAATAAGAATGTGAGTTTGCTTATATTTTGTTCGTTTTTTGTGTGTTACGCTTTCACGCTGCAATTACTCGACCGATAATCGTGAAATTTTGCTTACACGTTGTCAGTGGTACAGAAAAGGACATAGCATTTTACTTCAGAATTCTTGCGGGAACTCCCAGATTCTCCCTGTCTTTCTAATTAATACCTTGCAATTTTATGCCGCAAAAAAATTTTTTAGGGAAATTTTATTTGGGAATTTTTCCGTTACATTTGTCTTAGTAACACAGAATATTACACTTTTTACAAACACTGACGAACGGATTCGTTTTTTAAATACGTGTAAAATAATCAGTCGAGCCTTGGCTAATAGATAATATTTAAAATTAATGTTTATTTAAAATTATAATTACTATAGCTTTTACCCGCGATTTCACTCGCGTCAATTTCGAAGTTCCCGCGGGAAATCCGGGATAGAAAATATGTCCTTTTCGGTAGCCCTGACAACGTGTATACATGCAATATTTCACGATGATAATTGAGGCGTGAAAGCGTAACAAACAAACAAATAAATAAACTCACTGACGCATTTATAATAGTAAGGATTTTTTTTAAATGTTATGTAATAATAATAATAATAATAATAATAATAATAATAATAATAATAATCCATTTCACAACACACAGATCTACTTGATCTCACACTAATTAAGCTTGTGTCGTGGAAACCAAGCAAACGTGGTATTTACAACACATATTATTACAAATACTATAGATATATACGTGGTGGTCATATAATTAAGAACGATTTATATGTAGACCTTAAATTGAAATTGAAATGTTCATAAAAAAGATTTACCTCCTTGCTGAAAAATAATGAATATACCACTAGCTTCAACGTTTACAAGGCTAACATAATCTGTCATAAAAGCAGGAAATAATATTTAGTTTACCGGTTAATTCGTTGACAATAAAATATTGGTAACATCGCAGCAGCTCGGAGGCTGGACAAATAATTAAGAACGATTATAGTATTGCTTTTTTTTAAATTAATTTTGTGAATAAAATAAAATAAAAATAAAATGAAATTATTTCTTAAAATGCTCTTCATTATTATTTTATAGTGTGTTTATGCCATTATTGGTTTTTAATAGTTTTAAGGTAATTTTTTATCGAAAAAAAGAAATCTAGCGTCTCGGCTACTAGAGAAATAATAATAAAGCTGCGTGGTCATAATCGATCATACTAAAAAATTGCAGATCATTTATCTTGTTCAAAAACGATGGTTTACCAAGCTGTGAAGCATTTTTATACACATCAGACCACTCCGAATATTCCGCGCAAATCTAAAGTTAGAAAAACGTCTCCCAGAAACGTTTAAGAATAGTTCACCTCGCTAAGCGGGGCCAGTTTAAAGGTTCTAATGAGATCAAAAATGAAGTTTTCGATGACAGTCACTGGGGCACTGTTTGAAGGCATTTTGTGGAGGCACAGTTTTTTGACAGAGAAACAAGGAACGTACCCATGTTGACATTACGCCATAGGCAGAGTTATTCTTCTGAGGGCAGACCCGACTAGCGTTTGGAAGGAAGTACCTATGGAATTTGGACATAGTCGCAATAGAATTAGGTACCTACATACTTTTTTCGAATTAAACAAAGATAAAAAAGTATGCTCTGATGGTAAGCAGTAGGTATGTACGCCGACCTGCGAATAAGACATTCGACCCCAAATACACTAAATGGATGGTGGACAATGACAGTGAAAACATAAAAATTTGGGGTTGTTTTTCTAGTTATGACGTAGGACTTACTAGGCTGGTAAAAGGCAACATGGACCAATACTAATACAAACAAATACTCGAAAAATGTATGTTGCCATACGCAAATGATTTTATCTTTCGGTAATAAAGACATTTCAGCATGATAATGATCCAAAACACAGCTTACTCACTCAGACCACTACCATCCACTTCTAAAAACTACCTTGACAGGCAAGTGGTAAAAGTGTTTGATTGGCCACTAAACAGTCTAAGTCTTAATCCAATTGAACATATTTGGTGTCAATAAAAAAAAGATATCAAACAAACGTTCTGGTAAGATAAATAACCTTCAAAACACTTTTTAAATTAAAACCTGTAAGTAGTTAATAACATCCATGATGCGCCGTTGTTATGCAGTTATCTGCAGTTAAGGAAATGGTACAGAATATTAATTTACGCCCCCTTATAACAATTTTTCCTGTTTTATTTTATTGAATAACAGTTGTCAAATTAAATCAATTGAAGCCATACCTAAATTCTTAAATTATCTTTAATATTTTTTTTTTAAATGTTTCGTTCTTAATTATTTGTCCAGCCTCCGAGCTACTGCGATGTTACCAATATTTAATTGTCAACGAATTAACTGGTAAATTAAATATTATTTCCTGTTTTTATTACAGATTTTGTTAGCCTTGTAAACGTTGAAACTAATGGTATATTCATTATTTTCCAGGAAGGAGTGAAATCTTTGTTATGAACATTTTAATTTAAATATGAGGTCTACATATAAATCGTTCTTAATTATATGACCACCACTGTATATACACACCCAGACTGGAAAATGGAACCCTCTGTTCATCACACAAAGTCCACCCCCACCGGGAATCGAACCCGGAACCTCTTGATTAGCGGGCAGGCATGGTGACCATTGCGCCAATCGGGTCGTCAATGTATGTATTTATTACTCTGAGATATTACCCACCTCTATCTTTTATATTCAGCGATCGATCCAGCCAATACTTTATTAAGAACAATTAATTATTTTAATTTTGAATCACTATCGTACCAACATAATGGGCGTGATGGCAAAATTTTTAATTCTTAATCCGTCTTGTAGATTAATAACAAAAATATTAGACGCGTGTTTTTATCTTTTTTTACGTAATCAAAAAATAAAAAAAGTTGAAATTCCGTATGACGTCACACCTAAGTACACTTTATACCTACTTAATTACGACGTCGCATCCCACTTCTAAACTTTAACGCGTTTCGTCTCAGTATTTTTTTCAATAATTCGAAAAAAAAACAAAAAATACGTGTCCATTACTCTTTTGATAGTATGTAACCGACGGACTAATTAGATTTATAATTTATTAATGTCATAATGCCCATTATAATTGTTAGTTTGTTTATTTTATTAGATCTTACACGTTTTTATCTCGTGCGCGCTTCGCGAGCCCGTCACCGCACTGTGTCGGTAGATTGCTGAATAGGCCAGTTTTAATGCGGCATTAATGTCGCGGCGAAGCGTTCGAAATCAGTAAATCACTAAAATATCCAGTTTCACTGTTACCGATAGAGGGTTCAACTCAATGGGGATTCCTAAAATTTTTGTTTAAAACTCTTCCGAATCTCCTCAGGTAATTTTTTTTTAATAAATACCTACCTAAGCTTATTTCCACCCTCAACTTAAATCAACATAAACGTATCTGATCTCAGCATAAACATATTTTATACTGCTGTGCTCAGCGGTTTTACTCGCGTGAGTTTATAACACAATTCAACAAAAAAAAAACCTTTTTTTTTTGTGTCTGTTATTTAATGACTATTGTCTGATTGTTTTCATAATTCAAAGTCAAATGTTGAACATAAAAAAATGTTGACAAAAAATGGCGCTATAATTTTAAAACACGATTTACTCAAAATTTCTCTAGTGTGGGTTAACACACTATTGCTTATCTATGTCCAATTATACTTTCACATGCATTTAGTGAAGGCTGTTAATTTGGAATCACAAACAGACACTTAAATTTTATTTATATGTATGTATGAATACATATAAATAAAATTTAAGTGGTGGTGCCATCAGGTGTACCTCAAGGCTCTCACCTGGGTCCTCTGTTTTTGTTGGTGTTCGTTAATGATTTGTGTACCACTATTTCATCGGGTTGCCTGATGTTCGCAGATGATCTTAAAATCTACACGCCCATATTCTCTAACGACGACATATTAAAACTTCAAAGAGACATTGACTCTATCAGTGAATGGTGCATCCGTAATAAGATGGTCCTCAATCCGTCTAAATGTTTTCATATGAAATTCACGAGAAAACGCAATATTACTCATACTACCTATTTTATCAACGGTACGCCTATCGAAGAGGCGTCCAGAATGCGTGATTTGGGAGTTATCATGGACACAAAGCTCGATTTCAGGATTCATATAGATCATATAATAAAAAGAGGTGCACGCCTCGCGGGATTTGTTATAAGACAGTCTAAATTCTTTAGGGATGCCGATATACCTATAATTCTTTTTAACTGCTATGTGCGTAGTCTCCTCGAATATTGCAGCCCTATTTGGAATCCTTCTTATGCAGTGCATATTGGTCGTCTTGAGAGACTGCAGAAGCAATTTTTGTACCATCTGTCTTATGCTAGTAATCTTTGTCATAGCCTGAAATCGTACGAGGCCAGACTCACGTACTTCGGGATGCTGCCTCTTGAGCACAGAAGAAACATTGCCGATCTTATATTTTTATTCAAAATCTTGAACGGTAAGATCGACAATTCTGACTTGCTTTCTAAGATCCAGATAGCCATACCGCGTCCATCCTGCCGTTTCACCAACAGGGTAACGTTCTATCTTCCTTTCTTTCGGGCGAACTTTGGTCAGCACTCACCCATGTACCGAATGTGTTCTATGTACAACGCAATCAGTGAAGACTTAGACATTTTTTCTACCTCCGAATCATATATTAAGAAATTTTTTAAGCCGTAATTGTATTCAAAATTTTTCTATATTCCCAAAAACCTTTATGTTTATTTTATTTGGTTTGTTTTTTACTGTGGCACTACTTTAGGTGCAGGTTGTGTTCACCTCGAGAAGGTCGTACACTGCTCTAAAATTGTGAAACAAGTTTTTTTTAAGTGTTTTATATGTGTATTGTCCAGTTTGGTGAACCTTAAATAAAAAAAAAAAAAAAAAAGAATAGATAGATATCATGTGCTGTATTTAAATAACACATAAATGGGCTTGCGACAGCCAACAAACAAGTTTAGAGATGGTTTTAACACGCGTAGGTATAATATTTTTTTAGTTAATCGGAAGTGCTTATAATATGTATTGTATTGGTACTTACTACTCAACTAATATTTGTGAGTGTCATTTTTTTGTAATTCAAGATTAAATATCTATTTTTTATTCTCATTATGTGCACGTAAAACTTAGCATGATCTCATTTCATTTTAAATTTTCATTTTTTTAGTTTTCATTCAGGCAATGGTGTTCCAAATTCCAAATTTTAATTTTTTCTAATGCTGACATCTCAAACTGAATTATTAAAATATAACGGTTTTATAATTCGTCCTGACCTAATAGTAAGCTGATTTATATCAAAACCGACCGTCCTAATATTTTTTATGTATGCAAAATTTCATGGAGAAAGTTTGATGTATTCTGAGAGACATGTATACGTATAGGTCATTTTTTGTACCCTGAAAGAAAAATAAGGGCTTGTTCGGTGAAGTTTTCGACCGAAAAGTTTCACACCGAAGATTGGTCAACAGCATTTCTGCTACCGGTGTTCGGTCGGGCACCATATTTGGTCAGTACTACTGTCCTGTAGTCTGCACATTAGTGGCATCGCGCGGGCTCGGTCACTGTGCCTGCTGGTCACTGATATTGTGTCGCCAACATATCCTTCGGGCAACGAAGGGCGACCGAATTTTCTTCGGTCTGATTGATTTCTCTCCGTGTACCCCCTGACAACATGTAGGTAAACTTAAGTACTTATATTTATTTATTTATCTATCTATACTATTGGCAGGGTGCAATATAAATATATCTATAATATAACTAGCTGTCCCCCGCGATTTCATCCGCGGTAATTTCGGAGTTCCCGCGGAGGTTGCGGGAAAAAAGTACTCTATGTCCTTCAGTTCCCGCGGGAATTCCGGGATAAAAACTATCCTATCTTTTAAGTTGGACCATTTTATGAATGGTTACAAAATTTTATCAAAATCCGTTCAGTAGTTTCGGAGTCCATCGCGGACAAACAACGTGACACGTGATTTATATATATTTATATATATTAGATTAGTGGTAACTCAACTTGCAATTAATTATGTGAGAACGATGAGCCGTACCCAGCAAATTACATCATATTATATGGTATAGTACTATTACAATGCGGGGATTCCCGCGGGAACTCCGAAATTAACCTTCACATAATTGGTACATGCCTCACATGCAACAATTTCACATGCGTTTCATAGCATTTCTGGACATTTACGGATAAGTCCGATTCAACGAGTTCGCAGTCGGAGTGCAACTAAGATTATCGCTGTTTTTAATGCAGATTACCTGTTGTTATAAAATATTAAGTGTTTATCTACTCCATAAAAACGCACTGCACGTTGATATATTGTAGGTATATACGGTTATTATTATTTTGTACTCGTAACAATGCAATTACATTCACTGGAAGGACCTACTCATGTAATTTGTACGCTTTATACTTAAGATTTAATTCTTAGCATTAAAAATGTCAAGTTAATATTTTATTTAATTCGATAAGTCAACGTTCTTGGTTGGGGTGACCTGCTGCTGCGGCAGGTCTAAACCAGACAATAATTTATTTACATCTAACTAATTTACGGCCGCACTCAGAGTCAACTTTAATGATTACTTAATTAAGTACGTCTATAGATTTTTAAAACAAAACTGCCGCAATCAGACAAGTTTAATAAATTAATGTGAATTGGCATTTAACTAATTAAGTTACATCTCATTAAATGCCAATTAACATTAATTTACTGAACGTCTCTGATTGCGGTTTTGTTTTAAAAATCTATACTTAACTAAGTAATCATTAAATTCGACTCTGAGTGCGGGGGTTAGTACTATATTATAAGAGTAGTTGATTCGCGATTCTGTATATAGAATACTTTTACCAAAAATTAAGAGGGGGCGATAAGAGAAGAGTAGGTAAACAAACAAAAACAAGATTGTTTTTACAATTCTTTCGGTCTGTCTGTCTGTTCACGATAATCTCCGGATCTAGGTACTGTGCGGAAGCGTTTCACGCAGGTAGAACGGCGGGGCACAGCTTGTATTGCTATAAATTAACTACTGCTCTAATACCTACTTCTTCTGCGTCCTGGTTTTAAGCCGTAGTGGCCTGGTATTTAACGACCCTAATGGCGCAGCAGTTCAATATACCTACCCGCTAATAAAGGGGTCACGGGTTCGATTCCCGGTGGAGGTGGAGTTTGTGTGATGTACACAGCATTCCATTTCCTAGTCTGGGCGTGTATTTATATCTATAGTATAACATATATGTAATTCTATGTAGTATATATACCATGTTTGCTCGGTTTCCACGAAACAAGCTTATTAGCTTAGTGTGGGATCAAGTAGATCTGTGGGTTGTGCAGTGGATTATTATCCTACTAAAATATTAAAAACGCGAAAGTTTGTGAGTATGGACGGATGTTTGTTACTCTTTCACGCAAATCCGCTGGATGGTTTTAAATGAAACTTTACAATAATATAGCTTATACATCAGATTAACCCGGAATTCCCGCGGGAACTCTGAAATTGACGCGGGTGAAACCGCAGGGCACAACTAGTTTCTAATATTTCCATCTCGAAATCCGGGTTTTCTATATTTCGAGGTGGCAACCCTAGTTTTAACTCTTGGAAACTGGAAAATGCAGTGCGTAGATTGTTAGAAAATACTTTACATTATAATTTATAGTAAATTGCTATACTGTTTTATTGTTTAGGTACCTACCTGTAGTACAAAGTTATTTATTACTCAATGTTATGGATAGTAAAACTATTTTTAGAATGAACTAGCTGTCCCCGCGGTTTCACCCGCGTGAGATCCGGAATTTCCACAGTAACTGCAAAGTGCCTAAACTTGTAACGTCAGCTAGTTAGCAGTGAAAGTCCCGTCAAAATCGGTCCAACCGTTTCGGAGATTCACTCGCGTGGGATTCGGGATTCCCGCAGCAACTCCAAACTTGTTTTATCTCTTCTTCTCCTTATAATAAAAACACAACAAAAAAAGAATTAGCGAAATTGGGCCAGCCGTTCACGCGTGATGCCGTGACCAAGTACATTCATTTATATACCACTAGTTAATGTGCTTTGCGGCTCCACTCGCTTTAATTTCAGAGTTCACGCAGGAATTCCGAGATAAAAAGTACCCTATGTGTTAATCTGATGTATAAGCTATATTATTGTAAAGTTTAATTTAAATCCATCCAGTAGTTTTTGCGTGAAAGAGTAACAAACATCCATCCATACTCACAAACTTTCGCCTTTATAATATTAGTAAGTATACCATTAATCTTTGATTAACCGACTTCCGAAAGATGAAGTTCTCAATTCGACTGTAGCTTAGGTATGTTATTTTTTTGTATGTTTGTTACGCGATTACTCGAAGACGACTGGATCGATTTGAAAAATTCTTTTTTTGTTTGAAAGGGTATACTGTGGTCCCATTGTCATGAAGTCAGGATCTGATGATGAGATCTTGAAGAAATGGAGGGAACTCTTCAGATATTATAGGCACAGTATTAATATATATACATATATGTATATATCGCCAACCAACTTAAAAGCGAAAAATAAATAAAATATTATAAACACACAAAAATGCACTACAGTAAAAAGTAAAAGCTTTTAGGTATTTGGATATAAGCGGAATCGAAACCCACGCGGGTGAAACCGCGGGGCACAGCTAGTATGTGATAGAGAGATTAATTAACATTGTCATTGGCGATTCGCCACAATTGAAGAAGTAGATGAAGAGATTGTTATTATTAAGAAACATTGTTATTGGCAAATTATAATTATAGACGCCATTATTAAAGAAGAAGAAGAAGAAGATTAATCACCGCAAACTTCGCCAGTACGTACTCCCTGCGCAAGTCGAGTCGGTGAAAAGACATCAAACAAATAATACCGAGAAACAAGTGTCATTTGGATATTACTTACAAGATTACCGGAAAATCTCATTTCCGTGATGGCGCGCGCATGACAGCGTAAGAAAGCTAAGAAAGCTCATCACATACTCACACTTGTTCACTTCTATAGGTACCTACCTATACAGTGTGTTCCTGAGTTGTAGCATAAATTGATTTATTTTTATTAAGAAACTAGCTGACCGGCGCGGTTTCACCCGCGGTAATTTCCGAGTTACCGCGTGAATTCCAGGATAAAATATAGTTATAAACCTTCCTCATAAATCGCTCTATTGGTGAAAACCGCATCAAAATCCGTTGCGTAGTTTCAAAGATTTAAGCACACATAGGGATATAGGGACAGAGAAAGCGACTTTGTTTTATATGTACTATCTAGTGATTATAAATTGACACATATTTATGAATTTATTTATTAAGTTTACCAGCTATAAAAAACAATACGGCTTTAGGTCTTAAGCTGCGTGTACAACAAATAGAGGTAAACACAACATGCAAACAAATAGATGAATGGCATTGAAATTAACAGTACTTATTGAGACCAATTACATATTTATTTATCCAAAATTAAAACCCACATTCTGCTAATATTATGAATGTGAAAGTGTGGATGTTTGGATGTTTGGATGTTTGGATGTTTGGATGTTTGGATGTTTGGATGTTTGGATGTTTGGATGTTTGGATGTTTGGATGTTTGGATGTTTGGATGTTTGGATGTTTGGATGTTTGGATGTTTGGATGTTTGTTACTCAATCACGCAAAAACGGCTGAACAGATTTGGATGAAATTTGGCATGCATGTAGCCTTTGATATGGAAAAGAACATAGGCTACCTTTTATCCCGGAATTCCCACGGGATCTCCGAAATTAACGCGGGTCAAATAGAATTAATTATTGCATTCTACACGTTGTCAGAGGTAAAGAAAAGGACATAGGGTACTTTTTATCCCGTAATTCCCGCGGGAACTCCCAAATTACCGCGAGTGAAACCGCGGGGCACAGCTAGTATCATATAAACACTAACACTTACACTAACAAAATTACCACCTATTAATAGATCAAGTGTCACAAGTGCGACTGCATGCGATTTAAAAAAAAAAAAATAAAAAAAAAAAACAGAAAATTTACAAATATAAAGATCTATACTATATTTAATAGGTATTTTATTCACTTTGAATTTCTTGTAAAACTTTATATCCGAATGTGTACAAACAACAAATTGAAGTACCCTCACACGCCCCCCCTGAGTTTCCAGACTCATGCGCCTCTACACCGCCGCCCCGCATAATCAAATCCGATGATTGCTCAATACGATATCGCCGAGTGTAATCGAGCATCGGCCGCGATGTGTGATACGTTCCCGAAATACCGCGGCCGATTCGCACAATAAAACGAAAACTGTACCGAAGCACCGCCCGCCGCCCGCCGCCCGCCGCCGCCCGACGCTCCAAATAGCCTGAACACGTCAAAGACTATGCAAACTAGGTAGACAGTGCACTCGGTTGAATGGTAGTGTTCCTAAAGCGAGAAACACACTGTAGAACATGTCTATTGACTAGCTGTTCCCCGCGATTGCACGACGTATTTCGATGCTTTACCGGATCTTTTGAAAGCGACACCTTAAACTTGAACTTTAATAGGACGCTCTGTACGAAGGAAGCTGTATAATAAAACGACAAGCTCCCGACAAACGACCCATTTCATCTCATTAAAACTCATTTCGCACACTGTTCATCACTATTATGGAAAATACGCCACATTCACCCAATATTTATCACGATAAACTAATTTGTAAAACAAAGAAATTAGGGGTTACGACGTCTGACGTCCATTTTTACTAAGATCCCGCCAAAAGTTTCTTTTTCAAAGCCAAGTAAAGGCAAATAGAATATTATGGTGAGTTGTCATCGAGCGCAAGTCGTCCTGGTGCATGCATAAGCAGCCATTTTAGTAACATTGCAACGAAGTAAACGGTCTGTATGTATGAATCTTGTATCACTAATAGCTGTTCGACACGATGTATGATTTACTGGTCGCTAGGATGACTCTGCAACGGTTACAAAGCATTTATACGACGGCTACGTTTGGTTTTATTTTTGTTATACCTGCTACATATCATGGGCCAGTAGTGAGCCATAGTGATGGCCCATAGTGTAGAGTAGATATTACGTTGTCCGTCATTCTGCTCGATACAGCCGCAATCGAGTAAGAGTCACACTCTTGACGTAATCGTGTTAGGATCAAATCGAACTTGAATCGAAATGAGATCGAAACGGAATCAAATTTTGTTACTTTTGAAGCTTTTGTATCGTGTCTCTGTCGAATTTATCTGTCAAATTTCTCGATTTCAATATAGGAGTCGTGTTGTTGACTTGTCAGACATCATCTTTAGACATTAACACGATTCCAAATACGATTTGATTTCGATCTCGTAAGTATGTACTAAAATGACATCGAGGTGAAATCAAATCCAAGTCAAATCAAAATCGAAATCAGCCTCAAATCATTTTCAAGAGTAAGGCCCCGATCAAGAATATTATAAAATACGGTTTTCCATAAATACCACATAATATAGAGTGTTGAACAAAAAACAAATTAATGTCACTTCTGCAAAACAATGTTTAGGTAAGCTATTCTATGCTAATCCATAGACTGAATCATGGTTTACTCGGTTAGTCGGCGCGGGAGTACTTCGCCTATCGAACACGGCCAATTTGATCAATTTAAGCGAAAGTTCAAATAAAAAACAAACTTTATAATAAAAAAAATAAAAATGAACGTTATGTAAAATACGAATCGGCCAGTTTCATATAAAAGAGAAAATTGTTTCATTGGATTTGTTTCGTTTCTAGTGTTCCTTTGTGATCGTTCATGAATTGAATTAAAAAAAAAAAAACAAAAAAGTTCTGTTTGTTTTATTACTTCTCTGGAATGTTTACAATTTACTCGTGAATATTTTTTTTTTTCTATATCAAAACCGAATTACTTTTTGTTCTTTAACAATGTTCAAGTGATGTGACTACCGAATGATTAGACAATTATCAGTAAATATAGTTATTTGTGAGATCCAACGACAAAAATATTCAATTTGGACCAAAAGGTGAGAAGAAATTCAACAATTTGCCAGTTTTACTAGTATTTTACAGTTAGTACATAACCTCACGACAATTTTTGAAGGGGTAAACAGAGCCGGTGAACCTCCATTTACTAAGATCTCTACAATTATCCCTAAACTCGGCTTTATATAGGTACCTATTCTTAGATGTTCATAGGTATAATTGTTATTGAAAACCAACTATCTTGGTTTATGGTTTCAAGTTTTTCCACTATACTCTATACTATAATAAAAAAGTAGAATCCGCGATTCTGTACATTGAATATTTTTACCTAAAATTGATAAAAGAAGAGTGACCAACCACAAAAAAAAGTTTTTAAAATTAGTAATAAATAATTTTTGATTTTGATTTTCTGTCTGTCTCTTCGCGATAATCTCCGCATCTACTGAACGGGTAGTCATGCAATTTTCAGTAATAGATTGAGCTAAGTCTGGAGCAACATATAGGCTTTGTTTCATCGAAATAGGACATCCCATCAAAAACAAACTTGTAAAAAATCCAAGTCTCGCAACTCAGTTCTTCTACATTAAAAAGTTGTGAGATCAATGTAATACCAAGTCGGTTAATTTATTCAGTGCCTACTTAAGGGTCCTTCTGTCTAAAGTTATCATGTTATAAGCTAATCTAATAACATTTTATAGTGACCATATCAAATTTAAAAATCTTTTATGTTTTAGATAGATTGATTGGCTTGGCGATCACGTGAAAACACAATATATCTCACATGTAATACATAATTATGGTTCTAAACAATCTAATTTAATTATAATATGTATTACTTGTGAGATACATTGTGTTTTCATGTGATCGCCAAGCCAATCAATCTATTTAAAACATAAAAGATTTTTAAATTTGATATGGTCACTATAAAATGTTATTAGATTAGCTTATAACATGATAACTTTAGACAGAAGGACCCTTAAGTAGGCACTGAATAAATTAACCGACTTGGTATTACATTGATCTCACAACTTTTTAATGTAGAAGAACTGAGTTGCGAGACTTGGATTTTTTACAAGTTTGTTTTTGATGGGATCTCATTTCTTTTTGTAAATGGTCTTCCTCCTTTGAGCAATTTAGTCTATTTTAATAACTTGAAAGATTTTTTCTTGCTTTTTCATTCCGTTGACCATTGTACCTTTGAACATAATTATGTCTAGGTAACTATGTATCTACACTTTATATCTAGGTAGGTAACTAGCTACACTTATTATTATTATTTATTAATATCTGGGCAACCGAGCTTCGCTCGGCTTAAATAGCTGTTCCCCGCGGTTTAACCCACGTTAATTTCGGAGATCCCGCGGGTATTCTGAGATAAAAGTACTTACTACCCTATGACCTTTCCTGTACCCTTGACAACGTGTAGTATGCAATAATTAATTCACCCGCGTTGATATCAGAGTACGCGCGGGAATTCCAGAAATGAATCCTAGCTAGATCGATTTATGGCCCCCGAAATCCCCTGTATACAAAATTTCATGAAAATCGTTGGAGCATTCAGATTAGGGTAATTTTATCTCGGAATTCCCGAAGGATCTCCGAAATTAACGCTGGTGAAATCTCATGACATTTTGCATGCACGTTGTCAGGGGTAAAGAAAACCTAGGGATATAGGGTACTAACTACTTTGCATTTCTGAATTCCCGCGGGATCTCCGAAATTATCGCGGGTGAAACCGCAGGGAACAGCTAGTCTCATATATTTATATGGGATTACAAAGTTATTTGTGCAGTTGGTACATATAACTGCATATATAACTTTGTAATTCCATACATTTATATGGGATTACAAAGTTATTTGTGCAGTTGGTACATATAACTGCATACGTAACTTTGTAATTCCATACATTTATATGGGATTACAAAGTTATTTATGCAGTTGGTGTATCTAGAAAACTGTACCGAAATTGCAAAATATTTCAATTTTTCCTTGATTTATACAATAAACACTAATTGTATTCTAAATTTCAAACTTCTATGTCTGCTAGAAGTGCCTTAGAGTTTTGATGATCGGTCAGTGAGTGAGTGAGTGACCTACAAAATTAAGAAACTTTGACTAGTTATAATTCTTAAACTACTGGTTCAAATCGAATGAAATTTAAATTATACCGTCTTTATACAATACCTGCTTGTTTACTAAAAATTCAGGCTTCTAGTTTTATCCACAACGAAGTTATAGGGGGTCGAAAATGGCCTGAATTGCTTCGAGAAAAGGATAGTACGGCCGTGCCGCTTTTGTTGCTCGACTTGGCGGGGGCACTGCCGTGCCCCCAGATAGGGGAAAAGTTATCATCAGTTAAAGACTTCAGCGCAATGCAATGGTCGAAACTTCGATATGATGTTGCATAACGAACATGATAAAAACTTTTAGAGATATGCATTTTTTTAAATTGATTTTTCGCGAAGTGACAGTTTTAAAGCTTGGAGAGACAGATGATGTGATTATATTTTCTTTGAGACTAAAGAGTATATAACCACTACGTTTTAAAAGAGTGAGAAAATCTAACTCATTCATTACTGCCATTGCAAGGGTCGAAAATTCACGCGGGTGAAACCGCAGGCACCAGCTAGTAATTGAATAAAACTAATCTTAGGTACTTCACTTTCGTTTAGTTTTTCACTCTATAGATAGATAGATAGATGTTTTATTCTCTCTTTTAAAATTTACATTTAAATTTTATGCCAAAATATAAATAAATTCACAAAAGAGATTGTCATTAATAATTATTTTACAAATTCTATCATAAAATGGTAAAAGCTGATAATAGCGACAGTAAAAAAGTCAAGTGACCAAAATAAACAATTTAAATAAATAAAAATATGTCATGAATACTCTTTTACAGAGTATAATAATTTATCTAATAAAAGGTTTTTCAGTCGGCGCGCAATATAGGGATGGAATTTCAAAAACCCTTTCTTAGTGCTTATTGTTTGTTTGTGCTGAATCGCAAAACCTCCGAAAGTTCTTCACTATATTTAAAATTTTTTACACGTATGTATTTAAATACGCACGTGTTTATAATATAATCTATACTAACCAATATCATAAAGAGGAAAAGTTTTATTTTCTGTTTGTTTGTTAAGATTTAACTCAAAAACTATTGGACCGATCTCAAAAATTCTTTCACCATTAGACTGCTTACATTACCCCTGAGTAGGTAACATTAGCCTCATAATTACAGCCCGGAATTACTGCGGGAACTCCGAAATTACTGCAGGTGAAACCGCAGGGAACAGCAAGTTTATAATAAGAGTGAATTTTTTTTTTTAATAAAAAGTATTTTTTTTCAACGGACGCATTATACGGGTTCAAACAACGATCCGAACTCACCCATGCAAAAAGCTTTTAGTAATCTGTGAATTTGTAATGAAATGGAACTAATATCAATCCTTTATACATATTATGAAACAAAGCTGCCGTCTGTCTATCTGTCTGTTTGTCTGTTCGCGATAAACTCAAAAACTAATTTAAATTAGTTAAAATATAACGATACTTGTTGGGAGTTTTGGAAAAAGTACTTCGTTACGCTTTCACGCCTTAGCTACTCAAGCGATCGTCATGAAATTCGGCATACATGTTATCAGGGGTACAGAGAAGGACATAGGATGCTTTTAACTCCAGAATTCCCGCAGGATCTCCGACTTACACGGGTGAAACCGCGGGAAACATCTAGTAATATCTACACTTAATCCGGAACCTTTTTCAATGCAATATCAATGGCGAACGGAAAGTTTCACAAACAAAGTTGTCAAGTATTAGGAGTGATCCAATCCTCGCCCTTTGATCCGTTCCGAAGGGGAGGTTTAAGCCGTATTAGGGGATAATATGTAGATATCAATAAATACCTTCTTAGACGCCAAGGGTTGCCTTTTGTTTACGTCTTTATCTGATAATTCTTCTGGATTTAGAATTTTCTCAACCTGTACATACAGGCTGTTTTCAGCAGTTTCATCCACGTTGTATTCGGTATTCTTCAAGAAGTCTTCGTTATAAGACTGATAGAGATTTTTTATTCTCTCTTTAAAAATTATATTTGAACTAGCTGTGCCCCGCGGTGTTACCCGCGGAAATTTCGTAGATCCCGCAGGAATTCTGGAATGCAAAGTACCTACCTTATGTCCTTCTCTGTACCCCTGACAATTTCATGAGATTTCACCGACCGGAGTTCCTGCGGAATTCCGGGATAAAAAGTATCCTATGTCCGTTTCCTGGTTCTAAGCTACTTCCCCACCAATTTTTAGCCTAATAGGTTCAGCCTTTCTTGAGTTATAAATAGTGTAACTAACACGACTTTCTTTTATATACATATACTAGCTGTCCCCCGCGATTTCACCCGCGGTAATTTCGGAGTTCCCGCGGAGGTTTCGGGAAAAAAGTACTTTATGTCCTTCAGTTCCCGCGGGAATTCCGGGATAAAAACTATCCTATCTTTTAAGTTGGACCATATTATAAATGGTTGCAAAATTTTATCAAAATCCTTTTTGTAGTTTCGGAGTCCATCGCGGACAAACAACGTGACAAGTGATTTATACATATTAGATAGAAGATATGGCGAATCTAGCTGCTCCCCGCGGCATCACCAGCGGTAATTTTAGAGTTCCTGTCGGAATTCCGGGACTAAAAGAACTCTATGTGCTTCTCGGTAGTACCTACTGGTAACGCGTTTATAAAATTTTATGGTTGAGCCGTTAAGGCGTGAAAGCGTAACAAACAAACAAACATACAAAAAACTCACTTTCGCTTTTATAATAGTAAGGATAAATAAATTCACTGAAGATATTGTCGATGTAATAAAAGATTCAAATAATCGATATAAAAAATATCTACTCTATACAACGTGTTAATGAATTAACTGAAAACTAGAAAGTAGTTTGCTCAGAATCAACTAGCGAATCGATCGCACTATGTTTTAATATAGGTTATATTTTTTCATTTTTACTAGCCCATGTCTAAATTATTTATAATACAATATTTGGCGTGTACGCCGCCCGCAGCAAAAAAATTCAAACCGGTAGGCGCGGGCGTAGCGCTTGGAATTCCGTAGATAGGTAACCTCCAAACTAATGTTGAATAACTTTTAAACTATAAATTTTTTCGACATAAAATAAATTTTAATCATATTATTGTTTATTTTTTTAAATGGGGTATATCAGGTCTTCAGTTAATTCATTAACACGTTGTATATTGACCCCGAATTTGCGATTCGCTAGTTTTATGTACTTACCTATATTCTTTATTTATTACAAGTCGTTATCCAGTGGATTTACTCTCGCTAATTTCGGAGTTCCCGCGGGAATTCCAGTATAAAATATAGATATAAACCTTCCTCAATCACTCTATTTGGTAAGGACCGCATGAAAATCCGTTGCGTAGTTTTAAAGATAAAGCATACATAGGGACAGACAGACAGTGGGAAGCGACTTTTTTGTAATATTTGTAATTGGAATTTGACTAATTAGGTTAAATTTCGTTATATGCCAATTAACGTTATATTAATTAATGTGTCTGATTACGGCAATTTAGTTCTAAAAATCTTTACTTAAAATGGGCATGTTGACTAATTTTTAATTTTTAATTTTATTCCGTCTTGTAGATTATTAAAAAATATTGGACACGTATTTTTTCTTTTTTTACGTAATCAAAAAATAACGACGATATATTAAGTTGAAATTTCGCGTGACGTCACTATTCTGACAGTTTGTATGGCGGTTTTAGCGGTTAGTGACGTCACGACCCCCTCACCCTAAACTTTAATGCGCTTTATCTCTGTATATATTAATTTATTTGAAAAAGCAAAAAATACGTGTCTATTTTTTTTTTTCTAACTGACGGACTAATTAGAATTGTTATTTTCAAAAGTAGTCCACATCCCCATTAAGTAATCATTAAAACGACTCTGAGTGCGGCCGTAACAGTGGTGTGAACTAATATTGGTGGTGAAAAAGCTGAAATTGATAATTATCATTATAGTTTCTAATTTTAGTTTAGTGTCTGATTTGTACACATCAAAACCCTGTTGCGGACACGGGGTTTGAGTTGCTGCGTAATTTCACAAATCTACTTTATAATTAACTAGCTGGGCCCCGTGGTTTCACCCACGTGAGTTTGGAGATCTGGAACCTTTGCGGACGTAGGCACTTAGGCAGAACAACATCAAAATCAGACCAATGGTTTCGAAACGCATAGAGGACAGACATACAAACATTCATTTTTATTTTTAAAGAAGAAGAAGATTATATGGACATAGATAAGCAATAGTGTGTTAACCCACACTGGAGAAATTTTGAGTAAATAAAGTAATTTTAAAACATTAAAGGTATAGCGCCATTTTGTGTCAACCTTTTTTATGTTTAATATTGAGTTGCATATTTAAGCAATGTAATAAGGTAAACACGTATTTAAAAAACGTTCCCTAACTCTCAATAAATCGTTCTGGATAGCTAACTTAATTTTGTGGGTTAACATGTTATTGCTTATCTGCGTCCATACTGTGACTGTAACTTGTTTTGTGTCTGAATTAATAAAAAAAATAAGACCAAATAGTTTCTAGACTGGTAGTCCGCCTCCGACCAACATTTCACCTACAATTATTAATATTGTTTAAGCCTCTAATTCTGTGTCAATTATAAATTTCATGTTGATTACATTCTGTTTAGATGAAAAAGAAACGTTGCACACTCGCCAAAGACCACGTCTCGTCAATCACGCCTCTCGCAATATCATCAAAGTTAACTATCTCTTTTATCTCGTTTCTCTAGAATAAATTTAAGACAGAGGGAGTAAATAAAATAAATAAAGTATTATACAATATTAGTTACCTAACGTATACCTGCTGTGTTGGCCGTGATTCAATAGAAAAAAAAAATTGTGGCTTCAACTTGTCTCGTAGGTTGCGTAAAGTAATTTGTATTTCTAACTACGTCTACTGTCATTTAACCTGTCATGAGATGGAAGCATAGAGAATAATGAAGTGTAAAGAAAAAGAAATAAACACAAAAAATAATATATATTTAAAGTTGTTCCCCGCGTTAATTTAGGAGTTCCCGCGGGAATTCTGTTATAAAAAGTACCTACCCTATGTCCTTTTCTGTACCCCTGATAACGGGTATGAAAAATTTCATGATTATCGGTTGAGCAGTTTAGCGTGAAAGGTAACAGGCAAACTTTTGCGTTTGCGTAGGGTATTTCTTTAAAAAAAAAAAATACTTATTTAATTATTTATTTAATGTTTATAGATTGAAGATGAAATGGATGAAGAAGAACAAAAAAATAAATTCATTCCTAAAAACACCAGATAAAAAGCATAATGTAAAATAATAATAATATTACAAGTAGTCTAAAGGCATTAGACACTATCTCTCGCTATCTCTAGGTCCACCTACGTCTAAAAAGAAGGAAGTGAACTGTAGTTATTATAATAATAAGACACCAAAAGTTCTAACGAATCCAGCAATCTGAGAAATAAAAAGACCAATGTTAACTCGTCTATTTACATAAAGATCTTTAAAAAGGTGCCAAATGGCGAAAGATTAATGTGCGCTAGTGTGCAGTTCGAGAATGACAGAAGCAGAACTTTGATTACGATCGTATAAAGAACTTTATTACGGTACACAAGACGCGGCGGTGTGGCGTAAATCTAAGATATTGAAGGAGAATAGATTGACAATACGCTCGGGCGCTAAGCTCAGTTCCCATCCCCATTCCAGGTCGGCAACGCACCTGCATGCCTTTTGGTGTTGCAGATGTACCACTTGCCCCCGTTTGCCCTCTATGGCATAAAAAAAAAAGCTTTCCCCTAGAACCACGCGGCGGTCAAATGATCTTATGCTAACAAAATGCCTTCGGCTAGCAGCTGCAGAGACTATTGTCTATAGATACCACTTGACGCAAAGCGATGTGATTGGCTATTTGAAATGTACTTTGTGGTGACTGGTATTTGATTGCGTCGCGACGATGTGATTGGTTTTGTTTTGATCATTCCCCCCGCAAAAACTGGCTGACGTGGATTGCATAGTAAAATTTGTATTGTTCGTCTATTCTCTTATAATGTCTTTGGCGTAAATCATTAAACCGATGCGCCAGAGTTCTGACGTCACAGAACACGTCACTGTTGCTATGGATACGGGATTGTGGGGCCATGGCACAGGCTATCCTACTAATATTATAAACGCGAAAGTTTGTAAGTATGTATGGATGGATGGATGGATGGATGCATGGATGGATAGATGGATGTTGGTTACTCTTTCACGCAAAAACTACTGGATGAATTTAAATGAAATTTTACAATAATACTATAGCTTGTACATCAGATTAACACATAGGGTACTTTTTATCCCAGAATTCCTGCAGGAACTCTAAAATTAACGCGGGTGAAACCGCGGGGCACAACTAGTGTGCAATATTTTGGCGGAAATCCAAAATATAGGTGTTGTCATTACTTTTTATTGATAAAATATTATATAACTAGTAGTGGATTTTGTTATTTATTACGATGACGCTTTAGATAATTGTAACATTAAAATATCGAGTTTGACTGAGGGGCCTCTTACAGCAGTGTTATTGTAACTTTTCGTCCACTGGAATTTCAACCATATAAAGTCGAATCATCTGTATATAAATTCGAAATTACAGTAGGCTGTAGTCTCGCTTTTATTAGACTCCTCCTGCTGCGATGCGATTCCGATGAAAAAATCCCCTGAAGAATGTATGGAATTTCATACACTCGTTTTTGCATGACAGACATACCTACCGACCTACTAAAAAAATATATTATTTTGAAATCGAATGGATAGTGATATTAACAACTCTGCCCCCTTAGCCAAGTTGACAATCTACAATGGTTATCGCTATATCGCTAAGGAACGTATAATCGTCACGTCACGTGATCAGGAAAGAAATCACTTTTCGCGGCACTTCACTTGAGCGGCCAAAACAAATGGTAGACAGCATAAGAAGGAGGCCACAGCGCGAAAACAAATGGTAGACAACATAAGAAGGTAGCCACAGCGCGCGCCTCTGATAGCTGTGGCCAACTTCTTATGTTGTCTACCATTTGTTTTTGCTGCTGCCGCCGCTGCCACCGCCGCCGCCGCCGCCGAGACTGTGGCGCCGCCCTTACGTTCGCTATCCGCTAATCCTATGGCCCATAGTTTGACTTGCCTGGGACCGGCGTGGGCGGTTCGTGACGTACCGGATTTGAGCTCAATGAATTTATTTTAGTGATTAGCGCCTCGATGCGCCGGCGCACGTCGCCGTGTGATATCCTTACGTGGTAGGTACACAGAACTCATATTGATTCAAAGTTTAATCATAATAAATTTAAGATGTCTGTTAGACTGCAATTTGACAAAGATATTAAAACACTTCAAAGCACCCAGTATATTACAGTATTGAACAGCTGCTTAGTCAACCATTATTCTTTGCCGAAAACTCGAAATAAATATGTCATGTTTTAGAACGTGCCGCTTCGTTCTTGAACAAGAAAAAATACAACACGTTTGTTTTTGATACAAACAAATCGTACACTAACTCGCTGTCGTGTTGGAATTTTTCTTAAATAACTAAAATTTTCTCTAATTTCAATGGATCTAAAGAATTATAGCCGTCAACGTAGCGCCACTCGATAAACAACGGATATGTGCATCAGTGTGTAGACAAAGTGAATCTTATAAAAAACGCAAGAAAAAGTTTTTATAGAATCCAAGAGATTTTTAACCAGAGATGCGATCATGCGCCAGAGTTGAAAAGTTTTAAAAATAACCTCAGTTTTAAAAATGATTCTCCCAATTTTTTATATTATTTCAGTTCATAACGTTTCCATTAATGGTACCTAATTATTTCTGAGTTCCAATATAATAATAAAAATTAAAATATTTTTGTTCCAACTGTCTTGTCCAAAAAAATAACATAGATTATACGAGACAAATTGAGTGAAAACAGATAGATCAGAGACACAATGAAAAACCAGACACAAATATTTTCTTGTATACCTAATTAATTTGTTAAAACCAACATAAATAACTATGAGTTTAGAAGGTTTGTCTTCTTGCTAAAACATTTTTCAATAGATCATCAGCATTATCCTAATTCCATAGGAAAGGTGATCCCACCAAAAACATTTTCATGTAAAATGTTGCCAAGACGAGACCATATGACTCGCACTGTTAAAAGTTATCAGATTTCATGTAGAGCCAAGTTTCTAACTCTATACGCCCTATAACAAGGCGTAACTTCACAAACTTTACATCTTAGAGTAAGAAGATTGGAATAATTATGTTTTGGTGGGATTTAATTTATTTTTGTAAGTTGCTTGTGACAAAAAAAAATGCGGGTGAAATCGCGCTGAACAGTAATTAGTACCTAGTAGTAAGTAAGAAAATAGGAATTTACTGATGAACTAATCCACTCATTCCAAGCCACGGCACTAATAATTAACAATTCATAAATACATCACACGATTTTGTACGCCACAAAGTATAACAAGGCGACGCGTGACGTATAAACATTACGAGCCGGCTTTCAACCGTTATGACCGTCACTAGTCACCACAAATACTGGCGGATGTGAGAGACAGCCGATCGATACAGTTTTATATATCCGTCGGGTCGATAAAGAGGTTACACAATCGATTTCGCATCTGTTTTTGTGGGTTATAGTAGAGGAAAGATGAACTAGACAGAAAGGAACAATATACCTTGTAAAATTTATACATGCTTGTAAAACGTCTTCATGACGTTATAAGTTTCCGTTTGCAGCTCCAAGCTCCAAATTCCAATACAACCGAAAAACGAATATTGGAGCTGCAAAAACGGCAACTAATTGAATTGAATTGAATAGGGATGTTGACTACTTTTAAAAATCAAAATTCTAATTAGTCCATCAGTTAGAAAATAAAAAAAACAATATACACGTTTTTTTGCTTTTTCAAATAAATTAAAATATACAGAGATAAAGCGCATTAAAGTTTAGGGTGAGGGGGTCGTGACGTCACTAACCGCAAAACCGACATACAAACTGTCAGAATAGTGACGTCACGCGAAATTTCAACTCAATATATCGCCGTTATTTTTTGATTACGTAAAAAAAGAAAAAATACGTGTCCAATATTTTTCAATAATCTACAAGACGGACTAAAAAAAAAATTAGTCAACATGCCCATTGAAAAAAATTAAAGACGTTTTAGAAACATGTATAAATTTTATTAAGTATATACTTGTCTATATGGCCCACTGTACCTGTGCATGTAACACTACATACAAAACAAAGACCTCCGCCTCATGATGATCCGTTGAGGAGTTACGACGTGAAAACGTATCAAATCCTACTCCGACACTTCCAACAGGTATCTTTATATTTCAACCAATTTACACAAAAAATTGACAAATTATATACCTACCTAAACCTTACTCATAAATCAATCTATTGGTGAAACCCACATGAAATCCTTTCAGTAGTTTTTGAGGTTATTTCGACAAACAGACAGAAACAGTGGGCTTTGTTTTATAATAAATAGTGATAGAGATAGAAGAAGAAGAAGAAGAAGAAGAAAGCTACAAGCATGACAGAGTATAGATATATTATATTTATTACGTTTTAATATGATGGTATTTTCCCGAATGTATGTAATGTCTTTGTTTATAAGTTGTTTTTTAAATACGGATCCTTTGATATTCTTTCTATTTAGTAGGTACTTAGCCCGTTCCCAGTTCGTTGTTTTGTAAAATGAAAATTTTAAATTGAAATCTTTCCAAAATTCCAGGAAGTTTGTATGTTTGTTATTTCACTTGCGCCCGATTTATAAGATCTTTATAATACGAGTAAAATTAACAACAACAATAGAATATAATTAAAACGCATTCGATTGAAACAATTCGAAAATGATGGAGGACAAAAGGATTTAATCGCATTTAGTTTAAACACGTACAATGATTCTCATTAAAATTAATCCAAATGAAAACGATTCTATTGAACGAAGGAATGGATTGCTAATTTTAGTGTTTAGTCATTTTGGTATTAGAATAATAATATACGTACCTATATCGATGTAAACATTGGGGTGTAGAGTAGCTGAATAAACATAGATTGTAATAACAACAGGACTGGTTCATGTCAAGTACAAAGAGACTATGAACAAAGGGTTTAAATATAATTATACTGTAGAAAACACATTTAATATAAATGAAAGCTAGATTAAGGACGTTCTTGATAAAGTCTATGCTGAAGGATTAAAGTATCGAAATAGCAAACATAATATACGTAATGAGTGTCGAAATATTCTGTTTAATATAAAAAAAACTACAGGTAATGTTACGAGAAAAACCATAGAACATGGTACTTTTGAAAATAAAGAAAAGAAAGAGAGAACGAAAGTAGTAGAAGTACTTTTGCATGACTTTTGTTCACTTTTTGAAATATATCTGCTTAGATTTAGCCAGTATTAGTTTGTGTAATGTGTGATTGTTTTTAACCAACTTCCCAAAAAGGTGGAGGTTCTCAATTCGACGCATAAGTTTCTTTTTAATGTTTGGTACCTCATAATTTAAAAAAATTAAGTTCAAAAAGAACAAAATAAATACATATAATCATAATTACAATATGATTAGCATCGATTTCTAAAAATATTTTACAAATAAAAATTATAGAGGTTGATTTTTACTATTTTTAAAGTTTTCTATTTTAATTTAGCATAAACAGGAGATTATAGCAATCGTGGAGGATTTACTGTCATTTTATCAGAATTTCCATTACTTATTTTCAAAAGTCTCCATTACATCCAAATGGATCCACATCCATTATAACCTAACAAATATTAATTAAAATTGGTAATAATAATTGCTGAAGATATTGCTTAAAATTGTTACTTTCAAAAAAAAAAAACAGATGGATTGAGAATCTTCTTTCTTTTTTGGATTTTATTTCTTTCACTGAATTTCCCAATCCTAATTTCAAAGAAAAGCTAGTAAAACTCATCAAAAATTATATCAGTACATCTATACGCAAAGAGTTACAGGCAACAGCTGATCTAAACAATGTAATTTGAAACTAAATTTTTCTACCCTTTTGTTCCAGTACCATCATCGAGCCTTCAAAACAATGAGCTGATGAGGAGCTGATCACTGCCTTAGCCCTATGCGCTATGTCGTCCAATACCAACGAGGCAACGTCTCGGTCGAGGCGGCCTCCGAGATGAAGCGAGGATGAGGCCCGCATGATGCCTCGACGCCGGCGCCGCCTCGCCTCCCGCGTCAGGGATTGCATCAGGAACCTGCTGGCTTTCCTGTTTAGCAACGTGGGGATAGTGGTCCTGGTCGTCGCTTATACCATCGCTGGTGAGATTTATGGGATGCAAAACTGTGTTCTCAATGGAGGGAATAAGACTAGGAATGGCTTGATGAAAAATGGCGTGGAAGATGATGTAGTGACTCAAATAGGGAGGAGTTAGTTCGACCACTTAGAAAAGATGAGTGAAGATTAGATTTGTTGATGATATCTCAGTGGATAGTGCTTTTGGATCACGCCACTGCAATTGGTTCAAATTCCAGTAATGAGTTTAAACTATCAGTAAACTACATGAACTTGAAAGTGCCTAGCTGGCTAGGTGCATCTTTCAAGGTGAAAATTTGCCAATAACCAAAGTTGTGGCATGTTCATATGAACGCCACTTCCCATTCAAGACTAGGTAATGTTTACAATCTATGACCACATTCTTAAAATCAGATGAGCTGTGGTCAAACGCCTAGTATGTTAGCCATTAAAAAGTTTGAAGGGCACAGTCATTGCGTATTGAGCGTATATTTATCTAAAATGTGAAATACATTTTCGTCAGCTGTTACGAATTTCAATAAAAAGGAATTTGTAATGTTAGTATCGACGGCTGCAAAGAGATGACGTATTAATAAAATTTTATTGTTTTCAACCATAGTGACTCTGATCGCTTTATTCCATTACGCTAAAGATCGGAGCGAACTGGAACGATTTGAATCAACATTTGCTGTGCAAAAGCTATAAATATTACATTGATATCGCTCGTTTGGAATATCTCTCCTTCGTCAGTATTAATAAAGAGAATAGTCTAATTTTACCTTGCTCAATATTTAATTTGTTTTAACGATTACACTAAGAAATTTCGATTTAATTTTGTATGAAGACAGCTTGAACTTTAAGTAAGGACATTCGGAGAGTTCCTAAAATACTCCCACATCAACGTATTTCATTTAATAAAGGCAGTAAGTTGATAGGTGTGCCAACGCCCTACTCTACCTGTCAACACGGCACCACTTCAAACTAACATTTTGTATAAAATAACATCGTCAAAGGGATTGTAATAGGTTTACAACAACATCTTGCCTTTATATTCCTACTTTGAAATGTAATCTAAGAAAGTTTCACTTCCTGCTGTTTACGTTATTTGTTGAAACACAAATAGTCATAAAACGATCGTCCCTAAACCTTGATACGTCTTGATAAATACATAATTATTTATTTTATAGCATCGCTTTAGTGAATAGCTGTTATGGTGTTATAATTATGTCTAAATAAATAAATAAAAAATAAATAAATAAATAAATAACAACCAAAATTAAACTCTAGTTCAATTACTCCAAAGATATTATATAAAAATAGTACATTGTTATCCTAGGGGTGAAGGTAAGTAGTCTTTCTCCCAAGGATAACACTGTGCTTTTCATTACGAATGCAAGGAAAGTCAAAATAAAAATAGGAATTAGCTAAAGAAAAAAATGAGTGAATTTTATTTTACATAAATCAACCATTAGGTGTGCTACTGGCCAGTAAGTATGCCCCCTATGACATAAAAAAAAAAAAACTTGAGTTTCTGCAGTATCCAGCTGTCAGTTGAAAGCGATTCTCCCTAGGGCTGAAAAGTGTTACTTTCAACCCGCTTCTCAGGCAACTTCAGACCTACTTTAAAATTATTGACAACTGTCAAATTATTAAAAAAAACTAGGTCTATTTTCACATTTCTATTGAACCATGTTCCAACTTTCTATACAGTCAGCGCGATGTAAAATTGAAATAACGTAAAGTTTAAGTAGGTATTAATTAAAATAAAATTCACTCACTTTTTCTTAAGCTAAGTAATTCCTATTTTTATTTTGACTTTCCTTGCATTCGTAATGAAAAGCACAGTGGTATCCTCGGGAGAAAGACTTACTAGGGGTTACTTTCACCCCTAGGATAACAATGTACTATTATAGCCATCAAAATGTTGTGGGACATATTATTTATACTAATATTATACTCGTAAAAAAGTAAAGTTTGTGTGTTTGTGAGGTTGTAGGTGTAATCTCTGGATCTAGTGATCCGATTTTGAAAATTCTTTTATCAATAGAATGGCACAATATCCCTGAGTAACATAATCGATATTGTAACCCGGAATTCCCGAGGGAACTCCGAAACTACCGCGAAACCACGGGGGACAGGGTGTCGTACATCAAATGTATGAAATAACGAACACGGTGTGCAAATTCGAAATTAATGTGAGTGCATTAAAGCAAGTTTCATACAGGATTGCTTTCGCATTTACAATATAATATTTTTATGGATATAAATAATTATAGGCACAGAGACAGCCGGCTTACTCTTGACGCAATCGAGTAAGGGTCATACTCTTGACGTAATCATGTTAGGATCAAATCGAACTCGAATCGAAATGAGATCGGAACAGAATGAAAATTTGCTACTTTTGAAGCTTTGGGATCGTGTCTGTATCGAATTTATCTGTCAAATTTCTCGATTTCAATAAAGAAGTCGTGTTATTGACTTGTCGGACGTTATCTTAGACATTAACACGATTCCAAATACAATTCGATTTCGATCTCAAAAGGATGGACTAAAATGACATCGAAGTGAAATTAAATAGAAGTCAAATCAAAATCGAAATCAGCCTCAAATCTTTTTAAGAGTAAGGCCCCAGGTTAAAATTATATCATCTCTAAAATGTCACGTTACGATACACGAGTGGAGGCTTCTATTCCATTAAATTCCACTCGAACAAGCCCATTCATGTTTTAACGAGTCTTTTAATAAAATTCAACTAAAATGCTTATTATATAAGCGGCGAAATTTGCAAGATGAGACGAGCGTCAGAGTTGACGTGACCATTAATCAACTTCAGATATTCGAAGTCATTTAGTTGTTATGTGTTGTTGACGCTATAAGAAGAATGATATTACCCACTAGCTGTGCCCCGCAGTTTCACCCGCGGTATTTTCGGAGTTTACACAAGAATTCCGGGACAAAAAGTACCCTATGTCCTTCTCTGTACCCCTGACAACGTGTATGCCAAATTTCATCCAAATCCGTTCAGCCGTTTTTGCGTGATTGAGTAACAAACATCCAAACTTCAAAACATCTTTCACACTTATAATATTAGTATGTTATAATATGTTTTTTTTTAAATGACACATTTGAAACGCATGCCAGTACTTTTCTATTAGTCTAATTAGGTGATCGCCCTGAGTGTCACCCGCACCAATTTCCGAATTCCCGCAGGAGTTCTTTAGGTATATCAAAACGAAAGTACCTTAACCCCAAGATATAAATTTCTAGTTACTATATACAAAATAGTCATTTTCCCCGGGTTTTTACCAGCATGAAATTGAGAGTTCTGACGAGAACACTTCATTACAGGATAACGGATAAAAGTATTATATTTTATGCCTACTGTAGCTTCTAACCTGAGAAAAAAGAGAATTTTCTGAATCAGTTCAGTAGTTCTAAGACATTATCCCCTGCATCCAAAATTCCAAACTTATAAAATCTGATTTTATGATCTTTCACAGCATGTCCTTCGGTTTCTATTGCCTTTGATTTTTTCTTCACAAAGAATTCCTCTACCTCATGGATATGCCCATACATATACTGTTCGAACATAATATTATGTTCTCATCCTACTAATCCTACTACCTAATATAAATGTGAAAGTGTGGATGTTTGGATGTTTGTTACTCAATCACGCAAAAACGGCTGAACGGATTTGGATGAAATTTGGCATGCACGTTGTCAGGGGTAGGTACAGAAAAGGACATAGGGTACTTTTTATGCCGGAATTCCCGCGGGAACTCCGAAATTATCGTGGGGCACAGCTAGTAGACTTTGTAAATTCATTAATTTTAATCAACATTTTTACCGTGAGATACACATTACACAATGAGGGTTCCTTGACGATAACCACATAATCCCTCATATTTTTCAAGGAAAAAAAAAAACACCTTCCAAAACAAAGCAATCTCGTAGAAATTTAATACAGGCATTTTTTATGGCAACGCGCAGATAAAAAATATTATTTTTATGGTCATTACTCCATTGATAAATAGATTTAGGCAGAACGATGTTCGTCATTAAAGAACATTGTAGGTACTTATTGTGAAAATTCAAACAATTTATCTGAATTACAGTAACTTTGAGTGAAATAGTCGTTTGTCTATTTCAGGTGCATTTATGTTTCAAGCGATAGAGGGTGCGAGCGAGTTGGAGAGAGGCAATCTGATGGCGAAGGAGCGAGACAAAATGGCGCATTACCTCTGGCAGAATGTTACACTGGTGTTCAATCTGTTTAATGAAACAGCACTTAAGGAGAGGTGAGAAGCTTTCGAAGAGCTTTCGTTTTCATAATAGATGACACCGTGTTTATGTCTAAACGGTCCCCTACCACGGTTATTGTACCTATTCCACTCTCGTTACGGCTGCAGGCTGCTTGACAGCGTACAAACGATATCGCTATAGAAAACTAAGGAACTAATCGTCATGCTACTTATGTGTTCACGAATAAATTTTAACTTTTAATTGGCTTTTAATTGACGACCCCATTGGTGCAGAGGTCACCATGTCTACCCGCTAATCAAGGGGTTCCGGGTTCGATTCCTGGTGGGGGTGAACTTTGTGTGATGAACACAGGGTTCCATTTTCCAGTCTGGGTGTGTTTATATATCTATAGTGTAATATATATAAGTAATTCTACGTAGTATATACCACTTTTTCATGACATGACGGAACGTTCCTTATGGCCGCACTCAGAGTCGTTTTAATGATTACTTAATTTTTAAGTAAAGATTCGTCCGCCGACGTTGAACGTCTCTGATTGCAGCAATTTTGTTTTAAAAATCTTTACTTAAAATTTTAAGTAAAGATTACTTCATTAAGTAATCATGAAAACGACTCTGAGTGCGGTGTTTAGTTTTCTATAGCGATAACGACTATATAGATAGATAGATAGATTTTTATTCTCTCTTTAAAAAATTTCATTTAAATTTTATGTTAAAACATAATTAAATTCACAAAAGAGATTGTCAATAATAATTATTTTACAAATTCTTTTATAAATTCTATTATAACAGTTAACTAAGTACGGGTTTACTAAAAGCCATTCCTATGAAAGTATTCTGCAATAGTAAAGTTATCTTAAAAATTTATCACAAATTGATGGTAGGGTCTCCACAAACTGCTGCGTTCTGAATTTAAATAAATGTAACAACCAATTTATCAGCACCCCCTTTAAACCATCTGTTGTACCAGCCCGCTGTACAAGAGGTTTCTTTTCGGTTTTTTTTGCTGAGTAACCGTGATTGTACCGGTTTAAAGGATTACCAGTAATGTACCAGACACAGTTAAGCCTTAGTATTTAATCAATAGCAAAAAATAATCAACTTTTTCCAAGGCTGGGGAGGATTAGACAAGGACCACATTCCTAGGTGTCGACTTTTTTATGATAACCTTTAACCAAAATAAGATATCATTATAACTGATTTCAAATATGTTCAGCTGGTTCTGTACTTATGGGAGATCATCATGGTCGTGATTGTGTGAAATTCTAAGAAATTAACCATCAAAAATGTCTGAGTGAAAACAAACCGTGACGAACTTAATGTACAGACAGACAAATACAAAACAAAGACCTGCACCTTACCACCAGGTGTTTATACAAAGCAAGCAGCTCTAAGCATTTACGAGCATCTTAGAAATCACGTGACACACGCAGCAGAAAAAATCTATACCACTTTCACCTCTAGGCTATATTGGAACGGAGTGCGGGAAAACTGTTCTTTACATAGCTATAGTATTATTTGCTTGAACCCTCTATTCAGTAGGAAGCACGCATTTTCCAAAGAGTTCATTCCAGGATAAGTATAGAGCTGCAGCAGTACCAGCGTCGGGTGGTGGTTGCGGTGCGTCGCGGCTGGGACGGCGGCCGCTCCTCCAGGCAGTGGAGCTTCTCTTCAGCCTTCCTGTACTCACTCACTGTCATCACTACTATTGGTAAGAGTGGTGAAGTCACTTTTTTATACGACTGGCTTGACCACAGCTAACCTGCCCCCTTAGCCAAGTAGATCGTTAGTGCTCTAGAAAACTATGGAACGTATCGTCATGTCACGTGATCAGGTAAAATCATCTCAATCTCAATCATCATCTAACTTTAACACTCATAGATTGTCAACTTGACTTGCTCTGACGTACTCTTTATTTTAACCATTGATTTATTAGATTTTAGATAAGTGAAAACGAAATAAAAAGTTATTTTTTACACATGCTTCAAGGCACACCGGGCGTGTCATTAATTCGTATGTACGACGCTTGGCTTGACAGTCGTGTCACGAAATATGAGTTCGCCGCCAAAAGCCTACAGACAGAAGTAAGCGATATTAAGTACCGCATCGAATCGGTTAAACTACATTTGGCCTGGCAGTCTCGACAACGATTTGACAACGTTATCGTATCGATCGTTAACTAGGGGCCCAAAAATCATACCGATCACCATCATTACAGTAACCAACATTACATTAAATGCAAGCCTCAACTAGAAACATGCGATTCACGTTACTGTAATGATGGTGATCGTTATGATTTTTGGGCCCCTAGTTAACCGTGGGTTGTCTTGAAGAGATCGCTAGTAAAGTGATAAGACTGCCTTTTGTATGCCTTTAGTTATAAGTTTCTGTAAACACACTGTAACATTATTTTGGTGTACAGTAAAGTGTATTCTATTCTATTCTATTAACGATCGAAACGATAACGTTGTCAAAACTTTGTCGAGACTACCGGCCCTGCTTCTTAAATTAATATCAATTTCTGTGTATTTATTGTTAGCTGTGTTGCCAGCGTTCTTTAGATTACCTCTCTAACTCCTCAGGGTACGGCCACCTGTCGCCTCGCACCAATTGGGGCAAAATAGCTACAATATTCTACGCGTTGTTAGGAATGCCGCTCTTTTTGTTATATCTTAGTAATGTTGGTGAGTTGAGTAAATAGAAATTATTAAGTAAATAATTATTATTTATTTTGTTATTCTTCAATTATTTTCATTTGTGTTGTTCTGTATAAGTATGTTCATTTGTGTTGTGTGTCTCACCTTGCTTAAATAATTTTTTCTTTCTGTCTTTCTTCTTTATAAATAATCATTTATTCAGTCATCAAGTTTAGATTTAATGTGTATTTGATAAAAAATGGGATTAACTTTGTTAGTTTTTTTCTTAATTTCATTTGTGTTGTTCTTAATATTATTTTCATTTGTATTGTGTGTCTCATCTTGCTTGAATAAATCTTTCTTTCTTTCTTTCTTTTTTCTAAATAATCATTTATTCAGTCATCCAGTTTAGAGTAAATGTGTATTTGATAAAAAAAAGTATTTACTTTGTTTTTATATCATAACTAGCAGATCCCTGCCTTAATTTCGAATTCTCGCGAGAATTCCGGAATAAAAAGTACTCTATGCCCTTGTTCTTTCTTCTAACAATGTGTACGCAAAAATTTCATGATGATCGGGTAAGCCGTAAAGGCGTGAAAGCGTAACAAACAAACAAACAAACGAATAAACACACATTCGCTTTCATAATATTAAAGATAATCAGGATTAGGATAATGTCTAAAGTTTGTATTACATCAGACTTGTACAAGTCTGTTTAGTTTTGGACCAACTGTATGGTTTGTTTAAGAGGCTATTGAAAACATGGGCAAAGAACTAAACAGTGATCGCAGATAGTCATTTCAAGTCAGGCTAAAAAGTCCGAGTATGTTGTACCTTATCTGTGGTTGTACATACGACGGCGTATTCGTGTTTTTGTGTCAGCAAGAGTTGATTGCGTGAGTTTTTGCGTACGCCAATTGATTTCGGACTTTAATAATAACTAGCTGTGCCCCACGGTTTCAACCGCGGTAATTTCAGAGTTCCCGCGGGAATTCCGGGATAAAAAGTACCCTATGTCCTTCTTTGTACCCCTGACAACGTGAATGCGAAATTTCATCCAAATCCGTTTAGCCATTTTTGGGCGATTGAGTAAACGTATGCGAGGATAAGAGCTCGAAAGCGCATTTTCATCCGACTTGCTTCAAATTTATCGCCACTGCTCAGCTCCTATGTGTCTTAGCGTTATGTTATATAGCCTATAACCTGCCCAGGAGTATGGACTACAATCGTACCAAGTTTTGTTAAAATCCCTTCCGTAGTTTTTGACCCATGCATGCACATACAGACAGACAGACAGACAAAAATTTACTAATTGCATTTTTGGCATCAGTATAGGTATCGGTCACCATTCAGCCTCCAATATTAATTTTGAATATATATTCAATGTACAGAATTGACCTCTCTAAAGTTTTATTATAAGTATAGAATAGATATAGATAGATTGTGAACAGAATTTTAAATTAAACTCTATTCTAGAGAATTAACTCTTCAATTATTGTAAGTGGATTTTAATTGGAACTTTATTTTACTGTATGAAATTCATGATCCAACATTAACATTAGCTTTACTATTATAAATGCGAATGTGAGTTTGTTCGTTTCTTTGTTACGCTTTCACGCCTTAATGGCTCAACCAATTATTATGAAATTTTGTATGAACGTTGTTAGGATTACAGAGAAGGACATAGGGTACTTTTTATCCCGGTACTCCCGCGGGAACTCCGAAATTAGCGGGTGAAAACGCAGGGAATAGCCAGTTGTCTATAATAATTATTGAATATAATATATACCTATGATAAAAAGCATAATGTTTTTATTGGTGCCCAACGGCCGCCCTCAGAGTCAATTTAATGATTACTTAATTTTAAATAATGATTTTCTAATAATATTGCTGCAATCAGAGACGTTCATTAAATTAAGTTTGGTTGGCATTTGACTAATTAATTTAAATTTAGTTAAATGCCAATCAACATTAATTTAATGAACGTCTTTGATTGCGGCCTTAAGACACTTACCGCCGCACTCAAAGTCGACTTTAATGATTACTTAGTTAAGTATTGATGTAAAACTGCCGCAATCAGACAAGTTTAATAAATTAATGTTAATTGGCATTTAACTTATTAAGTTACATCTCATTTAATGCCAACTAATATTAATTTACTGAACGTCTCTGATTGCGGCAGTTTTGTTTTAAAAATCTATACTTAACTAAGTAATCATTAAAATCGACTGAGTGCGGCCGTAAATCTCCGTACAATGGACCCCAGTGAATGGTGTCTAAGGAAATTTCAACGTTCACTCAGGCGAAATCGCGGTGAAAAGTTAGCTGAGAAAAATTGTAACAAAACAGATTCTTTAATATTGTATTGTAACGAAATATCTTTCCAAGTTAACACGTTCGCTGCGTGACCATTTTCAACGAACTTTCAACCAGTGCGTTTGAGACCTAAAAGAGCTCAAAACTTACCTATCCTTTGGTGCGTTTGAGGCCTAATCAGTCTCCTAAAAATACAGTTTTGAAAATAATTTATATCTTCCAAAAAACCAATGATATATATTTAGAAGTTTTTGTAGGTCAAAGATAGCCTATTGCTCTATATTTTACTAGGTTCGCACGCAGTTTTGACATTAGAATAAACTACAAATACCAAAAAAAAACTAGATATCGATTGTATCTCGTACCGCAACCGAAGATAGTTCAATATTTGTAGTAAGTAGTGATGTGAATAAAATAATATCTCAGTTATCGATAAAAAAAGTGTTATTAAGGAATTTTATTTATAAACTTTGCAAAGTGTTTTTCATTAAAACATGGTAAGCACATTGATTGATTGCATTTTGTGCAAATGGTAACAATTCTTTTAGATTTTTTAGAAGCGTCAGTGCTGTTTAATGTGCGTCGTAATTTTTCATAACAACCCACACAACGTCTTTTTTTGTCGCCACGTTGGAAAACATGATCTGTACATCTTCCTTCGGGGAATTCTGTAATAAAATGCATTTTATATATGTAAATAAACCACATGCAACCACATCAGTGAAGTAAATGCAATGGAATCCAATTTTATTAGTTTTCCTAATAGTGAAAAGGTATGTGTCTCTCATTGTTTATCAACACACTTTAAAATGTAAACACGTAGTTTTATTTTCGAACGTGCGCGCGGCCTCCCACGTCGATGCTAGGACAACACTAAATCGAGTCACGCAGCGCCCGCGCCGCTCACCCTCCCTCTCTTGCGTCTACGAGGCCTACGATTCCACGAGTATCGAGATGTCTCCTAACGCAAGGAATGAAAATAATTATACTACTGTGCGTTAGGGACCTAATCCATCTCAATTATTTTTTTTTATGTCATTAAATTCACTTTTAAGTAGGAAGCAAATATGTTTGTTTGTCTTACTCATACGTAAAGTACTTTACACGTTAGAGCCTCACGCAAGGAGTGAAACAACACGATTTTAGTCAACGCACAGTACAAAAGTCCAGCAAGAGATCTGATAGATAGCGTAACGCAATGAACGTGTTAAATATTTTGTGTATTATCTATATCATTTTGTTGATTAAATAAAATACGTCTGAAATTGCAGGAATGTTCTTTGCTCTTTTCACAATATTCAAAATTAAGATTAAAAATGTACCTACTTATTTATAAATGTTTTTCATGAAATTCTTTTATAAACACTTTGCTCTGATTAAATTTATTTTTCATTATCCAAAGACAATGAAAAATAAATTAGACAGCTATTATAATTATAAATTATTAAATAATTTTCTATTGTGTGAACAGACAAACGAAATTTTTAATTAAACTTAGATAAAACAGGTTTTGTGTACTAGTCGGTCGTGAGCTCTGCGAATTCATTACAGGTAGGTACGTTTATTCAATTGGAATAGAAGACTACAATTTGATTAATGAGAAAATGTAATAAATATTTCTACAAAAAAAAAAAATAATGACTGTGTATTCATAAATTATAAATGATATCATTAAAAAATACACCAGTAATTTTCTTACGTTATATTTACAACGAACAATAGGTTTTGTCCCTCGGTTTCACACGCATGATTTCTGGTATTCGATCATTTGGTGAGCTATGGCCATTGATTTACTACTAGTACTACTACTATAGTAGTACTACTACTACTATATCAATGTCTGCAACGTTTGGAATTGTGTTTTTGGGAATAACGCGTTATGGGCAAGGAATGTTGCTGGTGATACTTTCTTACGACTATTATAAATGCGAAAGCGAGTTTGTTTGTTTGTTACGCTATCACGCCCTAACGGCTCGACTGATCATCATGAAATCCTGCATATAAGTTGTCAAGGGCGCAAAAAAGGATATAGGGTACTTTGCATCTGGGAATTTTTGCGGGAACTCCGGAATTAACGCGGATGAAATCGCATGAAATTTTGAATACAAGTTTTCAGAGGTACTGAAAAGTACATAGGGCACCTTGTACCCTGGAATTCCCATGGGATCTCTGAAATTAACGCGGATGAAACCGCGGGGAACAGCTAGTAGTAAATAAGGGTCCAGGTGTTTTTGGTTGGCAGTGATTACTTACATAATCCAGACATCAGTCCGCCTTCAAGTAGGATTTTAAGCTGTCTCGATTTGTTACCTAGGCGAGCTGCTGGCGCGTTGGTTCAAGTGCATCTATGCCCTGGTGTGCCTCTGCCGAGGGTGTCCAGGGTTCACTAGGAGAAGGGTGGTCCGATTGAGGAACCATGTAAGTCACTAATGTCAATAAACTCCTTTTCTTTCTTTCTTTCTAATGTTGGCAACATTACAGTAACCTATAGTATAGATGGACAATCATGCAACGAGGTTTAAACCCAGTGCTTGGGTTAAACATCCAGTTTATAGGGTGTGTAACGGTGTTTAAGGTTGTTTAGGGTGTTTTTATATGTGATTTTTTTTTTCACCAAAAAACAGTTTTCATTCAATTTTTTTTTCAGTTAGAAATCAGCGAAGCGGAAAGTATTGAGCGGCCGGAAGGTTGGAAGACCGGCTACACTGATTCCGATGCAACTTCTGATTACGGCCCTCCGCATCCGCATGTGTTATTGCCAAGGTAAACTTTAATAATCTAAACTTATACAATGTAACAGTAGAATTTACGTGTCAGTATGATAAATTACCAAAAATTGTGAGGACGCAATAAGTAAAAAAGAGTAACATACGTTGAATTGGCTACTTGACTAAATGTTTTTTAGTCCGTCATGTAGATTAATAAAAAATATTGGACACGTATTTTTTCTTTTTTACGCAATCAAAAAATATCGGCGATACATTGAGTTGAAATTCCGCGTGACGTCACAACCCGGTGCAGCTTGTACGGGGCTTACACCGAATAATGACGTCACGAGTCCCCCACCCTAAGCTTTAATGCGCTTTATCTATGTTTATTTTTATTTAAAATGCAAAAAATGCGTTTCTATTATTTTTTTATCTTCTCATTGACGGACTAATTAGAATTTTGATTTTCACCCGATTCCGAGGTGAAAAGTACACTACTTATGTCCTTTTCTGTACATCTGAAAACGTGTATGCAAGATTTAATGATGATCGATTGAGTAGTTAAAGTGTGAAAGCGTAACAAATAGACAAAGAAACACATATTTGCACTTTTAACATTAACAAGCTTATAAGAAAGTGAAATTTAAACATACCTTTTACAGAAGACCGGACCAATTCCGGAGCGTTTCGATGCCGCAGTCTTGGCCCGGTCCAATTGGTTCCGGCGGTCCCGGAGCCGGTCCACGAGACCGAGGCTGGTCGGAGCCGGTCCCGGTGAGGAGTGGACAGAGCGACGAGTCGAGCGCCTTCAGTTTCGTGACCTTCGACGCTCAGACCATAACGGTGCCTATTAGTGTCTGCGTGTGCATTATGGTGGGGTGAGTTCACATATCCTTGTCGTCTTCATATCGTACAGGAATATTCATTCTAGCTCTCCCACGCGGTTTCACCCGCGACAATTTAGGAGTTCCCGCGGGAATTCCGGATTGCAATATAGCCTATGTTACTCAGGGATAATGTAGCTTTGTAATGGTGTAAGAATTTTTGAAATCGGTCCACCAGTTTTCGAGTTAAATCGTAACAAACAAAAAATTTAAATCTTTCCTCTTTGTAATATTAGTATAGATAAAAGTATTCTTCATTAACCTTTAATTTATGATACCGAAAGTAGAAGAATTTGAACCAACACGTCTAGACACGTCTAGACAGCCAATGGGCTAGTTGATTTTTTTTTAGTCCGGTCTGTAGAAGTAATAAAAAATATTGGACACGACGTATTTTTTGTTTTTTTACGTAATTACAAAACATTGAGTTGAAATTTCGCGTAACGTCACTATCCAGTGCAGTTTGTATGGGGGCTTATAGCGGTTAATGATGTCACGAGCTCTAAACTTTAATGCGCAATATCTACGTATATTTTCCTTAATTTGAAAAAGCAAAAAAATACGTGTCCATTATTTTTTAATATTCTAACTGACGGACTAATTATTAGAGTTTTTATTTTCAAAAGTCGTCAACATCCCTATTGATACTCAAATGATTGAGTTTTTCTTCCTTTTCGTCTTGTTACTGTGTGTTTTGTTTCCAGTAATATAAACTTACATTGAATGCAAATATTAATTCTTTAAAATAGACAAAAAAAAACGAAGCTACACTTATATAATATATCGTGTAGCAGAAGTCGAGTGTAACGATATAATACGTAACATTACTAATGCATGGAAAGAGTGCCCAATCCCGAATGTGTGTATAAAAGCTTCGCTTCAAAATTATAACTGATACACAAAAAAAAACAAAAAAAAGTTAAGACATTGATCGTAAATTCATAATACAAATAAATGTCAAAATGATGTTACAAAAACATCACAACATCAAATTGTCTTATAAAAGAGAATGGACGTCAACAACACAACGGGAGTGGAAGGAACTCTCTTCAAACGCGACTTAAAGTTGTTGGATTACTTAAGTTCTATAGGATCAAAAACTTTGTTCCGCGTACAGACGAACCGCCGAAGGAATTTGACCTTTACGCAGATCGAAATAAGGAATATAAGGGCAATAAACACGGGACAGCTTTGTTTTATACCGCTTTTTGTTTCAGCTACATAATATTTGGCTCAATGATATTTGGTATTTGGGAGAAATGGGATCAGCTGGATGGTGCTTACTTCTGTTTTATATCGCTTACCAGGTATGCATTTGATAATTTCGTCTACTTACTTATCTAAGTTTCCCGTGGTTTTACCAGCATTTACTTTGAAATTCCCTCAAGAACTACAGGATCCTTCCTTAGCTGATGACTAAACTCTACAAAATATAAATGCTACATTACCAAATTCAGCTCCATAGGACCAAGAACTTATTTTATTTCCATATCAACTGAAGCTCCGATTTCACCATCTTAAGAGTTGACCATTAAAAAACTCTTTCTTCATCATGCTTGCGTTTTATAAGGAACCATTGTACTAAATTTCAAGGTTGTAGACTAAGCGGTTTGAGCTAGTATCTACTAATATTATAAAGTAGTAAAGTTTGTAAAGAGTTTGTATTCTATTTTAAGCTAATTAAATATAAATTTTTTACCATTCCAGCATTGGCTTCGGCGACTTTGTACCTGGTGAAAGGGTGTACACTCCTCGCATCGAGACCTCCTTCATCGTGTGCTCCTTGTACCTCATGCTGGGCATGGCTCTGGTGGCCATGTGCTTTAACCTTATGCAGGTAAGGGATAAACACTACGGATGTTCCAATGCTTCGTTGGTTCTGTAATCCTAATACTTGAAACGCGAATATGCGCTTGTAACGCTTTTAAGTCTTAACTATTCAACCGATGATTATGAAATTCTGCATACACGTTTTCAGGGGTACATAAGGTACTTTTTATCCTGGAATTCTCGCGGGAACTCCAAAATTAACGCGAGTGAAACCGTGGGAAACAGCTAGTTTGGAAATGAACATACGAAGCTATTTTATTTCAGAGAAAATAGGCACCAATTGAGAATTTAACCCATTATCTAAGGGGACCCTAGTCATGTTCTAGTTCACTTCAAAGTTACCTATTGAATAAACTTATTATTAAACTTATTATCTGTTGACTAGCGAAGAGGCATGGTGTTCACTGCGACAACCCGGTCATCAGCAAGTGGTTTTTATAAATAATTTATTATAAGTTTTGTTTTTCTCCATTCATTTCACAGGAGCAGGTGGTCCATTACTTCGCCGGTCTCAAACGCGCTCTGAAGCGCTTATGTAGGTGCAAAAGATGACACCGGTGACACAAAAATTATATAAACGAAAATCGTTATAGTTGCAATTAACGGGACGTTTTTTAAAGTGATTCTGCGTGAGTTTAAATGTACGATTAGAACTGTGTAGTGTAAAGTACTTATTTAATCTAGAAGTAAGATGAATACGAATAAAAAAAAAGATTCATAAATTAAATTAGAGTAATTTTTCAGTATTTGAAATTGGAACTTTTTTTTTATCCATCACAAGTAAGTTTTTTAAGGTTTCTTAGTCAAATGGCCAAAAAGAAATCATTGTTTGGTTCCGTCTATCTGTGTATCACAATTGTCACACTTGGATATTATCGAAACTAAGGATGAAAGTAAAGAAAGTGTACTATTATAAGACCCTCCATATAATAGCGTAGTAAATAAATAAGGGTAGTCCGTTGCATACCATAATTCCGTAACTGTGGGACTTGTGGATACGTGGGCGGTATAAATAGATCTTGCAAAATGATATCGAAGTTTCTAATTTTTCTTTATTACTCGATGATTGGATGTGAGCATCTCCACAGGTCAGATCGAGTCGCTTGGTGTTCTGTTAATACTGTGATATTTGAAGCATCAGAGTAAGGACTATCAGGGGACAATCCTACTAATATTACAAACTAGTTGTGGCCCACGGTTTCACCCGCGTTAATTTCAGAGTTCCCGCGGGAATTCCGGGATAAAAAGTACCCTATCTGTTAATCTGATGTATAAGCTATATTATTGTAAAGTTTCATTTAAATCCATTCAGTAGTTTTTGCGTGGAAGAGTAACAAACATTCATCCATCTATCCATCCATATATTCTTACAAACTTTCGCGTTTACAATATTAGTAGGATGTGAAAGTGTGGATATTTGGTTGTTTGTTACTCAATCACGCAAAAACGACTGAACGAATTTGGATGAAATTTGGCATGCACGTTGTCAGGGGTAGGTACATAGGTACTTTTCATCCTATAATTCCCGCGGGAGCTCCGAAATTACTACGGATGAAACCGCGGGGTACAGCTAGTAATAGATAAGTCATAGTAAATGCGTACCACGACGAGAAATGATCACTTGGTCGAATTAACCATGTTGTATGAAATTTTTATACACGTGGCTAGGGTACAGAAAATAAGATAGACTGGGTACTTTTAAAGCGGAACTCCTGCGGAAACTCTGAAATCAACACCGGCGAGGAACAGGTAGTACCTACATACTCGTAAATAAATAAAAAGGAAACGTGTGCAAAATACACGTAGGAAGAAAACAACCTTGTGCTATTTTTTAATCCTTCAACTTATACTGAACTATATACCTAACAGGGCTCTTATTCAACATGACCAACAACATTCCTTGCCCATAACGCGCGTCCCAAAAATGCCTTTCCAAACGTTCTAGATGCTAAGATATTAGAAATTATCATTCCTAATGCCAAAAGAAACGTTGTAAATGTATTTTTTTGCAGTAAAACTTCTTTGAGTACGAGGGAAAGACAGTTTTTGCGGCGTCTTATCTTAGCGCGGCGTGTTTTGGTCATAGTGAATAAGGGTCCTGAACTATGTAGTTACGTAGATGGCATCCAAAGGAGATGTAGTTTAATAATAAGAGGAGTTGCATTGAGATCTCCGGGCGAAAGGTATAATGCATGGAGATTATCACACGTTGCGCCAGCTGATCCCAAACTAAGCTGAGTTTGTACTACGGGTACCAGACAGCTGAGATAATCTTAACTAATATTATTTGGACATAGATAAGTAATAGTGTGTTAACCCACACTGGAGAAATTTTGAGTAAATCGTGTTTTAAAATTATAGCGCCATTTTCTGTCAACATTTTTTATGTTCAATATTTAGTTACATACTTAAAAAATGTAATAAGGTAAACACATAATTAAAAAACGTTCCCAAACTCTCAATAAATCGTTCTGAATAGGTAACTTAATTTTATGGGTTAACATGTTATTGCTTATCTGCGTCCATTTGTCGCTTTAATTACTCAACCGATCACGTATCAGGAGTACAGAAAATAACATAGGGTTATTTTGCAATTTATCTTTGTTTTCAGTATTTACCTATCATCGTTTTAGATTGCGTGTTGAATAAAAATATAATTTAAGTTTTTCTCTCTTCGCTCACATCGGTGACGCCGCATGCGGCATCAGGGGAAGATTGACAGCGTCGGGCCCCCAACGGTTCCCGACTTAATATGCTGAGCTGCTTGCCTTTTTGTTGCGACGCGCTGTTTGTGCTTCTTTTTTGTTATTGCATATTTAACAGTTGTCGTAACGAATAAAGTTAATTTTATTTAATATCATTTCATTTAAATAATTATGGTAGAGTTCAAGATATTTCTTTTTTTTTTACAAATAGCTTATTTTTGTAGTACCTTATTTATTAGATCTTGTTTACACTGTTATTAATTAAAGTCAATTTACAATCTAATAGGTAGCTAATTATGAAAACCATAGCCACAGGATGCCACGAAAACCAAATCTACGTTCGATGTTTATGACAAGAAGTCAATCTTATCTAATAACTACGACTAAACGCTCTTGTTAGAGCGAAAAGTGATTTCATCTAGTACTAAACTATCTTAATATAGTAAAGGAAACGTGACTTTCTTGCTGTATGTTCTGCTGCATCGGCGATCTCCATATGCGGATAATGGTGTTAGTGATGCACGTCAATGCTTGGCTGGCGACCTCTGAATAAAATAGTTAACTATCTATGTAAGTTGATGCTTGACTTGCAATCTTCGTGTTGCAAACAAGCATAACAAGCCCACGATTGGATATATAACAAGTGATTTAATAATAATAATAATACTGAAATATTGTATTTTAACTTGTATTTTAAGGGCGTAAACTGAATAATATTCAGCATTGATTAAAAAAATCATCATGTGCGTACAACGTGTGTGCAATTTCATTTTCAGGGTTACAAAAAAGGACACAGCTTGCGTTTCTTTTCCAGACTAAACAAAATAGGGATGTTGACAACTTTTGAAAATCAAAATTCTAATTAGACCGTCATTTATAAAATTAAAAATCACTAGACACGTATTTTTTTATTTTTCAAATAAATGAAAATACACAGAGATAAAGCGCATTAAAGTTTAGGGTGGGGGCTCGTGACGTCACTTACCGCTACAAGCCTCCATACAAACTGGTGACGTTACGCGAAATTTCAACTCAATGTATCGCTGTTATTTTTTGATTACCTACGTAAAAAAATACAAAATACTTAGGTACGTGTCCGATATTTTTTATTAATCTACAAGACGGACAAAAAAAAAAATTATAGTCAACTAGCCTATTATGGTATGATCCTATAACCGTTCTATAAAAGTTAGCAAGTCTCTATAAAAACTGACGTATTGCTACTTGTGGAAAGGAGTTTATCGTCATTATCATTGTCTCATAACTGTGGTACCTCGGGTACTATACGACTTTTTCGACGTAAGAAAACCATTTAGGATACAAATCGACGCCGAATGTGCAATAACTTCAAAAATCCTGTAATAGCGTTTCAAAAATTCTGTAATAGCTTATTATTTACCGGGATATGGCCTGGGGGCGTCGTAATTGGACATAGATAAGCAATAGTATGTTAACCCACACTGGATAAATTTTGAATAAATTAAAGTTTTAAAATTATATCTCCTTTTTGTTCCGACATTTTTATGTTCAATATTTAGTTACATATTTAAACAATGTAATGAGGTAAACACATAATTTAAAAACATTCTCTAACTCTCAATAAATCGTTCTGAATCAATAACTTTGTTTTGTGGGTTGACATGTTATTGCTTATCTACGTCCAATTGGTCACACACAACCGAAAAGTAGTATGTTTCGAATACATCACGAAACCTCCCGCAAAGTGCACTCAGATGCGTTATATCATGTAATTAGGTAGAGAGGTCGGCTGAAATTAAATAGTTGGGGTTCTTGGAGGAGAATTTACCTCTTCGAGTTGCAAAGTAAGGTCGCGGCCACACCACCGCACCTACGCGCTGATATACCTACAGAGTTACCTACGGACTTTTTCAAGCCGTCGATATACAGGGTGTCCCGTAAATCGACGTCAAGCCAGAACCAGGTCCCATCCCCATTCCAGGTCGGCAACGCACCTGCACGCCTTCTGGTGTTGCAGATGTCTATGGGCGGCGGTAATCAATTACCATCAGGTGTACCGCTTGCCCGTTTGCCCCCTATGACATAAAAAAAAACAAAAAAAAAACATTAAAAACTGACGAAAGCAATAATTTTGAAAACTTAACTGGCACAAACTTAAATTTTAAGCAGTAGTTTTCAAGATTACACAAAAAGAAGAAAATTGAAGAAAGTTACGGTTTGTAGCAATAGGTGTTGAAGAACCGTCGCAGGGTGTAAATTTTTATAAATTTAAAAGATTTTTTTTTTTTACGTTTTTCTGGTTCTAGCTTGACGTCGATTTACGGGACATCTCGAATTCGATTAACTAATCGATTTCGAGAAATCGCGTGCCTATCGAATAATCAATACAGTTTAATTTTATGCCTTGTAGGTAAAACGAAAAGAAAATCGTGATATTATTTACGTCTAACTAATTCTATTTTCTATAGTCATTTAATTTTAATCGATTATACTAAGTAAGTGTCTACCTACTCTGACAAATGTGCTTCCAGTTTACTAGAGCGGAAAATTGTGACGGTGTGAACGCGCCCTTACTCTCCCAACATTGGTTGTGAAACTTCGACCCTAATAGAAGTAGTCGAGAAAGTTTCCTTTATGTTTCTGGCGATGGGAGAGTTTTAAGAATCTTTTTAAATAAAATTATGACAAAATTTTATAGTCGCCATTAAATTCACAACAGTTTTTGGGGAAGTTTTCAACTGGGATTGCGATTGTGTTTTTAAATTGTGAAAAGTTCGAGCCAACCGTCTTTCGGTTCCGCTAAGAAGAAAAAGAATAAAAAAGTTTTTTGATTTCAAAAATTCAAAAAGAACTAACTACTTGGTAAGTATAAGTTTTTACATAAATGAGAACTAAAAACTTCTTCCATAGACTTAAGAACTCCAATTTAAAAACAAATTTAATAAAAATTTAAAATCGTAAAATCAAAAACGTCTTGGTATTGATAATATTATAGTAAAGTCTACTTAAAAACTTGAGCATTTATGAAATCGCAAAAACTTAAAAATATCTAGACCGATTTGTATACTTAATTAGATCTTTTGTTGTGTTCATAATTTATTATTATGTTACACTAAATGTGCCCCTCGGATTCACCCGCGTTAATTTCAGAGATCTCGCAGTAATTCCGCGATAAAAAGTAGTCCAAGTTACTCCTTATAACATCAGCTATCTGCCAGTGAAAGTCCCGTTAAAGTCGGTCCAGCCGTTTCAAAGTTTAGCTGGAACAATCAACAAACAGTTTTTTTTTTATGTCACCGTATACCTATACTTTCATAGGCATTTAGTGGAAAGCTGTTAATTTCGAATTACAAACAGACACTTAAATTTTATTTTTATGAATAGGTAGATGTATATGTTGTTGTTTATTTCAGAAGAAAATTAGGAGTTGATAATCCAGACTTACCTGCTCTCTCACTGTAAACACCCGTAACGACTGTAAATTGCTTGAAATCCGAATTCACTAACGCTTTCCACAAACGTCGTACCATACTTGTATAAAACCCCAATTACTTATTTGACGATAAATTATTTTTCTAAATCCCGCCCTGCCAGCTGAGGCACACCCCTGGGGCTATAAGTTATAGCACACGCGACAACCCTAGGATGTGCTCGATGTAAAGGATGACGGGTCAATGTAGGCGTAGCGTAGGTATATTCAAGTAAATTGAAATATATTAAATTGTTGCTCAGAATTAGAAAAAAGAAAATGAAAAAATAATATGATATAGGTACATTTATTAATATGACTAGCTGTCCCGCACGGTTTCACCCGTGATAATTTCGGAGTTCCTGTGGAATTTTTCTATACAAACTTTGCCCCCTTTTCACCCCTTAGGGGTAGAATTTCGGAGAAACCTTTCTTATTTGATGCCTACGTCATACAAACACCACACCATCCAAGTTTCAGGTCTCTACGATCAGCGGTTTAGGCTGTGCGTTGAACCGTCAGTCAGTCATTCAGGACAAAGCATTTTATATGTATAGATAAATCTCTTCCATCTAAGAAAGAGAATTAATAAAATTGTATATTTTGTCTATTTTCCTATGAATTTTCAAAAATCCTTTCGTAGTGTTAACCTTATAAGCAGTAGCGTAGCTTCCGGAGGACCAGACGGTGAGTTGGCCCTCGGACCCTGACCAGCGTCGAAATCATTTGAAAGAATACAAGGGAATTTCGGATAAGTGTCAAACTTCTGTTTAGACCCTGAAATGCAAGATAAAGAGCTAATAATGAGGTACCTAAGATTAATAAACTTGAACAATTCGCTTCGGGCCCCATTTTATTTTGCACCAGGGCCTCTGGTTACAATTCAGCTTACAAAGGAAATTACTGTTCAAATTGCCTAGCTTCAGAAGTCGGTTATTATTGAGTCAGTTACCAAACTTCCGAGAAAAATTGACCATCGAAAAATTCATTACAAACGGTTCTGTGGAAACTCCGACAAACAGATCCCGAGGTAATCGAAGGTTTATTTGCATACATTTACATGTAAATAGACACAAAACCAAATTCATCTTCGTCAGTACAGATTAAATGTTTGGCAAAACTACAAGTGAAACCACCAAAGCCATTTTCGTTCATATTCGTCGGGCGTATAAGTTGCAGAATTGTTTGCCCAAAACTTATATCATGCGGTAAATGTAAGTCCTAAATACACAGAGGTGTTCAAATCGTAAATTGACTGTAACATTTGTTACACTATTAGGTATGTATTATAAAGTATTAGCTGTGCCTCGTGGTTTCACCCGCGGTAATTTCGAAGTTCTCGCGGGAATTCCGGGATAAAAAGTACCCTATGTCCTTCTCTGTACCCCTGACAACGTGCATGCCAAATTTCATCCAAATCCGTTCAGCCGTTTTTGCGTGATTGAGTAATAAACATCCAAACATCAACTCTTTCATATTTATAATATTAGTTGGATTTAGGCATATAAGTGCGGTTCGAATTGAGTTACGAAGAGTTCGGACTTCGCTATGAGCTCCGAAGTTGTTTGTGTTGTTTATTCTCTACATATAAATGTGGTTTCTGAAGTTGTTTGGATGTTTGTTGCTCAATTAGATATAAACGGCTCCACAAATTTAGATTAAATTGGGCAAAAAGATATATGTTCTCTTATAACACATAGTACTTTGTTTACCTACCAAGATTCTCTTAAATCATCCAAATCTACGTGGGCGTAGCCGCAGGGACTGGTCTTAGATTTCAATGTAAACAATGCAAAGGTCCTTAATATCTAGTTACGTAACTACAGATTCGAAAACAATGATTTTAAGAGTTCCTGCTATTTTGTTCCTTTACTTGTAGCCATGAAAATCGCACACAAACTAATGTAAACTTTATTGGAATTTCACATAGGTTTTATTTTATCACAACTTGATTGCTTCTAGAAAAAATTAGTTATAACAAGTCTGACATTATTATTTGTTCATGATAATTCAAATAGTAATAGTAGTAGATAATTCAATAGTAGTAGTAAGTAGGTACATAAAAAAGAACCACAAAACCCTTACTTCTAAAACATCAGCCATATAACTTGCGATATAAAAAGAAATAGCCGGTGGAAATTCCTTTGCTGGCCGCTGTACTCTATCAATACAAAATGGCCACCGACCGCTGCTATATTTCATGGCTAGAATTTATCTATCCGCCCGGAAATCTATTGGCACCTTCGCTATTGGTCTCCGTAAAAATGAGGCAATTAACTTAAAGAGGGTCATACAGATCGCATCGCAACCTACCAGATACTATTGCGATAAAATAAATATTCAACCATTTTGAAATGGAAAATTAATTATGCTATGAAGTGATTTTTGTTTCAAAGTCAATCATCTTATCTTATCTTATCTTATAATAATATATGTATATAAATCACGTGTCACGTTGTTTGTCCGCGATGGACTCTGAAACAACTGAACGGATTTTGATAAAATTTTGTAATCATTTATAATATGGTCCAACTTAAAAGACAGGATAGTTTTTATCCCGGAATTCCCGCGGGAACTCCGGCACTAATGCGGGGAACAGCTAGACATAGAATATTTTTTTCCCGCAACCTCTGCAGGAACTCCGAAATTACCGCGGATGAAATCGCGGGGGACAGCTAGTTTATTATAATTTGCGACGGAATTTTTCCACCCCCGTAAGTTTCAGTCTTTGTTACGGAATAAAAAGTATAATTACTCAGGAGTAGGTACTCAATACTCAATATTTTTTCTTCCACGCTTCCATAATAGGTACCTGAAGATTCCTAAATCCCAGAAGCTATTATTCAAGATTCATCCTTAAAAAAAGCTAGTGTGATACTGGTGGTAATGAAGTGATAAAAAAAAATGAGTTGTAGGCCAAAGACCTAGGTTGGACGTAGGTGGACGTAGTCATGGAAACACCAAAAATGTTTGGTCGTGAAGTTATATGAGCCGTGGAGCGATAAGTGGCGTTGCGTTTTGTTGGGATAACAGCGGTCAGTCACGGCAGCAGCGTCCTCAAACAGTCCGAAATTCGTAGAGTCAGCAACGAAAACTTGAATGGATTTTTAGATGGATGAAAAACTGGCGGGATGGTGGAGTATACTAATTCAATGGGCTAGTAGACTAATTTTTTTTTAGTCCGTCTTGTAGATTGATAAAAAATATTTGACATGTATTTTTTCTTTTTTTACGCAATCAAAAAATAACTGCGATACATTAAGTTAAAATTTCGCGTGACGTCACTATCTGGTGCAGCTTGTATGGGGGCTTATAGCGGTTAATGACGTCACGATGTAACGAGGCGGCTATATGCCACTCGTTATGATATCCCGCCTCGTTTCTAATACTTTTAATTTTTTTTTTCTGTAATCAGTTCTTTTGATGTTTAAAATACTTTTTGATAGAACTGGATACAAATTTTAACAATACAACAACTGAAAATACAAAAATTATCTTTGATTTATTATTGAGCTAGTTGAAGGCCTTATTACTAACTAGCTGTGCCCCGCGGTTTCACCCGCGTGAAAAGTTTTTATGTAACAACTTTTTTTCCCGACATCCGATTTGAATGAAACAAAGCCTATATGTAGCTCCAGGCTAAGCTTAATCTACCTGTGAACACCGCATGACAATCCGTTCTGTAGATTCAGAGATCATCGCGAACAGACAGACAGAAAAGAATTTTAAATAATTTTTTTGTGGTTGGTTACTCTTCTTTTATCGGCCCCTGACAATTTTCTTTAAAATATTCAATGTACAGAATCGTGGATTCTACTCTTTTATTATAGTATAGATAGATAACCGGGCGCCAAAGGGCGAGGTTTGGAAGTAGTAGTAAGGCCTTCGGCTAGCTCAATAAAAATAATAAAATAGTAAAATTATTTTTTTATTATTTTTTTTATTTATTTTGATACAATGATAATTTAGGTATTTATTATTTGAGATCTAAAATTGGAGTCCGTAAAAAATGCATAATAAAATACAACGTCACAATATAAAAATTATTTGACAGTATAAATACGTAAGTAGGTATATCTTCTGCCTGCAATTGGGTATTCTCCAAGGTATGAATATCAAAATACTAATTAGTCCGTCAGTTAGAAAATAAAAAAATAATAGACACGTATTTTTTGCTTTTTCGATTTAATGAAAATGAACATAGATAAAGCGCATTAAAGTTTAGGGTGGGGGGCTCGTGACGTCAATATTCATTATAAGCGCCATACAAACCGCACCGAATTGTGACGTCACGCGAAATTTCAACTCAATGTATCTCTGTTATTTTTTGAGTACGTAAAAAAAGAAAAAATACGTGTCCAATATTTTTTACTAATCTACACGACGGACTAAAAAAAGTCAGTTTTTGTCAAGTAGCCAATTCAAATGGGTGCAGCTTCCTTTGTGAATAAGTTACAAACATTCATACAGTCATCTTTAAAAGGTTTCATATATTTTTACTATGTGAATTTGACTTTTTTACTGACCGTAAGTGCTTGTGTCAACAATATAGCGTGACCTCTATTCATACCTTTACTTCAGAGCGCCCACATCCCACGTGATGGCATATGTCTCGTGGGCGCAGACATTTTTCGTAAACTTCGCATTGAACTGCCCGCCATTAGGCGCAAGACTAGGATCTGCTTTTTGTAATGGCATCCCTTATTTGTGTAACATCCTGATTTGTAACAGTTAGAATCCTTACTATATATTTTGTGAGTAGGTATTGTTTGTTTGTTTTTTGTAACGCTTTCATGGCTTACCTACTCAACCGATTGTCATGAATTTTTGCACGCACTTTGTCAGGGGTACAGAAAAAGACATAACTACTTCTTATTCCGGAATTACCTCGGGAACTCCTTGATTAAAGTGAGTGATACTGCGAGGAATAGCTAGTATATAACTACATATTATAAAACAAATTTCTTCATCGCGTCTGTCTATCTGTGTGTCTGTCTGTTCGCAATCAACTCAAAAACTACCAGAGGGAGTTTCATACAGTTTTCATCAATAGACAAATTGATTCCAGAGCTAGGTTTATAGGAATAGTTTATCCTGGATTTCCCACGTGAACTCCGAAATTAAAGGCAGTGGAACCGCGGGGAGCAGCTAGTATTAAAATAAAACTTAAGGGCATATCTAACACGACATGAAATTTATTAAACAATGGTGGATTGGGAGTCAAAACCACTATATTTGGAATCTATGTCTATTTGTCATAAAACGCACTTTTTTCTATTGTAATAACGCAGAAAATATGTTTAATTTTTTGGCATGAATAAAATCATAAGGAAAAGTTATGCAGCTTATGTTAAGTGATGAAAAAGTTTTTCAAGTTAAAAAACTTAACATATTATAAACAAAGCACTTTATGACAATAGTTTTGGATACTTCATAATTGAGACTACTTGACAAAATTTTTTTTAGTCCGTCGTGTATATTAATAAAAAATATCGGACACGTATTTTTTATTTTTTTACGTAATCAAAAAAACCGACTTCCAAAAACACAAAACTAAAAAAGCTTAAAAATAAAAAGCTAAAAATAACAAAATACCGATTTAATCCAAAAGACAAAAACACACGTAATATTCTTATTGGTTTGTGCTACCACTGATCAGTTTGAATTCGGTGACAAGCCCGCTGGTGTCTGCCCACTTGGCCTGCCCACTGCCCACTTGTTGTTCTGCTCACGAAGAGCTGGTGGCGGGAGTCGACTTAGCCCATCTACCCTCTCCATATTTGGCTTGTCACCGACTTCATACCGATCAGTGGTAGCACAAACCAATAAGAATATTACGTGTGTTTTTGTCTTTTGGATTAAATCGGTATTTTGTTATTTTTAGCTTTTTATTTTTAAGCTTTTTTAGTTTTGTGTTTTTGGAAGTCGGTTTTAATTTTTTTGTAAAAAATTTGTTTATTTTTCGCTTTTAAGTGACATAGTTCGTAATTAATCTAAGTTACAATAGCCTAATATCAACTGCTCATCGCCTTTTACAAAATATTGCTTTTCCCGACGCAGGGACGTTAATTATTGAGGAGTTCTCCTGGTACATCACCAACAGTTCCACTTCACCATATACATTGTGACGAGCATAAATTGTTTAGAAACCATATTAAAGTTAACGATTCGGAACCCGTGAAATATCTATTATTGAGTAGTTCCCATAACCATCTGTGGTCTTCATCATCAGTTCCACTTCTTCAAACTTTGTTTTCCGAAAGCAAATTAACGATTTACTATAAAAAATACAAAAATCGCTATAGGTGTACCTATAATTTTTGAAGAGTTCCTTCGATTACTCCAAGATTCCATCATCAGATCTCGACTTGGTGACAATGGAATCAATTTGGGAGTATCCCCTTTCAAACAAAAAAGCAATTTTTGAAATCGCTCCAATCGGAACCCGTCAAATACGTATTATTGTTGAGTAGTTCCGATGACCATCTGTGGTCTTCATCATCAGTTCCACTTCTTCAAATATTGCTTTCCAAAAGCAAATGAACGATTTACTATAAAAAATACCCAAATCGCTATAGGTGTGCCTATAATTTTTGAAGAGTTCTCTCGATTTCTCCAAGATCCCATCATCAGATCCCGACTTGGTGGCAATGGGACCTAATTGGGAGTAAACCATTTCAAACAAAAAAAGAATTTTCCAAATCGGTCCAACCGTCTTCGAGTAATCGGTGAACATACATAAAAAAAAAAAAAAAAAAAAAAAAAAAAAAAAACATACATACAATCGAACATAGAACCTCCTCCTTTTTGGAAGTCGGTTAAAAATAACGGCGATACCTGCATTGAGTTGAAATTTCGCGTGTCGTCACAACACGGTGCAGTTTGTACCGAATAATAACGTCACGAGTCCCCCATCCTAAGCTTTGATGAGTTACCTATATCTAATACATATGTATATATAATTGTATGTATATATATGTATATATATATATATATAAATGTATATATAAATCACGTGTCACGTTGTTTGTCCGCGATGGACTCCGAAACTACTGAACGGATTTTGATCAAATTATGTAACCATTAATAAAATGGTCCAACTTAAAGATAGGATAGTTTTTAACCCGGAATTCCCGCGGGAACTCCGAAATTACCGCGGGTGACGGCTCGGGGGACGGCTAGTCTATATATATTTTCATTAAAAAAAAAATACGTTTAGCAAAAAATACGTGTCTAATATTTTTTTATTTTCTAACTGATGGACTAATTAGTATTTCGATTTTAAATCCCGGAAAATACCCAAATAAACATAATACGTAGGTCACACTATAAGTTTTGCGTAACTTAAAAAAACAACATGTTATAACCAAAATATTATGTTTATTGCTTTTCAAAATACTCTCCTTTACATTTTAAACATTTTTTCATGCGATCGAACCATTTTTTAAAACAGGAGGACCACAGATCTGAAGGCATGTTTTCTACGTGCTGATTGAACGTTATCACTGCCTCTTCAGAGTTGGTAAAAGTGAAACCTCTCATCAAATCTTTGATTTTAGGGAAAATACAGAAATCACAGGGTGCTAGGTCGGGGCTATGCGCAGGATGGGTGACGAGTTGTACTTTTTCGGAAGCTAAAAAGGACTTTGTTTTGTTGGCCGTGTGTGAAGAAGCGTTGTCATGATGTAGAAGAACGCGGCTTTTTGGTCGTCTTTCGCGAACTTTTTCTAACACCCTGGGTAAACAAATGGTAGAATACCACTCGGCATTAACACTCTTTTGATCTTCATGTGGAATTGTACAGATGGGACCCGTAGTTGAGAAAAAAACGCGATCATTTTTTTACCAACGTTTCTCGCCTGCCTCACTTTTGTTGGCCTGTTCTCATTTTCAAACACCCATTCACAAGATTTCTGTTTTTTTTTTCGGGTTCAAAACAACAAATCCACGTTTTTTATTCTGTGATAATGTCATAAACACCATTAGAATGTCCGTGGTCGTACTTCAGTAGTATCTGTGAGCACCATTCCACGCGAGCCCGCTTCTACTCCGCTGTCAGTCCATGAGGGATCCAACGACAACAAAGTTTCCGAACTTTCAATTCTTCGTGTAAAATTTTCTGAATTTGGCTCATACCAATCCCCGATAGTCCTCGAATTGTCTCATAGGTAACCCGCGGGTTTTCTTCAATTAGCCGCTTAACAGTAGCCACATTATTTTCGTTGACGGCAGTTGAAGGCCGCCCTTCACGAAATGAGTCATGTAAAGAAACTCGACCTCTCTCAAATTCAGCAAACCATCGCCTCACGGTGCTCAAACAAGGTGCTTCTCTCCCAAAAGCATTTTGAAGATGAGCGGCACAGTTTTGAGGAGAGAGAGAACTTTTAAAATCATAAAAAATCATCGCTCTAAAATCTTTTCGACTTAATTCCATTTTCGTTGCGTACGTAGAACTTTGATGTGTGATAAAAAACATTTGACAAATGATTTCCCGCCAATTGTTTTTTTTTATTACTAAGAAGGTTGCAATGTTTCAAAAAATATAACATTCAAAATTCAAATAGTTCGGATTAGCTAGAAGTGCAAAACTTTTAGTGTGCCCCATGTATTCTGTCTACATCCACCGTATATATTGTATCCCGTATCCCGTATATATCCCGTATATATTTTATTATCTATGATCCACCTACAGAGGTGGTGAAATAACTGAGCACGAAGCAATCAACGGTCGGCGGGGCGGGCCAGTGAATTAGTAAAATGCCTTAGCTCCAAATTGAATTTTGTTTGTTTAAATTTCCATTCAACCTCAGCGACTGCGGAACTGTGATAAATTAAAACGTCACTGAACCGAGGCGTTAAAAGATTTATTTCTATTGTTTGTATTACGTTTGACACTGAACGTGACTTCTTTACATCTTATCTTAATGTTATATCTTATCTTAATATGTATATATAAATCACGTGTCACGTTGTTTGTCCGCGATGGACTCCGAAACTACTGAACGGATTTTGATAAAATTTTGTAACCATTCATAAAATGGTCCAACTTAAAAGCTAGGATAGTTTTTATCCCGGAATTCCCGCGGGAACTCCGGCACTAATGCGGGGAACAGCTAATCATCGTGAACTACTTTTTCCCGGAATTCCCGCGGGAACTCCGAAATTACCGCGGGTGAAATCGCGGGGGACTGCTAGTATACAGTATAAAATGAAGTCGCTTCCGCTGTCTGTTCGATAAACCAAAGGCTGTGGCTAGTCATCCGCTAAACGGACGACTAATTAGTCATCCGCTTAACGCAAAATTTTTGATCTTTCCTTACGTTCTTTTTTTGTTACGAAATTTGCACTGCCAAATGAAAAACCTTTTTAGTTGATTGACCTGCGCGGTTTCACCCGGGGTGATTTCGGACTTCCCGTGGGAATACCGGGATAAAAAGTACTTTATGTCGCCCATGATCACTGCAGCTTCTTACAAGTGAAAAAAAATTAAAATCGGTTCAGTAGATCCAGAGATTACCCCCTACAACTTCACAAACTCACAAACTCCGAAGTTCTCACAAGTTAAAAACTAAAATTTGGTTGACAAGTTCATTATGACGAAACGCCAATGACAATGTTAGATTGATCCCTAAGATATGACAAGATTCTTTCTCGAAAACTAGTTTCTTGGAAAACAAAATGGCTGCTGAACGGTGAGTTTGTTTGTTTGTCTGTAACGCTTTCATGCCTTCACGGCTCAACCGATCAACATAAAATTTTGCATACACGTCGTCAGGGTTACAGAAAAGGACATAAGGTACTTTTCATCCCGGAATTCCCGCGGAAACTCCGAAATTGACACGAGTGCAACTGCATTAAATTTTTCATTATTACATGTTTTCAGTATCATTGATCGGAACCCCTTCTCGGGTATAGGCTTCTTCCAGCTTAAAAATATACTTTTATATTATATTATGTTTTATAAAAAAGTAAAATCCTATATTATAACGCTTGTAACAAAAACTTTTTGGACCGGAAATACTTATTATAAAGCTTTATTGTTATTATTATTATTTCATGTTTTCAGAAAAGGACATAAGACCTCCAAAATTACGCGGGTGAAACCGCGGGAGTAAGAAATAAAAAAGAAATAAATAAAACTCAATAATCTAAAAATCTACGTCAAAGCTCCAGATGTGATTGTAATAAAGTTGCTTTTTTTTTTCTCTATTCCATTCCAACGCAAAGTTCTTTGAGCAGCAGCGTATGGGCCCTCGAAAAGACTTGTAGCTGGAGTTGTGTGAAACAAATAAATGAAAGGACAGTAAAAAAGGGTAACACTTATTATTTGAAACGCATTTTCTGAGTAAACGTCTTTTGCTACAAATTGCTGTAATTTGTTTTGTTTTTGACAATAAAAGAGTGATGTGAAATTCTGGGGCCTTACTCTTGAACATGATTCAGGGATGATTTCGATTTTGATTTGACTTCGATTTGATTTCACCTCGATGGCATTTTAGTACCTACATAATTTTGAGATTGAAATGTGCAATTAATTTATTGTAATAGAATTTGTAAAAAGCTAATTTTAGTCGCAATAAAATACCAAACTTACAAAATCATGACATCAAGTTTGTAAAAAAATTTTGCAGTAAAGATACGAGTTAAATTATATTGTAATAAACTTCAAAGGTGCTCAGCCTGTAACTTACAAATATTTAAAAGGTTATATTATAGCTGTTATTGAGTTATGTAATTATATAAAACTTTATTTATATAAATTAAAGTATTAAAAAAAATGTCTAAAGATGACGTCCAACAAGTCAATAAACACGACTCCTAGACACGATCCCAAACCTTCAAAATTAGCAAAGTTTTATTCCGTTTCGATCTCAATTCGATTCGAGTTCGATTTGATCCTAACACGATTGCGTCAAGAGTAAGCCGGCTGTTTTATTATAAACTAGCTGTCCCCGCGGTTTCAGCGTCGGTAATTTCGGAGTTCCCGCGGGAATTACGGGATAAAAACTATCCTATCGTTTAAGTTAGGTCAAATTACAACATAATGACCAAATTTCATCATGATCGATTCAGTAGTTTAAAAGTCCATCGCGGACAAACAACGTGACGCGTAATCTTAATATTAAGATACCTATCCAACACATAAATCCACTTATGTCCATTGTCTTTGATGGAGACAAAGCAAACTTGATATATATGTATAATGTATGTGTACATATTAATATATATAATACTAGCTGTTCCCCGCGGTTTCACCCACGTTAACAAGCGTAACAAAGCAGACAGACAAACATAGTTACTTTCTCATTTATATTATTAGTAGGGATTGTCCATGAATACAATAAAACTGTAGACTAGAAGTGTCTGTCTGTACATTAAAATCTGAAGAAAACGGGGTTTCAAAGGATACCTAACTAATAGAATCGATTTGTATCAGTTTTGGAAAATTAGCGTGATACTTATTATTTTATTTGGTTTGTTATTCTGTTTGAACGTGCATTACGTATAAACTACCGGGCGGACTTTAGTAAAAATAATTCAAAAATAATTCTGATTTTTATTTTTTTTTGATGTTTCTGTGTTGTGGTTTTCTTCTTTTCTAGTCGTGACGAGGCTTGTAGATATTACAGAAAATTGGAAGTGAAAATTCCGTACTTATCTCACGCGACTAAAACCGCGGGCACAGCTATTAGTCTTTATTATAAAACAACTAGCTGTCCCCCACGATTTCATCCGCGGTAATTTCGGAGTTCCCGAGGTAATTACGGAAAAAAGTGCTGTAGATTACGGTGATAAGCAGTTCCCCGCATTAATTCCGGAGTTCCCGCGGGAATTCCGGAATTAAAACTATCCTATCTTTTAAGTTGGACCATTTTATGAATGGTTACAAAATTGTATCAAAATCCGTTCAGTAGTTTCGGAGTCCATCGCGGACAAACAACGTGACACGTGATTTATATATATTAGATAACGCTATTCATATCTATACTTAGGTATAATAAAACTGTAAAGAGGTCAATTCTGTACATTGAATATATATTCAAAATTAATATTGGAGGATGAATGGTGATCGATACTGATGCCAAAAATACAATTAGTAAATTTTTTGTCTGTCTGTCTGTCTGTCTGTATGTGCACGCATGGGTCAAAAACTACTGAAAGGATTTTAACCAAACTTGGTACGATTGTAGTCCGTACTTCTGGCTATCCTATTAATATTATAAACGCGAAAGTTTGTAAGTACTTATGTATGGATGGATGGATGGATGAATGTTTGTTACTCTTTCACGCAAAAACTATTGGATGGATTTAAATGAAACATAGGGTAATTTTTATCCCGGAATTCCCGCGGGAACTCTGAAATTAACGCGGGTGAAACCGCGGGGCATAACTAGTATAACATAACGCTAAGACACAATATAGGAGCTGAGCAGTGACGATAAATTTGAAGCAAGTCGGATGAAAATGCGCTTTCGAGCTCTTATGCTCGCATACGTTTGCTCAATCACGCAAAAACGGCTGAACGGATTTGGATGAGATTTGGCATGCACATTTTCAGGGGTACAGAGAAGGACATAGGGTACTTTTTATCCCGGAATTCCCGCGGGAACTCCGAAATTACCGCGGGGGTCGACTAGTAAAAGAATAAAATTATACCGCACATTCGCCACTTCTGAGACCGCCACGTTCGGTATCTAAAGCACGTCCTCTCCCTATATCTCCATCCTAAAATAATATCACTTTCAATAAAGGGAACTTTACTCTAACGGGGGGAGGCGATAAAATCAAATTGTACAAGAAAGCGGGCCAAAGTGGCTTCAATCAAGCAATTTACGCCGTTAGACGGCATTTTTTTATCTCTTTTATCTTATAAACGATTTCCTTTTTATATTTTTTATATAAACGTTATCTATGATACATATTTATGTTGCCTTGAAATACAAATCAATATTACAAAAATTATAAAAGTACACGTTGAAATTTTCGTGTTGAAATTTACTATTTCCATAGTTTTGCAGCGATGATAGCTCAGTGGTTGGTGCGTTCGGATCAAACGCCGCAAGGCGTAGGTTCAAACCCTAACAATGAGCTTGAGCTGTCGGTGAAGGAAAACATCGTGAGGAAACCATAGCATGGTGGTAGGGCGCTCTCCAGTGCCCGGCTGGCTAGTTACCACCTTCAAGTTGCAAATCTGTCGCCGAGCACCTAACGGTGTGTTCCGGCAGCCCCCCTTGAAAGCCAGTTCCCATCCCCATTCCAGGTCGGCAACGCACCTGCATGCCTTCTGGTGTTGCAGATGTCTATGGGCGGCGGTAATCACTTACCATCAGGTGTACCACCATGCCCGTTTGCCCCCTATGGCATAAAAAAAAAAGTAAAATTCTCAATAGTGCATTAAGGACGAGCACTAAATGCTTCCAAAGTAAATTTCAATACGAAAATTTCACCGTGTAGGTACTAAATCTATATAGGTACCCGATTGCTGTGCGAAGTGTCACGGGTTCGATTCCGATGGCAAACATTTATATTAATATGTATCTTATATATTTACAACAAAAAAAAATGTAAGTTTTCTATCATTTGTCTGGTAACCACAGCACAAGCTCTGCTTAGTTTAGAAACGGATGGTGTTCATTATTTGAACGCAGATATGCAATAACATGTTAACCCACAAAATTAAGTTATTGATACAGAACGATTTATTGCGAGCTAGAAATAGTACATTGTTATCCTAGGGGTGAAAGTAACTTTGAAATTTGAAACTCGAACTATTGGCCAAACCCCGTCTCGGGACTAAATAAGTCTTTCTCCCGAGGATAACACTGTGCTTTTCATTACGAATGCAAGGAAAGTCAAAATAAAAATAGGAATTAGCTAAAGAAAAAAATGAGTGAATTTTATTTTAATTAATATCTACTTAAACTTTACGTATTTCAATTTTACCTCGCGCTGGCTGTATAGAAAGTTGGAACATGGTTCAATAGAAATGTGAAAAAAGACCTAGTTTTTTTTAATAATTTGACAGTTGTCAATTGAAAGCGATTCTCCCTAGGGCTGAAAAGGGTTACTTTCAACCCGCTTCTCAGGCAACTTCAGACCTACTTTCCGAGTATGAGTAATGAAAACGTTATTTAATTGTGTTTACCTTATTACATTATTTAAATATGTAACAATATGTAGAACGTAAAAAATGTTGACACAAAATGGCACTACAGTTTTAAAACACGATTTACTCTAAATTTCTCCACTGTGGGTTAACACACTATTGCTTATCTAATTGCGTTAATTTCGCAGTTCCTGCAGGAATTTTGGAGTAAAACGTACCCTATGTAATTTTCTGTACGTCTGACTATACGTGTATGCTAAATCTCATGATGAATTGCCCAATAACTGTCGCAAGTGTTCAGTGCTTTTTCCTCATGCCAAATAGGCTATTTGTCTAATTTTTTTTTAATCAAAAAATAACGGCGATACATTGAGTTGAAATTTCGCGTGACGTCACTAACTAGTGCAGTTTGTATGGCGGCTTGTAGCGGTAAGTGACGTCACGAGCCCCCACCCTAAACTTCAATGCGCTTTATCTCTGTGTATTTTCATTTATTTGAAAAAAAAAATACGTGTCTAATGATTTTTAATTTTCTAAAAAACGGACTAATTAAAATTTTGATTTTCAAAAGTTGTCAATATCCCTATTACGCAATAATTTTGTTTAAAGAAGTTTTTACTTAAAAAAAAATAGCAAAATAAGCCGAATCGTAGAAGCGATCAACATTTATAGTCAGCTATTCCGGTGGACGGTAGTCAGCTATAAAAGAGCACCGAATGCAATGCGGGTGTTTCTATGTAGGTGTGTGTAATTTATTATTACCCTCACCCCGATACCCACTGACAGCTAACGGTCTTGTGTTGGGCCCGAGAAGCAGAGAATACTAACAAGAATTGAAGATTTTTCTCTTACAATAGGCTATTTGTTGGCATGTTGATATCCAATAATTACATTCGAAAATATCATGGATAAGCATAACATGGGCGAAAAAAATCAAAATATTTGTTAAAAAAATAAAACAGTTGTAGGGAATAATGATAGAAGTATGGAACTATAATAAGCAACGGCACCAACATAGTTATAGATAATACAGCATACCAGATATCCGTAGGGAACACGGAGCAGTGCCTGGGACTTGCGACCCAGGTGTAGGTTTAATGGGGCCCCTTTACAATGCATGAACGCTCACCTCCACTGCCCGTGCTCCCGACTTAAGCAAACCTCTGGAAAGTATTAGATGACACAGCACACGTAATCACTATAGCCACTCTAGATTGATACGACACTGATACGACACTATAACTGCACGGAACCGAACACAAAGTAACAATGACACGTGGCTAACGCTTACCCGCATTTATATCGAGTTCTAACAAAGACGAGTCGGGCAATGGAGTGGAGCGGGGGAACGGACGACTACTATACGTCGGCGGGAAACGTTATTGATAACGAAACTACCCTCACGCCGACACAGTTATAAACTATTTATTTTCACCATGTCTGTCTCTTTCTAAAACGGAATTTTGTATGGCGCTTGTAAGGTGTTACAAGCCGAGTGATGTCACTAGGACTGTAGCGCTTTCCTTGTCTAATTTGAAGTTTCAAAGAGTCATATCTCTGAAAGTACAAAAGATATTTATAAAATAATAATGCTATTATACTTCTAATACATAAAGGTTTATAAAATAATAATAAAAAATAAACATTAAAATTCCTTAATGGCGCGACTTGGTCATAAGTAATATAAGTATAAACCTAACCTAACCAATAATGTCGGGGTGCCCTGCCTAAGGTCAAAAGTTACTACTTGTGTTCATGAAATAATGGCATTTCATGAAATTTTAATGGTCGGTCACATAATGAATTGGCCAATTCTTAGATATTTTTTGATTATGTAAAAAAAGAAAAATACGTGTCCAATATTTTTAATTATTCAACAAGACGGACCAAAACAATTAAATTTAGTCATGTAGCCCATTATTGCGTTTTTAATGTCAAAAAGAGTCATACATAACGTTGAATTTTATAAATTCCTAACTTTTATAAGTTTTTTTTTAATTCATACCTACATAATTATGATACTTTACACAATTGGACGCAGATAAGCAATAACATGTTAACCCACAAAATCAAGTTATTGATTCAGAACGATTTATTGAGAGTTAAGGAACGTTGTTTAATTATCTGTTTACCTTATTACATTGTTTAAATATGTAACTAAATATTGAACATAAAAAATGTTGACACAAAATGGCGCTATACTTTTAAAACACGATTTACTCGAAATTTCTCCAGTGTGGGTTAACACACTATTGCTTATCTATATCCAATTAACACTCAGACTCCGATCGAACGTGTGGCATTTGGCGTAGTAGTGTTCGCGAGTAACGCTTTACAACCGAACGTTTAGTGGCCCAACATTAGCTCCATTCCCAAAATGGCGTAACGGGCAATCTTCATCTTACTTCTTATCAAAAGCAATGTCCTTCCCTGTTAGCGTCAAGATCATAGCTTCTTATATTTATTGGCACTCCTCATTCCGACCGACTCCGCACTTGTATCGGCGATCGATTATATTGTCATATTCAAATCTGTTTTTCGGAATATTCGACTGTCGAACAGAATCGAATGATTCGGAGGGGAAAAATCGAACGAAAAAGATATTGGGTGTATTTACAGAATTCTTTAATGTATAAATATCCTGCCACTTAATCATTGCAATAATTTATACATATTCATACTGATACTTTATTTTTTTAAATGAATCGACAGCTGCGTCTTGTAATATACAACTTGTTATATAAATACATAAAAACCTTTCGACAAGTGTAAATATTACTCCAATAAAAAAGTCATTAGAATCAGTCGTGTAATTCCAAAAAAAATTATTGCAAAATTTAATAAAGATAATAATAATAAGTATGTCCATGTCTAATGTTTTTAAGAAATTCCATTAAAAATAATTGAATTTGTAAAATTTCGGAATTTTTTTTTTTGCTTTCGCATTTATATTAATACATTATAGGATGAGATGATAATATATTAATTAGGTATGTAAAATAAATAAAGTTGAAACATTTACTTCGTCCTTCGGCCATAATATTACCAAACTGATTCGATGGGAAACTTTGGCACGTGAAAAATAAGATAATATCATGACATAGAATCAGATTGAAAAAATAAAACATAAAAACATTATAAAAACAACTTTTATAGCAAACGTTATAAAAAAAGTCGTTACAGTAACTTTTTATGTAGATAATGTTGGGCGAATTGCTGAATTCTGAAGGTTTTTATTCTATATACTAGCCGTTTCCCGCTGTTTCAGCCGCAGTAATTTCCAAGTTCCTGCTTGAATTCTGAAATAGAAAGTATCCTATGTCAGTAGGAATCACTTTAGCTTCCTATCTTTAAGTGAAATAATTTTTAAAATCGACTCAGTAGATCCATAGATTACAATCTCACAAACTCCGAAAATCCCGTGGGTATTCCGGGATAAAAGTATCCTATGTCACTCAAGATCACTGTAGCTTTCTATAGGGTGAAGGGTGGATATTTTATGGGTGCTGTCTACTGTAAACTGTAATTTTATTGACATCAAAAAAGCCACATTATGGGCTTTTTTTTTTTTTTTTTTTTTAAATCTTTATTAATGAGCTTAATCACAATGTGATTATGCCGCTCAGTTGCATCAACAGAACACACTAAATTAACTATATATAATAACACAACACACTACATTAAATATAAGATTAAGTCTAAGATAAGATGAAAGAGCCCTGAGTCTTCAGATCACTAAGATTTCAGTTGAGTTGTATCAACTGAGATCTCAGTGATCCGAGTCAAACCTCAACTCATAAAGCTCAACCAAACATTTAGTCTATAAATGATTTGACTTTGACTTTATAAGTAAAAGAATTTTCAAAATCGGTTTAGTAGATCCAAAGACAGTTGTTCCCCCGTGATTTTATACGCGGAAAATGCTGAGTTCCCGCAGGAATTCCGGAATAAAAAGTACCCTATGACACTCAAGATCACTGTGGCTTCCTAAAAATGAAAGAATTTTCAAAATCGGTTCAGTAGCTCAAGCGTGACAGCATAACAAAGAAACAAACTCACATTCACATTTACAACTAGCTGTGCCCCAAGGTTTCACGCGCGTGAGATAGATAGATAGATAGATTACTCTTTATTGCACACCAAATTTAAAAAAAGTGTTTACAAGTTTTCCTACATTGAACTTAAAGGTATACAAAAGGCGGCCTTATCGCTTAAAGCGCTTAAAGTGAGTTTCGAAATCTTGCGAGAACTACTTTTTCTCTAAAATAAAAGTAGCCTAAGTTACTCCATGTAACTTTATCTGTCTGCCAGTGAAAGTCCGGTTTAAATCGGTCCAGCCATTTTCTGAAACAAACAGACAGACAAATAGACAGAGAAAAATTTTAAAAATTGTTTTTTTTTTTTATATAAGTATTGTAGTGTAGTGAACTTACTTTCCTATGCATTTGGTGAAAAGACGTTAATTTGGAATTACAAACAGACACTTCAATTTTATTTATGTATATGTATATGGTGTATATATAGCCTAGATGTATGTAGTGTATGAAGCCTATGATTATATTCTCGGAAATATCGGAATACCTTCTTATCTTTCTTTCTTTGAAAAGGTAACCTACAGGATAATATCTACCAATCATGGATAATAAGGCTAGATATTATTGGAGGAACGGACCATCCTTAAACCTACTATCAAGCTCCATTCAAACAGCCTACCCGGCCATGTTTACTAGTTTCAATGTGCTAAGCTTCAAGCTCCAACCTCCAAGCTCCAAAGCAGCAAAGTCTGTTCGAGTCGACTGGATTTGATTCCATTTGTAGCTACACTAGTTTACGCTAGTGGATTTTCCCACGTCGATTTGTGTGATTCTATCCCACGAGGATAAGCGCACACAAAAACTAGAAAAACTTCCATTTATTGCGTCACCGGGCGTCTATTTCGTCATTTGTTTGTCTTTTTTGTTAGAAAAAAAAAGTTATGCAATCCAGTATTGTTTTTTGGACGAAAGATTTTCGCATTGACCTCGTTTTTGTGTTTGCATTGACTTTAAAATCACGTTTCTGAAAACCCCTAAGCATTTTTTTAATAGAAACTAGTTGATCCCCCAAGGTTTCACTCACGTTAACATCGGAGTTCCCGAGGGAATCCCGGCATAAATAGTACCCTATATATTTATATGTATGTCTTATTGTCTTTGCTGTAGCTTTATGTAAGTGCAAGAAATTATAAAATCGGTTAAGTAGTTTTTGAGTTTATCGGTTACAAACAAAAAAGAAAAAACCTCAAAAACTAAATCTTTCCTTTTTGAAATCGGTTGGTATTATACCGATTCCAACTTAAATAACTTTAATTCCATATACGACGACCCGATTTGACGACCCGTTTGGCGCAGAGGTCACCATGCCTACCCGCTAATCAAGGGGTTCCGGGTTCGATTCCCGGTGGGGTGGACTTTGTGTGATGAACACTGGGTTCCATTTTCCAGTCTGGGTGTGTTTATATATGTATAGTATAATATATAAGTAATTCTATGTAGTACATGCCACGTTTGCTTGGTTTCCACGACACAAGCTAATAATAGCTTACGGTGGGATCAAGTAGATCTGTGTGTTGTGATGTGGATTATTATTATTATTATTATTATTATATACAAATTCGCCAGGAGGTTTCACTTATACTTACCGATTGCCTACATTGTTTGAAGGAAACCTTTTTTAAATATCATATTTCTAGTTTGGGTTTTTTCGGCTGGATGTATTGTATATCATGACTCAGTGAGAAGCTTCTAAAAAGGGAGTTCCATTCATCTCCTCGTACCTCTATTATGTTATGGGCATGCTTAAAATGACATAACGTACTTTCTTCTAACTAGTTGCTCCCCGCAGTGTCGCTCGCTTTGTTTTCGGATTCCTGTGGGAATTATTTCTATCAAGATCAATTCAATTACGACATAAGATATCTACATATGTCTACATGCCTTTTATTCGTTACGTGATATGTGCGCGTGCAAACAATCCGACAAACAGATAAACGGCAAGTTTTGTCATTTTTTTTTATATTTCAAATATACCTACAGACACGTTAAGTCTACAGTTTTATTATATGAGTAAAATATGGTTAAAATAAATAATAAACATTTTTTTTCTATTACGTATTATAATATTTTGACATCATAATATTATTTATATAAATTAACACTTAATATACTATAATTTAAAAATTGTTATTTGGCTTAACATTTGAGGAGCATAGTTATGTTTCAACATCGATCGTTTCATTACCTTTATAAAACTTTGAAAATTTAATTTTCTTTGATAAATCTGGAATATAATTATGTACACAAATATATAGGAATAGGAAGTTACGGCTGCGCTATGGTAAAACAAATGGTATTTGCAGCTGAATAAATTTTATAGGGGAGCAAAAAATTCGAAATTGTTTTATTTAAATCAAGTCTTTGGTAGTTTAACGATTTTTTTAATTTCAATTTCTCTAATACTCAAGCCTTGGGTATGTAGCAACGTTATGCGTGAAAAGTGCCAAGAATACAAAAAAGAAATCATTTCTAAAAAAAAAAATACGTTGCTTTGTTATTCCGTAGAGCAGAGCCGGTTAATGAGTTTACTTATACAAAAATTCATTTGAGCAAATATACATGTTTTAGTGACTTGTACCAATAGGCTATTTGACTAAATTTTTATTTTTAGCCCATCGCGGCATCGTGTAGATAAAAATATTAGACACGTATTTTTTATTTTTTTTTACGTGAGCTAAATATAACGGAGGTACGTTGAGTCAAAATATCGCGTGACGTCACAAGCAGGTGCAGTTTTAACCTGCATATGACGTTACGAGCCCCCACTCCCAAACTTTAATGCGCTTTATCCAAGTATACTTTCACTAATTTGAAAAAGCAAAAAATACGTGTCCATTATTTTTTATTATCTAACTGACGGACTAAATAGAATTCAGAAAAAAAAATAATCAAAAAGCCTAAATTACTTGTATTTGAATAATATAGTAAACGGTGAGCAGTTACTTCAAACTTATTAAAGCTGTTCGAGCATTCAATTGGTATACCTAATTAGTTCTAAGAAATTCCATATAATTTCTCCTCTCAGATATAAACTTTGTAAGTCCGTATACTTAGAGGAAACCTATATTTGATATTCCGTATAATTCCAATTCCATGTTTTGTTTATGCTGTATTCGTCAGCCGTCATATTTATCGGTACTTTGATGGTTTCTTTTACCTGTAGGTAAGAAATAAAATATCCATTACATTCTGTCAGTTCAATTCTGGTAAAGAAGACAGCTTGTGAGTTTTTTCCGTTAACTGAAGGTGTCGGTTACATCAGGGTCCAGTAGCTGCTATGAAAAATTGCAAATCAAGTGAAATGTGGGATATGTCAAAGCAAACTAAATCCTACTAATATTATAAACGCGAAAGTTGAAGAATGTATGGCTGGATGGATGGATGTTTGTTACTCTTTCACGCAAAAACTACTGGATGGATTTAAATGAAACTACAATAATATAGCTTATACATCAAATTAACACATAGGGTACTTTTTATCCCGGAATTCCCGCGGAAACTCTGAAATTAACGCGGATGAAACCGCGGGGCACAACTAGTTTCATATATTTAGGTAAGTATCAACATCAAAATTAAAATTACATTGGAGTCTATATTTGAAATTCTGGTTAAGGTCGACATACTCAATTACAATAAAATATTTCGATACTAATAAAAAATCTAAAGTAGCCTCTATTTTTTTTAAAGAACACTTGTTATTTGATTTCAAAGATTTGAGGCTAATTTAATAAAAAAAAAAAATTGATATTTTGTAATTAATGCCAAAGTCTTAATTTCACAAAAATTCAATACAATAGAAAAAAACACTACTAGTATTTATACCGGAAAAAAGAGTTCCTGCGGGAATACGCTTGGGACCGCAGGAAATAGGTTTTTTACTGTTTCCAAGCGTTTCGTTAAATACTATCCTTCTACTGTACCTTCTTCTAATATTGTTATTCTGCTAAACTAATTTCCATAGATACCTACCTATATAAAATTGTATAACGATTGCTCCGTAATATTGTCGTAAATATACTCATTGTATATAAGTTCCGTGCATCCGATCGTAAAATATGACTACACCTTTTTGTAACACGCTGTATAGGTATCATATAAACAAACAGTTGAAGACACGTAAAGTGTACCTCAGCCGTGCCACATCCGACAGTGCTGCCCTCTACCTTCTGGTAGGGCGGCGGGGCGGGCGGCGCGGGCGGCGCCGGGTGCACTATGAGCGGCTCGTACTCCTCGGAGAGGCCGCTGTCCGGGGACTCCGGCGGCTGGGCCGAGTTCACGTACTCTTTGGGCCCGACGCGGCTCTTGCGCACGCAGTAATCGCCGGTGAACGGGTCTCGGTACGCCACCACGGTTCTATTTAGTAGATAGAAAGTTTGACAAATTATGAATGAAAACGCCCGCCGCCATATTGGCGTGAGGAACTCCCCGCAAAGGAGAGGGTCCCTCGGTTTGAAGTCCCAACAACTTTATGAAAGACAATCTACATGAGCTCTGGGTGAAAAGGTACAGATATTGAGGTTATTGATCATCCTTGTTTGTGTTAGTTTCTGTCTTTCTTTCTATCATTTTAATTTTCCTTCCTTTTTTCCTTACCTAAGCTCTTCTTTACCATCCTGCTCCCTTTTATGCGAGAAGACCACCCTCCTGGGCTTCAGCAACACTGTTACCTGAAATCATTTAATATAACGAAATAGTGATAAAAATTTAAGTATAAAGTGTATAATAATAATTATGATTGACATTGTAATGCCACAAAACGATTTTCAAAAACTAAACAACTCTTCAATAATTAGGTAGGTATCTAATTCGCTCACTTAAGTATACGTATCATTTCATCCACGTAAATAATTACTTATCTAATATACTTATAAAAATCTAGTTTCACAGTGTTTGTTATCGAACTCCTCCAAACGGCTTGACCAATTTCTATGTTTTTTTTTGTGTAGGTATTTAGTGCCTCTGGGAAATAAGGTCGTAGGCAATGTTTACAACTTGGTGCCTAGGTGATAAGGTAACCCTCTCCGGAATTTTTTTATTTTTTTTATTTTTTTTTTTATTTTTGGACAAAGGTTTACTTTTGAGTGCCTACAGGAATTCCGAAACTCACGCGGGACAAACCACGGGGCTCAACTAGTAATAATATACATACGTATATTACTTCACACAGACGTACGTTACGAAAATCGATGAAAACGAAAAAGAAACTTTATTTTTTCCATCAAAAAGTCGCTGTCAACATAATTATAACACAGTCCTTGTATTCCACTTTGTATATTTTATAAGACAAGTTTGATAAAGGAATACTTATCTGAAATGTTTTTTCTAGAAAAGCTCGTGAAATAATATTGTAACAAAGATTTTTATGACCTGATTTTTGTCTCGCTATTTCTTTGAATAAATATTTATTTTATATTGAAATGGATATCACATTATATTTATATTAGGGAATAACAAATGACTTGTTTAATGTAGATATCTATTTCCCTTTACTCTCTTATAATGAGGGACGTGACTATAAAAATAAATTCAGTTATTATTTTCTTACAAAAGATACTTACGTAGGTATATAAAATCTGGAAGAAGGTAGCCGTGAGCATTTTAAAATTATTGACAAAAAAAAAAACGACAAAGGGTACCTACTTTGTTACTCAGAATTTCCGCGGGACCTCCGAAACTATCGCGGGTCAAATCGTATGAAATATTGCAGTCAGAGGTACAGAAAAGTACCTACGTAGCGTACTTTTTACTCAGGGATTAAGCCGCTGTTGAAACCGCAATCCTTAAAATATATCTACCAATTTGTTTATTTGTAACGCTCTTACCTACTCTATCGATCATCATCTATATACTAATACTAGCTGCCCCCGCGATTTCATCCGCGGTAATTTCTTTCTATGCATGCACCCCTGACAGTAGTTTACGGTGATTAGCTGTTCCCCGCATTAATTCCGGAGTTCCAGCGGGAATTCCGGGATAAAAACTATTCTTTCTTTTAAGTTGGACCATGTTATAAATGGTTGCAAAATTTTATCAAAATCCGTTCAGTAGTTTCGGAGTCCATCGCGGACAAACAACGTGACACGTGATTTATATATATTAGACTAGCTGTCCCCCGCGATTTCATCCGCGGTAAAGTAGTTACTCTACGGCCTTCTTTGTATCTACCCCTGCACTGTCAGTAGTTTACGGTGATTAGCTGTTTCCCGCATTAATTTCGGAGTTCCGCGGGAATTCCGGCATAAAAACTATCCTATAGCAAAGGCAAAGCTCTTTGGAACCGCATCAGGGCCTTCATCACCTCGATCATGAAACAGAAGGAGATTCACGAGCACCAGCTAGAACGTGCAGTACGGAGCACTCAGTGGCTGCCTGATGCATTATCAGCCAGTCTCAGGCAGTCGCCGCAATGAGTGGCATGGAGGAGGCGTTTTAGTCCGTGCAAATCGGACACTCCTTGCCAGCACGTGTTGGCAGGGGGTCCGTTAGGGATTTTCCCCTCCTCGCGTAAAGGGGGGGGGGGGGGGGGGGGGGGGGGTAATCTCTGGATCTACTGAACCGATTTTGAAAATTCTTTCACTTATAAGAAGAACTTATCTTAGTGTAATAAAATATAAATCTACATTAAAATTTGCACGTCCAGTAGGGCAAAAACATGCTGGACTAATGTAATTTTACACCACTGTACACATATATATTGTAACCATGTTTTAAGCGAATAAATAAATGAAATAAAATGAAGCTGCAGTGATCCTGAGGGACATAGGGTAATTTTTATCCCGGAATTCCCGCGGAAACTCCGGAGTTTGTGAGGTTGTAATCTCTGTATCTACTGAAACCATTTTGAAGATTCTTTCACTTATAGGAAGCTAAAGTGATTTTGAGTGACATAAGGTACTTTTATCCCGGAATTCCCGCGGGAACTCTGAAATTACCGCGGATGAAATCGCTATATAGTATGTTATAATTCGCATACACATTTTCAGGGATATAGGGAAGGTAGTAGGTTATTTTTTATTCCGGAATTCCCGCGGGATGTCCGAAAGTACTGCGGGTGAAACTGCGGGGAACAGTTCTGCCCTGCTAGTTGTACTTGTGGTTGACATTTAAGTGAGTTTCACATTTTTTCAAAAATTACATCCCAAATTACTACATTTAAAAGTTATAAAAGAGAGATTTCTTGATTAGGTCAAGAAATATCCTAAAATCGCGTTCATCTCCAAATCGCCATTTTGCAAGTACTGCAATGCAATCAGGATGGCAGGGGTATAGATAAATATATGTGGTTTATAAACGCATTTTTAAATCAAGATTAGACTGGACTCACTTGGCCGCTCTGCTGCAGTCTGTAGACACGGAAGAAGCAGTAACCGCAGGTGAACAGCGTTAGACATAACTGGAACCAACAATACAAAACTGCAAATAAACTACATTACTTACTAGCTGACCCGCGCGGTTTCACCCGCGATAATTTCGAAGTCCCCGCGGAATTGTTCCATACAAACTTTGCAACCCCTTTTCATCCCCTTAGGGGTAGAATTTTCAAAAATCCTTTCTTATCGGATGCCTACGTCATACAAAGAACACCCCCTTCAAGTTTCAGGTCTCTACGATCAGCGGTTTGGGCTGGGCGTTGGTCCAAACATTCAAGACAAAGCATTTTATATGTATAGATTTGAACAACAAAAATTATACCTAATTCATTTTATTTATTTAATTATTTATTTAACATAATCCACAGCACTATGTACATATTTATTTATTAAATATTAATCTCGCTCAGAGTTCATTTATGACTCTCTATTGATGCACTGATCATCACTCAGGCACACAAACACACACACCCTCCACTCACTCATTTATTTTATTCTATTTTTTAGTATTTCTTGTTCTAAATGTCACATTTACAACATTTGCATTATTGCAAACTAGCGGTTTCACCCGTGCTAATTTCGAAGTTCCCATGGATTCCCACGGAATAAAATATAGATACAAACCTGTCTCATGTATCACTCTATCTTTTAGTGACAATTGCACGAAAATCCGTTGCGTAGTTTTAAAGATCTAAACATAAATATGGACGGACAGACGGGAAGTGACTTTGTTTTGTACTATGCAGATATAGTTCAGGGAAAGAGAATTTAATACACAACAAAAAATATGCTACAGTGGCGCCACCACAATAACAAAACTGCAAGTTGATAACTAAGTTTTTTTTAATTGCTTACTTGTAATTTTGATGATAAAATGTGTTGTTTTGAGAATTACATTTTTATTGAGTTACTTAATATTAAGAAGCATAATATAGTTCTTTCTTACTAACTTAATTTGTATTCAAAGTAACAACACTCAATATTAATTTTAACTGAGTTCAAGCCTTTAATATTTTTTTTACTCTTTTTAAGGTAAATACCTCAGTATTTACCTAACCTTTGCTGCATGTTATGGTAAAATAAAATCTAATGTAAATTGAACTCGATTGAAGTGTTTTTAATTATACACGAGTAAAATATAACTTCCAAGTACTTACCAAAATAATCAAGAGCACAATATCGATGTAAATAATAATCATGACACACTAAGCCAATGCCACTTTAAACTTTTGTATGTAATTCCACATTTTATCAGCGAAAATATATCTGTTTTCTTGTTATTCATAGGAGCTCCACATTTTTCTAGGGAGCTTACCAAATATTTTCATAAGCAAACTCAGTTTATTGGTTGAAGCTACTTCTGGAGGGATTCTGATTGGTCCGTCTGATGATTACAGAGAACGCTCATTGGCTATTTCATGTGAGGAAACTGTATTCGCCAATACCAAGGAGCTATGGTGTGAGATTTAAACGATTCGGCAAAGATCAAAGATATTTAAATATTCCATTTGTTTGTTTTCCTATGCGAACTCACTAATTTCTAAGTTCAATCAAAATCATAACAAATTAGTGAAAAATAAACTCTGACGGCCGCACTTAGAGTCGACTTTAATGATTACTTAATTAAGTATAGATTTTTAATAATAATAATAATAATAATAATAATTCTTTATTTCGGAATATTAAAAATCCATACTAACATTTAAAATATAAAATATTAATAAAAAATCCACCAGCAATATCTATTTAAGATTTCCACTGTGGTGCACAGACAGCCAATGGCTGAAGAAGTTGTTATCTGGGCACTCAGCGATCGTCCTCAGGATCCCATTGGATGATGCACGCAAACGAGACCAGAAGGACTCGATGCGAGATCGGAGGATGGCATAAAAATCGGAGACTCCCGCCTCGGCGAACATGCCCGACGCGCTACAGTAACGGGGTTTTTTCATTAATATCCGAAAAACGTTATTGTATTGTATTCTGAATGTACTATAAGATTTCCTGTATATATGTAGATGTCACAACGGGCAATAAACTGTTGCACGGCATTTTTTTTAATAATCTACAAGACGGACAATAACTAAAATTTGGTTGACAAGCCCATTAAAGTATATTAAATCATAAACTTTTACATTTTACTGCTATTAGGACATAAAAATGGTCTAGGACTACGCACGCTTTGACGTTGGTTTTTACAAAAGTTTAATTAATTGGCAGGATTAGCTAAGTGATACATGAAACTTACAACTATGAAAAAACCAACCAACGAGCGCTGTAGTCACTTGGCTTTGGGTTTTTCTAGACTTAAGCAAGTCTTAACCTCAGTTATAGAGATTATTTTGTTTTAAGTAGCTTTCGAATTTGGAATTCTCAAAAATTATGCCACCATTGAGCCGCCCACACTCGTAAACCAAGTTTCATGTCTGCCCATCGAATATTCTTTGCCAGTGACGCAGCAACTGGCGCCAGAGCCTGTCGCGCCGTCTGCCTCCAGCGACTTCCATCACATCAGTGACCTGTTTATGTTATCGATAGAGGCCACCGTCTTTAGCTTGCAAGTTGCGAAGTTGTGGTACTCTATGAGATTTTCTGTAGGATGTTGATTGTTGAGGTAGGTTTAGCGGTTTTTCTCATTTAGACAAATGCACTAGGTGGTAAGTAGTGAATTTTATTCATTCACTAGCAATTCCCTGCGGTTTCGCCCGCGCTAAATTCGGAGTTTCCGCGGGTTTTCTGGGATAAAAAGTACCCTGTGTAGTTTTTTCTACCGCTGACAACGTCATGTATGCAGAATTTTATGATGCCAGTTGAGTAGTTATAGTGTGAAAGCGTAACAAACAAATAGGCCCACATTCGCATTTACAAGGATTAGTAAAAACACTAGATGACGACCGGATTAGCGCAGTAGTAATCAAAAGGTTCCGGATTCGATTTCCGGCGGAGGTAGAATTTGTGTACCTTTTGGGGATGGCCTACTCAGAACCAGAGGACTTTAGGCTCTTACCCCTCCACTGCACACTAGCCTTCGCCGCCGAGGTTTTCAGGGAGTAGAGGGAGGAGCACAGGATGGGGATGGTCCATAAGATCCCAAGGGTCGAAGTACCGAGGCTTTACTTGCCCACCCCATTGTCTAAGATAGGATAAGAGTTTGTGTAATGAACACACACATCTATACTATTATAAATATACATGTAGTATATACCATGTTTACTTGGTTTCCAAGGTGGCTTAAAGCTTACATATTTATTTATTTTATTGGCACACCAACTAAAAAGCATTAAGACAAGCATGTTGGCTAATAAAAGGCGTGAAACAATATTCGAGATTTAGTAAATAATAATGTGAATAATAATAGTAATAATGTGAATTGCAACATACATAATATTATGTACTTTTTCCTTAGTGTGGGATCAAGTAGGTATCTGTGTTGGGAAGTGTTCTTGTTTGTTTGTATGTTTGTTTGTTTGTATACTTTATTGAGCATAAACAAGGTTTTCACAAGTTGATAAAATCAAAACAAGTAGGTAATTTATGCTCAAAGGTGGACTTATCCCGCGAGGGGATTTCTTCCAGTCAACCTTTGAAAAATCGAAAGGAAGTGAAGTTAAATTTGGCGGGTTCTTATTATTATTATTATAAAAAATGAAAATGAAAAAAGAAAAAAGCGTTTATTAAACACGTCATCTAGATTGAAAATTATTATTATTATTAATTAGATTTAACATCAGATTAATAATACATTACACATAGGGAATCTTCTTATCACGGAATTTCCGTGGGAACTCTGGAATTAACGCAGGTGGAATTGAATTAATTATTGCATATTACACGTTGTCAGAGGTACAGAAAAGGACATAGGGTACTTTTTATCCCGGAATCCCCGCGGTATCTCCATAATTTAGGGGGAAAACAGCTTGTTTAACATAATTAGTCGTACGTCGTACGAAATTTATCCGTTTTCTCAAGAGATGTCAAACTTGTAATCCTTTAGTTAAAGTAAGTGGAACGAGATAAAAGTAGGCGAGGAGGTGTCAGGTTACATTTCTGTTGTTTCTCAAGATTAATTAGCGACATTGTTGTTGAAACGTCTTGGCACTTGGAAAGGATTTGTGTAAGTTATACTTGGAGAAATTTAAGTCGATTTTCGTAAATAAATACTTACACTTGACTAGCTGTTTTCCAGGGTTTCACCTTCGTGAATAAATACGTTGCTGTGGTATGACATTCAGAATTCTATTTTGAACTTCAGATAATAAAAAAATAATATAACGTAGGTATACTACACGCACACGTACATATCAAATGCTTTTTCAAATTAATGAAAAAGACTGTCTACTGTCTTTGTCTTGTATACTAGGCACCCAGACTTTAGTAGCGATAGCAGGAGGTGCTTAAGCCACCTTTCCACTCAAGTAGGCAGAGGAGTAAGCAAACAGCGTCATGGATGACCAGGCAGTCAACATTTCGAGGTGGCAGCACATTCATGGTTTGTCTGCAGTACTACGTATTATATTTATTACTCTGAGGTAGTAGTAACATTTTCTCTGCAGCGAAGTCATAGAGCATTGTCATGTGATGACCAGGTGCCCAGGATTCAGCGGCAGTAGCAGCAGCAAACGACGTATTTCCGAGGTAGTAATTTCATCGCTATTAAAATAGCGTTCGTTGAGGTAGAGGCGAATCAAAACACAGAAATCAATTTAAGTGCTAGCTTATCCAAAAAAAGCTTCTCAGGAATAATGCCGAGTAATTCGAGAACAAGGCTTTCCATGACAGTCCAGAAAGATGCTTAAATAAAATATAAACCTAGTATTATATAGAGCAACGTTGCTGTGTCGCGCGACTACCAGGCAACCAGGACTCAAAGGTAGCAGCACTCATAAAACTTGCTGTTCAACTAGGATTTTAATTCAGAGATCACCAGAGTAAAATATGATTTTCTCTGGTTCATTATGATGAAATGCTCTAATGCCCGGTGCGAAAATTGTCTGCCAAAAAATTGAGTATTGAATGTAATATTTCCAATTCTTACAAGCGAATGTGAGTTTATTTGTTTGTTACGCTTTCAAGGCTTCTAAATCGATCGTCATAAAAAATTTCATACAAGTAGTTAGGCGTACAAATAAAGGACATGGGGTACCTACTTTTTATCCCGGAATCTCCGCGGAAACTCCGAAATTAACGCGAGTGTAACTAAAGGAAACAAAATAGTATCTAATGTGATAAATAATCTTTATAATTAAAAATGAATATTTGTATGTCTGTCCTCTATGCGTTTTTAAACCATTGGTACGATTGTGGTGAAACTTCGGCGGGTTGTTCTGATTGCGTTTGCAAAGGTTCCTGATATAAAGAGATCTTGCGGGAATTCCAAAACTCACGCGGGTGAATCTGCGAAACGGTTAGACCAATTTTGACTGGATTTTTACGGGTAATTCGCTGATGTTACAAGGAGTAAATTAGGCTACTTTGGAGATCCTGCGGGAATTCCGAAACACAAGCGGGCGAAACCGCGGGGCACAGCTAGTAGGTAATATATAAAAAGACGTATTAATCTCGTTATGGTTCACCGCTTGCTTATAAAGCCCGTTCATTGTATATTACATTTCATCCAAACTCGCCAACCCGTTTCGCTTGACCTTTAGTCCCTCAGCGATTCACCCCCTTTAACCCCTCTGTCCTCAGTTACTGGGGGGATGAAACGGGTCAAAAGAACTGGCGCCATAAATATCAAAATGCGAATGTACGCAGGCTCGGGATGCGCCATTTGCAATAACTTATTGCCTTTTATTTCCCGACCTGGAGACGTATTTTTGAATCGCTCGAATTACTATTCACACACGCAATCGCAAGATTCGCGTGCGAATGCGTGAAATAGTATTTTTGAAATGTCATTTCACGTTAATTTTGTAACGAGTGAGTCGGATCACTCTTATTGGAATTCTTCTTCTTCTTTTTTATTAAATGGCAACTATCGATCGAACATGTGACGTTTAGTGACTTAACGTCATTTCCATAATTTGACATGATTGATAGTTTGACAACTCCAAGAACGTTTCGTTTCAAGTCCGATTAGGTACCGACTTTTGAATATCTATGAAAGTTATCTTCCGGTTTCCAAATATTCTGCTAAAATTAAAAAAATCTAATTGAGTTTCAGAAAACAGCAACACCGTATTCGAATGATTCAAAAATATGACGAAATGGGATTCAGTGAATTTAATTTCACATGTGGTAAACTCAGGCTCTTGGTTAGTATCAATCCCACCGAACAAGCTTGTACTCCTTCGTTTACTTTCAACTACGTGACATTGGCGGAGTCACTGTGAGTAAAGCAACACGGTGGAAGCCATATTTTAAAAGAAGAAGAAGAAGAAGAATTTCACATGTGAATTGATTTCACTTAAGATATTCGAGCGATTCAAAAATACGGCCCCTGCCCCGCTGCCTTGTTTCCCCTTCGCGAAGGGAACAGTACATCATACCTTCGCAATAATTTTGGTGAATCTTCGTATAACATTATGTATTATAATATAAAGACTCAATAAATTATAACGTTTCTTTGTACGGCGTCAATATTCTTGGCTGAATTTTTTTACATTGATGGTTCATAAAATTATTGTTTTTTAATTTCATGACTTTTTTGATGACACCACATACAAATTAACTTACTCAACTACTTACGGCCGACTTGTGCGTACACGTATGATGCGTGTGGGCGTATCGTTAGATTGACAGTGAGCTGACAGAAACTGTCAGAAACTTTCACGGGGCATGAGGAAGAATAAAATCGATGGGAGGCGGAGAGTTGTCGCTTGTTTATTAAGTATTATTCTGTATTTTCTACTTGATTATTTCCACTTCTGCTGTTACTCCCGTCCGTGCGTGACAACAGGCTGCCAACTGAAAATCAGCGCTGGGTGTACCCGCACCTAGCTAATGCTGAGTTGATATCCTTTTCGGCAGAGCATGCAAGATAACTCGGGTTTAGGTTAGGTACTTCTTTAATGTTTGTTTAATATTCTTGTGTGTTTTGCAGAAATAAAATTTTATTCTATTCTATTCTTTGGTGGGACCCAGAAATCAAAACAAAGCAACAAGGCAAAATTTACAGAATAATGTATACTTCGAAAAACTCTACATTCGAAATAGGCTATTTGTCATTTTTTTTTTTGCCCGTCGCGTCGTGTAGACTCATAAAAAATATTAGACACGCATTTTTTCTTTTTTCACGTAAGCAAAAAATAACGGAGATACGTTGAGTCGAAATGTCGCGTGACTTCACAAGAAGGCGCAGTTTGTAGCTGCGTATGACGTTACGAGCCCCCATGCACTTTCAAACTTTAATGCGCTTTATTCAGGTATATTTTCAATAATTTGAAAAAGCAAAACAAACGTGTCCATTATTTTTTATTATCTAACTGACGGACTAAATAGAATTTAGAAAAAAAAAGTAGTCAAATAGCCTATTGCTTAAAACTTTTTTGTTGGCTTAAAACAAGCGGTAGAAAAACACCTATGAAAGAGTTTTAATTTTATTTATTCAAAGGCAAAAGGTGTTGTGGGTCGCAAACTCTCTCTAGGGCGGGATTAATTAAACTTTGACACGTTACGTACACAAAACAAGGGGATGAGTAGGTATGTACAGATAGACGTACCTACCCTTTTTCTGTTCTATGTAAATACACAGCTGGCAGGTATACCTATATTATATATATTTAGATATTATATTCAGGCAAGTACATTTAAAAATCGACTATTTATTTAAAATGAATGTACCTACCTATTCAATACAGGCCAGCTGTTAAAATATGTAAAATTATCTTGCATGTCCGTTAAAATAATGTGTTTGAATCCCCAATAATATTGTAAACGCTACAGTAACACTGTCTATCGGTCTGTCAGTTCCTCTTTCTTTATTTCTTTTTTTAGACGGCTCAGCCGATCATCATGCTGGCGCTGCGCGCTGACTGGAAACCAGCGCTGAGAGTTTCCATCCTCAGCAAACTATGCTGAGCTAGCTGCCATTTACAGCAGCAGAGACACACTGCGACCATACATAATTTAAAATATATTAAGTTGTTTTTATACAAAAAAAAAATGATAATGATTCTTTGTCAACCTTTTATGTAGGTATGTGTGTGTCTTTCTTTCGTGTCACTTTCAATGAATTAGCTGATGTTAAAGGAATAAACTAGGCTACTTTGGAGGTTCTGCGGGAATTCCGAAACTCAGGCGGGTGAAACTGCGGGACACAGGTTGTCTACAATAAATTCCGTGCATAAAAGCTTTTAAGCATAGCTTGAACCAGTGGTGCAAGAATGGTGTCGCTAGTGTAACTGCAAGTATAATTAATTGACCTTGCTACGTACCTATACACTAAAAAATTAAATTTAACCACGTTGCCTATTCTCAAAGAGTTCCGTAATTGTGATGGGCGAACCCGCCGAAAACCACTAGTCAACACGATATTAACAATACATCTATGTACATACACATAAGTAATTCTATTCTTTTTTCTATGACAATACAACCACTATGTGTCCTTCTGTTTTAATTAGATCTATTCAAAACTTACTGAAATATTAGTTACACGCGCACTACCATTCAGCAAATATTAGCCGCCTAATACTTATATAAATAAAAACACCTGTTTTATTTTCAGTGACTATTGAGACAGTCGTCGGTTCACATCACTAAGACTCACGTGAGTAATCCCAAAAAAAAAACAGTTTCACTGTAAAAAATCGCGCCACGCCCACGTTCACAAGACTGTTAAAAAAGGTAATAAATTATAATATAAAACCAGTAACCATTAGGATTTTCAATAATCGAAAAAAAAAAGTTTGCAAATATAAAAAAAAAAATTAGAGTACGTACTCACCTGACTTGACGTGCGTCGTTGAATACCCCAATTTTTTTCAAATGTTATGCAAAATAAGGCCTTAATACCGTTTAGATATGTAGGTACCTACCTAGCTAATTCATTTCGACTGCCACTTTAAGATCTCTGTGTTCCCTGACAATAGTAAATCTGGACCCCTATTATCTACTAGCTGGTGCCCGCGGTTTCACCCGCGTGAAATTTCGACCCTTGCAATGACAGTAATGACGTTAGATTTTCTCACTCTTTTAAAACGCAGTGGTTATATACTCTTTGGTCTCAAAGAAAATATAATCACATCATCTGTCTCTCCAAGCCTTAAAACTGTCACTTCGCGAAAAATCAATTCAAAAGAAAAAAATGCAAATCTCTGAAAAGGTTTTACCATGTTCGTTATGCAACATTATATCGAAGCCTTCGACCATTGCATTGCGCTGAAGTCTTTAACTGATGATAACTTTTTCCCCTATGTCCTATTTCGATGAAACAAAGCCTATTTGTTGGTCGAGATTTAGCTTAATCTTCTATTGAAAACTGCATGACAACCCGTTCAGTAGATGCGGAGATTATCGCGAACAGACAGATAGACAGACAGAAAAGAATTTTAAAAACTTTTTTTTGGGCTTGTCTACTCTTCTTTTATCACCCCTCTCAATTTTAGGTGAAAACTAGCTGCGCCCCGCGGTATCACCCGCGTGAGTTTCGGAGTTCCCGCGGGAATTCCAGGATGAAAAATAGATAGTAGCCGATTCTCAGACCTACTGAATATGCATATAAAATTTCATGAGAATCGGTCAGGCCGTTTCGGAGGAGTATGGGAACGAACATTGTGACACGAGAATTTTATATATTAGATATTCAATGTATGGAATCACGGATTCTACTCTTTTATTATAGTATAGACAGCCAACAACATTCCTTGCTCATAAAGTGCGTCCTAAAAACACAATTCCGACCGTTCCAGATGCCAAAATATTAGAAATTAATATTCTGTATACCAGTCCATAACACACGTTGTAATAGTACATTGTTATCCTAGGGGTGAAAGTAACTTATTTAGTCCCGAGACGGGGTTTGGCGCCCGAGCGTAGCGAGGGCGCCAATAGATCGAGGGACTAAATAAGTCTTTCTCCCGAGGGTAACACTGTGCTTTTCATTACGAATGCAAGGAAAGTCAAAATAAAAATAGGAATTAGCTTAAGAAAAAATGAGTGAAGATCGGATAGTCGCTTGACACTTTCCCACCTATTTCTTTTTCTTTGGCCGGCTAGCTATTCAGCCAGTATTTTTTATTTACATTGTGGCGACCTAAAAAAAATATTTTCTTTAATTATTAAGTATTAATTAAAGAAAATAAAAAATATAAATAGGAATTAGCTTAAGAAAAAGTGAGTGAATTTTATTTTAATTAATACCTACTTAAACTTTACGTTATTTCAATTTTACATCGCGCTGGCTGTATAGAAAGTTGAAACATGGTTCAATAGAAATGTGAAAATAGACCAAGTTTTTTTTTAATAATTTGACAGTTGTCAGTTGAAAGCGATTCTCCCTAGGGCTGAAAAGGGTTACTTTCAACCCGCTTCTCAGGCAACTTCAGACCTACTTTCCGAGTATGAGTAATGAAAATGTATTTTTTTTAAAGTGAAACTTCTCTGATCGCGAGGGAAAACAAGTTTTTGCGGCGTCTTATCTTAACGCGGCGTGTTATGGTTATAGTGAATAAGGGCCCTGAGAGTTTACACCAAATAGTTATAATTTTATTGTTGACGATTGACATAAAACTAAAAAATGTAAAGGAGTTAAAAGTTCTTTAATTTCGGATATCCTGCGGGAATTTCGGGGTTAAATGTAGTAGTATGTCCTTCTCTGTACCCCTGAAAACCTGTAACAGATTTCATGATTATCGGTTGAGTAGTTAAGGTGTGAAAATATAACGAACTGTTTTTTCCGACAAGTTTCTAACAATTATTTTCGTATAACGATTGCGCCAATTTAGCAACCAATTTACAGAAAACCTCGACAATTTAACAATTTTTAATTGTTTTTCTTTGTATGGATTTTCGCATAATATGCATTTAGCCAGTTTCAACATTCACGTAAAATAAATAACATAAATGTATAGGTAATATCTATTAGCAATTAGCGGTTTGAAATTGCAAGCCGTGGTACTAAAGATTGCGACAACTTTCTTAGAGCTCTTGAAGAATATCGAAGAAATCAGCTCGAAATTTCATAACTATATCTTCTTGATCGTTGAATTGAGAGTTGACTGTAGAAACGATAAATTTTTGAATGGGGAATAATTATACGTATATCATTAGTCACACAACATACATAGGTACGTTAGAAAAACTGTTTTGGGAGAAGCAAAAGAAACTAAGTCCATACAGTCAATTTCAGAAATTTTCTAGGATTTAGCCTGCGAGAGATTGAGATAGAATGCAAGTATAATATAAATAAGGTTATACTTCTGCTATGTGGTTTTAAGCACGTTTCTTTTTTAATAAAATCGGTAATATTATACAAAGTGTTAGAAAAAACTTCTTAAGCGTCACAAAAATTCACTCTAATTTTTTCTTCGTAACGTGCCTAAAGAAATACAAAAAGACATGAAATCCCAACAAAAACTGTTTTACTGTCAAAATCGTGCTACGTCCACGTTCACTAGACTGTCTAAAAAAAAGTGAAAAAGTAAAAAATTGTCCTTTACAATAAGATTTAAAAAAAGAACAAGTACCTAAACATTAACATTTTAACAATAAAAAAATATCTTTGAACGTACTTGGCGTGCGTCAATGAGTATTTACCCCAACTTTTTTTTTTCAAAAAGTAGAAAGCCACAAAGGTCTCATACTCACAGTCGAAATGATTTAATTATCAAAAAAAGTATTTGCAAAACATTCTAAATTTGAAGTACTCAATGACGGATGCCAAGTACGTTAAAGTTTTTTTTCATGGTCAGGTTAAATTGGCAACAAATTTTCTTTGATTATTGAAATCCTTAATTTTTCTATTTTATTCTAAACTAGCTGTTCCCTGTGGTTTCACCCGCGGTAATATCGGAGTCTCCACGGAAATTCTGCGATAAAAAGTATCCCATCAAAAACAAACTTGTAAAAAAGTCCCAAGTTTGTTTTTGATGGGATCTCATTTCTTTTTGTAAATGGTCTTCCTCCTTTTCTTTTCTGGTACTACTTCTTGAGCTACTTTATATCTAGGTAGGTAACTAGCTACACTTATTATTATTATTTATTAATATCTGAATTCCCGCGGGATCTCCGAAATTAACGCGGGTGAAACCGCGGGGAACAGCTAGTCTCATATATTTATATGGGATTACAAAGTTATTTGTGCAGTTGGTACATATAACTGCATATATAACTTTGTAATTCCATACATTTATATGGGATTACAAAGTTATTTATGCAGTTCGTGTATCTAGAAAACTGGACCGAAATTGCAAAATATTTTAATTTTTCCTTGATTTATACAATAAACACTAATTGTATTCTAAATTTAAAACTTCTATGTCTGCTAGAAGTGCCTTAGAGTTTTGATGATCGGTCAGTGAGTGAGTGAGTGAGTGAGTGAGTGACCTACAAAATTAAGAAACTTTGACTAGTTATAATTCTTAAACTACTGGTTCAAATCGAATGAAATTTAAAATATAACCTTTTTATACAATACCTGCTTGTTTACTAAAAATTCAGGCTTCTAGTTTTATCCACAACGAAGTTATAGGGGGTCGAAAATGGCCTGAATTGCTTCGAGAAAAAAAGGATATAGTACGGCCGTGCCGCTTTTGTTGCTCGACTTGGCGGGGGCACTGCCGTGCCCCCAGATCCTATGTCCTTTTCTGTACCCCTGAAAACGTGGATGTAAAATTTCATGATGATCCGTTGAGCCATTGAGGCGTGAAAGCATAATAAACAAACAAACAAACAAACAAACTCACTTTCGAATATATAATTATTGGTAAGGATGCAGTACGTCTACGAAGCTACGGCGCCGGCAAGCTACGACGCCACGTAGATACATCTACGAAAGTACTCCTAGCTACTCGTAGCTCCAACGAAGTCACTTTGAGGTATTTTCCTTTGAATAGAGATTGGCTACAAGCAAATTGTTTCGCAAATTAAAGCTCAAACGAGGTCGGTCAAGACGTCCTCTGTTATTACGAGGCTTAATCTTACTTTAATGTAGAAGATATCTGTCTGTTCATAGATTCATTATGAAGCTTATAAAACCATAGTTAGTGATTGGATATTATAACTTTGTATAATAAAACTAGTTTTGCTTTCAATCTGAATGTACAATGTCGGTACATCTATATAAATAAAAAAAATCGTCAAAATGTAATATGTAATAGCATAACTTCCAAACGACTGCACCAAATTGGATAATTCTATTTTTTTGTGTTATTTATTGTTAGAACAAGGTCTGTACAAATGAAATTTGGAGTTCCTGCGGGAATTCCTAAACTTACGCAGGTGGATCTCCGACACGGTTATACCAATTTTGAGGGTACTTTCACTGCTATTTAACTAATGTCATAAGGAGTAAATTAGGCTTACAAAACAAACAAACGAACCAAAAAACTCAACTTCGCATTTATAATATTGATAAGGATTTGGTAAAGTTATGGTTACATGGTAGTATACAGGATGTTCCACGGATATGCCACATGGAGGGAAAGTACCTTGAATATTGTAGATGGAACATTTTACTGAAAGAACACATTACTTGAATTTAAAAAACAATTTAAACTGCATTCATAGATATTTAAATGTGAAAATTCATGGTTTTCCTTTTATTTTTGACACTATGTTATTGAGCAAAAAATAATCCTAATGATGAAGCCTTTGGATCGGTATGATAAAGCTATAGGATGATTATTTTTCTCATTTAACGGGTTCAATTACCGGTTCAAACATGTAATTATTTAAATATCTATGAATGCAGTTTTTCTTAAATTCAAATAATGTCTTCTTTCAGTAATTTGTTGCATTTACAATATTCAAGGTACTTTCCCTCCATGTGGCATATCAGTGGGACACTTTGTATAGGTGGGTATTTAATTTTTTTTTCGTCACGTATTGTAAAACCAAAAAGTAATTACTGTGCAAACGCGAAACCCTAACGAGATTAAACACGGCACCCAGTACATACATAATGTATGTAACGTAAGTAGCACATCATTATTTAATTTGAAATAACACCCAGCAAATGCTGGGTACAGTTAGTGTCAGCAACCGCTCACGTTTTATAAAAAAAATATATAAGTGTGTTGTATCTTAAATAGCTATATTTGTATTCATCTATACTAATGTTATAAAACTGAAGAGTTTCGTTTATTTGTTTGATTGAACGCGCTAATCTCAGGAACTACTGGACCGATTTGAAAAAATCTTTCAGTGTCACCTAGCCCATTTACCGGGGAAAGCTGTGGCGGAGCAGCAATAAATTTTTTTGCTAAAACGGTAAAAAATATTCCTTTTGAGAGCTTCTATTGCATAGGCTACGTTCCGGGTTAGCTGTGGAATATAATTTGGTTAAGGTGTAGTTTTTTCTCAAATTATCACGGCTGAAACCGCGGGGCACAGCTATATAGCTAGTAGGTATATAAAATCTACACATACTAACGCACCCAGATATATACATACACCCATACACACTATTAGATACTCATAAAAACATTTAACTATTCAGAAAAAAACATAAACCATTCAAGCACTAAACTAAGGTTCGGAGACTTGGAGGGTTGAAATACAGACTCTGTCTAATTCAACCTCCAGTTTCACACAAATATTTTAAATGAAATTTGTACTTTTATGCACATATTTTTTTGAAATATTTCTGGTTGAAACAAATAAAAAAAAAATAAGAATAAAAAGTTTTTATTTCAGATTTCCTCCATAATTAGGTTAGTAGTACAAAAAATTAACAAATAAACCTAATATTATTATTATATTATTGTTTGCCGAAATATTACAAATTGAAAAATAAGAAGTAATTTTGCAATTGGTACCATTCAATGTTGTTTTGCATGAGATAAAAAGCCCACCGAACGACGGTTTTCAGCAAATCCCATGGCTCAAGCAAAGACCTTAATCGAGAATTTTGAGAAGCTTTGGATTTTGGATTGGGTCGGTACCAGCTGGACAACGCTGAATGTAGTGGATCCATGTGGATAAAAAAACAGAATGAATTCCTAAATGGATCTATGCTGATAAAAAAAATTCAAATGAATTCCCCAGTGGATCAGAACAGGCGATCCTATAGAAGACAGATATTATTTAGGTGTGATATATTTGTTGTTTGTATGTATGGATCCGTCGGATCGTCAGACCAAGAACCGACGTGATTAGATAGGTACTTATTTTCCGCTCTAACTTCTAACAATTGATTACTTGAAGTAGTATTATGCTGAGCCGGGACCATTTTGTCAACATTTTTGTATTGTCGCAGTTATATATTAGTTATGTGTCGGTTGACAAATAAATTTATTTTCTTTCTTTCTTTCTTCTTTCTATCAGAAGTAGCGCTTTTACTTGACGCTCTCTATAATCATCAGATCACGTTCCGTATCGTCCTGGGAAAGGAATAAATTGTGAGTAATTCAATCAATTCATTCAATCCTAGTAAATATCACGAATGATGTTTATGATAATGTTGCATTTAGGCACATGGTCTAGACTGCACCTTTGCGCGAATTATGAGTTGAGATAGGACATAGAATTGAAAAAAATAAATCAAAAAATTGTAGTCAGATAAGTTAAGAGAAAATGTTACATCTTCTCTATGGGTTTTTTAATGCCTAAAATGAAAATATTATTATTACGTATTTTTATTTTAAATACAATTATTAGTCAATTAATTAAAAAAAAATCTTAGGTCATTTTACTTTTAAGTCCGTCGTATAGATTTGTTATGATATTGTCGTATAGATTGATAACGGTGCCTACGCCCTACATTGAGTCGAAATGTCGCGTGACGTCACAATCCGGCACAACTTATACGGGGTTATGACGTCACGAGCCTTACTCGTAAATTTAAATGTGTAAATACACTTTAATTAATCTCAAAAAGCCAAATACGTGTCTTTTATTTTTTTGTTTTCCAAATGACGGACTAAATACAATTTTGATTGCCAAATATTTTTGTGCCTCGGCAACATGGCTGTAGCAAAATCAACTCCCGTATCAAATTGGCCGACTATACATCGGTGTGGCTAGAGAGCTCAGTGGCGGAGCGTTGCAAATGTGCCCGCTTTGAAGTGGTAATTTGCTGGAGATGCGCACTTTGCTATTAAATCGAGCAGACGCCCTTTAGTTTTTGCGGGTTTGCGTGTGTTTGAGCAGTTTTTTTGTGCGGTGTTGCGCGTGCGTTCACCTCGAGTAGCCGAGCGAAGCCCCCGGGCTGCTTTGTGGCTTGTGATGGAACAAAATTGAGGACTCTCCTTGAGTAAAACTACCTAAAAAGAAACATGTTTTTTTTTTTTCAATGGAGATTTTTTTTCATATTATAATAGTCTTTTTTTTATTTTGCTCATCAAACTATACTTCAACGTTATCTTTTGCGACAGTATTTTTTTTTTCAACCACTAGTTGTTTACCAGACCTTCCGTAGCAATTATTTAGATGTGAAGAAAATATGAAGTCTAATACTAATCTTAATAAATGTTACAGCCTACGCGATTTATGTTATTTGCTATCCAGCAGTATTAAAATTTATGCAGAAATATTTTTTGAACACGTCGATCTTTATTTATTCTTATTTATCTTTACCTATTCAAAGGTCAATATTTGCGGTCAAAACAGCAATAAATTCCAACTTTACTGAGCATAATGAGATTTGTGAGGTAATATAAAGTATTCGTGTACTTTTACAAGTTTCACAACTCGCGCCTTCACTGCGGCGGCAACTTTGATTGGATATTTGCACTTCGCCGGTCAGTTTAACATCCATGTTATTATGGATATAAAATCTGAGATGAATACTTGTTTATTTATGAAATTAAAAAAATATTCGAACTTAATTTTCCACCTTGCTGATATCCACATTGCTGAAATCAGCAAATAACTGGAAACTTTATAAAAATTAGAAATTGTAAAATGGGCATGTTGACTATAATATTTTTTAGCTTGTCTTGTAGATTAATAAAAAATATTGGACACATATTTTTTTTTACGTAATCAAAAAATAAAGGCGATACATTGAGTTGAAATTTCGCGTGACGTCACTATTCGGACAGTTTGTATGGCGGTTTTAGCGGTTAGTGACGTCACGACCCCCTTACCCTAAACTTTAATGCGCTTTATCTCTGTATATTTTAATTTATTTGAAAAAGCAAAAAAAATACGTGTCTATTATTTTTTTTATTTTCTAACTGACGGACTAATTAGAATTTTGATTTTCAAAAGTAGTCCACATCTCCATTTCAAAGAAAACATTTTTTCTGCAAAGACTATATTATACCTAATAATAATTTACCTAGTTATTTTTTGATGGTATAAAAAGTTTAAAAAAGCACAGTAATCAAAGCGATATAGGATAGCATTAAGCCGCAACTCGCAAGAAACATTGCAGCTAAACTCACACAGAAAAGAATCTAAAGACAATTGAAAAATCCGAAACTAAGCCGTGAAGCGGAAAACTGGAAGTTAAGACTATAGTTTCGAAAGTTTAGCTCTAAGCTGGCACCTGACATAGCTGAGCATCGAGTTGAAAATGTCGAACGAAACCGTTATTTCTACACAAGATTTTCTTTCGAATAGCTCGAATACAAGGAAACTTTTTTTTTCTTTTTAAGTAAGATGAGTTTTAAATTTATGAAAAGCTATACTAAAAGCCTCAGACCAAATAAAAACTAAAGACGGAACGTCTCGAACAACGAAGTGAAGCCGGTTGCATATGCATGTGGTGCTTTGGAAAGTGCCACAACGATTCCCAGCCCCCACGTATGGTGGCTTTTTTTCTTGTAAGTGTGGGCGTGTTTCTGTGTACGTGCACGGCGATGGTGTCTTTTTCCTGGCTTCACTTTGTAGTTTGTAGTAGCGCGTAGACGCGTTCCGTCTTTATTTTTTATTTGGTCTGAGCTAAAAGCCAACTGGTTTGTTTTTAATAACAATAATAATTCGTCGTTATAACATTATGACGCAGCGTGATCTGGACCCAAAGCTTATAATATGGGTATCACACAGCGTAGGTATATCCTACTGATATTATATAAATGTGAAAATGTGGATGTTTGGATGTTTGTTACCCAATCACGCAAAAACGGCTGAACGGATTGGGATGAAATTTGGCATGCACGTTGTCAGGGGTACAGAGAAGGACATAAGGTATTTTTTATCCCGGAATTCTTGAGAACTCCGAAATTACCGCGGGTGAAACCGCGGGGCACAGCTAGTCATTCATAAGTATTATTTATAAATCCGAATGTAAGTTTATCTGTTTGTTTGTTAGGCTTTTACGCTCTCTAACTACTCAACCGATCATCATGAAATTTTGCGTACACGTTGTCAGAAGTACATTAAAGAACACAGCGTACTTTTCTCCCGGAATCCCCGTGGGATCTCCAAGATACGACGGTTGAAACCGGTTTCAACGCGGTTTTAGTAAACTGAGAAGAACATTTTTTTTTTTTAGATAAAAACTTTATTTACTGGACGCGATAGGTGACTTAATAAACTCTATATTAACGTAAACTAGACAGGCATCTCCACATTATCTACTGGGAACAATAAAGGTTGAAATAAAACTGAAAATTCACAGCCTGAAAGCACCCGGTGATAAAACGGCGCGTCGTAGAGTAATGAAACGGTCGAAAATATCAAGCGAAACATTTGTGCTACAGTCTGTTAAACTCCACAGCAGTGCCGCGTCTCGAGTCAAAAGAATTTAGATTATTTTTTTATAGTTAAAATTAAAAAAAAAAATCTGTAGGTTGTGTAGGTACACCTGAATATGTGTAAGTACTTAACAACGCAACCAATCATCATGAAATTCTGAATAAGCGTGGTCAGGGGTACAGATAAGCACATAGGATACTTTTATCTCGGAATTCCCGCGGGAACTCCGAACTTAACGCGGGTGAACCACCGAAAACCACTGAAAACCAGCGCTGTGGCTACTACGGTCGCAGCACATGCTGAGTGGAGTCCCTTTTAGCAAGGCACTGCACCATATTATATTATTGTTATTATTAACCGACTTCCATAAAGGAGGAGGTTGTATGTTCGATTGTATGTAAGTTTTTTTTTACCTTTGTATTGTAAAGTGTTTGTTGCGTGGTGTATGTATTTGTTCTTGCTGAATAAAGTTTATCTTATCTTATCTTATAAAATTTTACATTTAAGCTGTCACGGGTACTTACAGAAAATGACATAGGGTAATTTTTTTTTTAACTCCAAAATTTACCTGGGGGAAACCGCGGAGAGCAGCTAGTTTAATATATATTTTTCCAAATAGAAATTGCTGAAATTTGATGAACAATAAATAAGTTATGGTTTTTTTTATGGAGCCATTCAACGTCTATCGTAGCCGCTATTTGGTTTACCTACCTAGTCTATGTATTGTGGAGTTTCTTTGCACTGTGGCACCTGTGAGTTCTTTTAGTGTATATGAGGTGCGAATGTATGAAGAACGTGAGGACTATTAAGCTAGGGTATACTGCACAAGCATGTTGGAGAGATGTTTTAAAGTACATTTCCAAGCTAAAATACAACAGGAAAATTTTGAGAAGAAAATTATCCCGTAATGCATAATATCTTAATATGTATATACATATAAGTATGTACATACGAGTAGGTAATTCTTGTTTCCCTTAGGAAACTTAAAGCACAATATGATAAAATGTATAGTAATAAATAATAATCCTTAATATTATAATATTTCACGTAGATATAAATGTAAAATATGTGAGTTTGTTTCTTACGCTTTCATGTCTTAGCTACTCAACCGATAATGTTGAAACTTTACATAAACGTTGTAAGGTGTACACAGAAGGACATAGGGCACTTTTTATCCCGGAATTCCTGCGAGAACTCCGAAACTACGGGGAACGAAAAGTAAAGTTATATGTGTTTATCCTACCGAGGGATTAAATTGATGATGATAGTATATACAACGTGTTAATGAATTAACTGAAAACTAGAAAGTTGTTTGCTCAGAATCAACTAGCGAATCGATCGCACTATGTTTTAATATAGATGATTTTTTTTTCATTTTTACTAGCCCATGTCTAAATTATTTATAATACAATATTTGGCGCGTACGCCGTCCGCAGCAAAAAATTCGAACCAGTAGGCGCGGGTGTAGCGCTTGGAATTTCGTAGATAGGTCACCTCCAAACTAATGTTGAATAACTTTTAAATTATACATTTTTTCGACATAAAATATATTTTAATCATATTATTGTTTATTTTTTTAAATGGGGTGTATCAATTTTTCAGTTAATTCATTAGCACGTTGTATAATCTACCCCTCTCTGAAAGGTGGGCGGGATATTCGCACCCTTGTAGAATACGTGATTAATAGCAAGGTGTCACGCATCTGATAAAGTTGTATGACTTGCCGATGCCAAACTATGTCGAAGCTGCCTCTATACTTTTAAACTAAAGCGCTGTTCACACATTAGCTATCTATACATATAATGAAATTGTAACAGGTCGATGTCTGTCATGGGAGATAAATAAGAAAAAATAAATTTAGGCGACTCTATGAGTGATATAGAAGCCAAAAATACCGTTTTTAGAATTTTTGTCTGTCTGTCTGTCTGTTTGTTTGTATTTGTGCTACGCAAAAACTGTTGTACCAAATCGAATGCAGTTTTTGTTGTTGTATTGCTAAGGGTCTAACTTAGATACTCATGTTTAGATTTTTTCGAAATTCCATCTGGAACTCGAGGTATTAAAAAAAAATGCTGGTCATCCTACTAATATTATAAATGTGAAAGTGTGGATGTTTGTTACTCATTCACGCAAAAACGGCTTAACGGATTTGGATGAAATTTAGCATGCACGTCGTCAGGGGTACAGAGAAGGACATAAGGTACTTTTTATCCCAGAATTCCCGCGGGAACTCCGAAATTACCGCGGGTGAAACCGCGGGGCACATCTAGCGTCATATAAACTGCAGACCCGTGCTGCAGACGCTATTTGCATCGGAACCATTGTACACGCTTCGTAACATGGTATTCTTAAGGTTGCGAATCTCTCAGAGGAAATGTCAAGACGTACAAATCTCTAGTAGACTTATTTGTCTTTTTTTAACCTGATGATATATTATCCTACCCTTAAAATAATTGCTATATAGCGGTCGTCCATACTAATATTATAAAGAGAATAAATTGGTTTGTTTGTTACGATTTAACTCAAAAACTACTAAACCGATTTCAAAGACTCTTTCACAATTAGAAAGCTACATTATCTCTGAGTAATATAGGCTATATTGTAATCTGGAATTCCCGCGGGAGCTCCGATATTATCTCGGGTGAAACCGCGCAGGACAGATAGTAACTATTATAGCGGTAAATGATGTTATGAAGTCGTATCTATCTTTCTCTTTTTTTTTAACCGACTTCCAAAAAGGAGGAGGTTCTATGTTCGATTGTATGTATGTTTTTTTTTTTTTTTTATGTATGTTCACCGATTACTCGAAGACGGTTGGACCGATTTGAAAAATTCTTTTTTTGTTTGAAAGGGTATACTCTCAATTAGGTCCCATTGCCACCAAGTCCAGATCTGATGATGGGATCTTGGAGAAATCGAGGGAACTTTTCAAAAATTATAGGCACACCTATAGCGATTTGGGTATTTTTGATAGTAAATCGTTCATTTGCTTTCGGAAAGCAAAATTTGAAGAAGTGTAACTGATGATGAAGACCACAGGTGGTCATCGGAACAACTCAAAAATAATACGTATTTCACGGGTTCCGATTGAAGCGATTTCAAAAATTGTTTTTTTGTTTGAAAGGGGATACTCCCAAATTGATTCCATTGTCACCAAGTCGAGATCTGATGATGGGATCTTGGAGTAATCGAGGGAACTCTTCAAAAATTATGAGAACACTTATAGCGATTTTTGTATTTTTTATAGTAAAACGTTTCTTTGCTTTCGGAAAGCAAAATTTGAAGAAGAGGAACTGATGATGAAGACCACAGATGGTCATCGGAACTACTCAATAATGGGTATTTCACGGGTTCCGAATCGTTAACTTTAATATGGTTTCTAAACAATTTATGCCCGTCACAATGTACATATATGGTGAAGTGGAACTGATGGTGATGTACTAGGAGAACTCCTCAACAATTAACGTCCCTGCGTCGGGAAAAGTAATATTTTGTAAAAGGTGATAAGCAGTTGACATTAGGCTATTGTAACTTGGAGAAATTACGAACTAAGTCACTTAAAAGCGAGAAATAAACAAATTTTTAGCAAAAAAATTAAAACCGACTTCCAAAAACACAAAACTAAAAATCTAAAAATAAAAAGCTAAAAATAACAACATACCGATTTAATCCAAAAGACAAAAACACACGTAATATTATTATTGGTTTGTGCTACCACTAATCGGTATGAAGTCGGTGACAAGCCAAATATGGAGGGGGTAGATGGGCTAAGTCGACTCCCGCCACCAGCTTTTTGTGAATAGGACAACCCAAGTGGGCAGACACCAGCGGGCTTGTCACCGAATTCAAACCGATTAGTGGTAGCACAAACCAATAATAATATTACGTGTATTTTTGTCTTTTGGATTAAATCGGTATGTTGTTATTTTTAGCTTTTTATTTTTAGATTTTTAGTTTTGTGTTTTTTCGGTACGAACCGGCAAGCCTAGATTGGTAGACGTTGCGTTTCGCTCGCTCTATGTGCATAACACCTTATATTAAGTTGTCAAATGTCAGTTACATAATAATCTTATATAATAGTTTATAAAAGGAAGTCTTGTTAGTTACACTATTTATAACTCAAGAACGGCTGAACCGATTTAGCTGAAAATTGGTGAGGAGGTAGCTTAGAACCAGGAAACGGATATAGAATACTTTTTATACCGGAATTCCCGCAGGAACTCAAAAATTAACGTCAGTGAAATTTCATGAAATTTTGCATACTTAGGTACACATTGTCAGGGGTACAGGGAAGTACGTAGTGTAGGTACTTTGCATTCCGAAATTCCTGCGGGATCTCCGAAATTTCCAAGGGTGAAACTGCGGGGAACAGCTAGTTATAGTAAAAACTCCATAAAGTACTTTACGCCTTAATAAAGGTCTATACTCGACGGTTGGTGAAGTTACGAAACTGAACTAACTTGATATTGTTATAGAGCAATATTATTAACATACTAGCGGTTCTCCGCGGTTTTACTCGCGTTAATTTCGGAGACCCCGCGAAAATTCTGAAATAAAAATACCTCTCACAACGTGTAGTAGGCAAGATTTAAAGCATTTTCAAGGTGCATTAATTTCTGAGTTCCCGCGGGAATTCCAGAATAAAAATACCCTATGTCCTTTTCTATAGTCTAGACAACGTGTATGCAAGATTTTATGATGATCGATTGAGCCGTTAAGACGTGAAAGCGTAACAAATAAACAAACAAACACTTTCACATTTGTGAATAGTAAGGAGTTTGAAGCGCAAGATATGCTTCCATGGAACAAGGAAACTGCTTACAATGCAATCTAGATTGAGGATAATTAACTAAGTAATTTTAGATAAACAGCCTTATTATGCGTTCCTTGTGTCAATTCCAAGGGTCTTTCTAATTCAAATAAGATCTTACAGATCTGTTATTTTATAACAATCTTTTAACGAAGTCTTTTAGTTGTAGATTTGGTTTGTGAAAGGGTAGAATTTATTATATCTCATTGGGAATTTAGTAAAAATATCTATTTTCAATCTTATCATAACTTATATATTTTTATGTCGACAATAATTGATTGATCAAATTTCAAACTGCAAGGATCGAAATAAAGGCTCAAATGATATTCGGGGCCGATTACAATAAATACAAAAATGTTCGTCTTTAGATTTTTAATCAATTTTCCCAGTCGCGAAACGGTCAATATACAAAAAAATACAACCTTGTTTTTCCGCCATGTATATCTAGTGTCGTTTTATAATGCACTAGCTGTCCCGCGCGGTTTCACTCGCGATAATTTCGGAGTTCCCGCTGAAACTCCGGATTACAATATAGCCCATGTTACTCAGGGATAATGTAGCTTTCTAAAGGTGAAAGAATTTTTGAAATCGGTCCAGTAGTTTTTGAGTTAAATCGTGACAAACAAACAAACAAGCAAAAAATAATATTAATATACCTAATGAATACAATTCGGGGAGTAAATTTTAGTAGCAAAGAAGTCTAAGAAAAAGACTTTTGAATTTTTCATACGTCTTTCTCATTGCGTCGTCGATGTACCTACTTCTATGTATACCTATGTACTTACATCAACGCTCTTAACATCACAGTACTGTGTTCTAATTTATATTTTTTTTAATTTTGCCGCCTAATCATAAAGGTAAAAAGCTCGACTTGATGGCTGAAAGTGTCCAGCATTTTTTATGTTTTTTGAACATGTTGTTTTTGAAATTTTCAGTGGATTGCTAAAATATTTCATAGAATCATTATAACGATTTCACTAAAGACAAATAGAATTACTTCAGATGTTAACTTAGAACAATAATTGTTTATTTCCAATGTTAAATCCAAATCCTCGAAGATCCTATCAAAACTATAATTGTACTAAGTATACATTCGCGTACACAAGCGTCGGATAATTTCCAACATGGCACCTTATGTTTTGATTGCGCGCGTACACTCGCGTTCAGTTGTCGCTATAATCCGTACTTAATCACGCTACAATAACCTAAAACATATCATATCGTTTCTAAAGTGCAGACAATAAAGCTCAATTTCGAACGCTTCGTTCGGAATTCAATATTTGTGTCGGCACTTTTAGTTACAGTTATCGTATAAGTAATAAAAGTTTTATGTGGAAGTGATAAGGTTTAAAATTGAACGGTTCATCTGTATGCGCGGTTATTGTTTTGTTACGCGTTTTGGGTGTGAAATACACGGACGGCGCGTGATCGGCATCCCAATGCTGACGGATTATACCGGAGCTCCTTGTACGTACGATGTATCGTACATTTTGAATAATTTTCAAAGCAAATCCCGTCTTGAAAGTGTGTTTTTTGTTGCATTCCAAAAACGAAATTAAATATAATATTTGACTCGTGCCAATATTTATCACCGACTCAATTTAAATGATTTACATGATACTAAACTTGCATATACAACGTGTTAATGAATTAACAAAAAACCTGATACACCTCATTTAAAAAAATAAATAATAATAATATGGTTTAAATATAAATTATGTCGAAAAATTAATATTTTAAAAGTTATCCAACATTAGTTTGGAGGTGACCTATCTACGAAATTTCCTGAGTATGTGATCCTGAGTGACATAGAGTACTTTTTATACGCGCTCCGAAATTACCGCGGGTGAAACCGCAGGGGTCAGCTAGTATTTTATAAGGCATAAAGAATTTTAATGTTCCGTTGTTTCCGACAGCAAAAGGGGTACATAATTGTGAGCCAAATAATATAATTCTTGATATTTGAGAATTATTACTGAAAAGACCTTCTTCAGAACGTCAAAATATAAACATCATCATTATCAACTGACGGCTAAGTAAACAGAATCGAGCGGATGAGCCATTCCAGCCTCCTATTACCCGTTTCACCCCGAGCCACCCCTAAAATAGTCACTCCCCATGCTCAAGTACAATCAGAGACATAAGTTTCTTATTATTTGGCGTATCAGGTAAAAAGATCTGATTTTATAAATCTATTTCATTTCAAAGAAATTCAACATCATACGTTCGTGCACACCTTCGACTTCTAATTAATTATTAAAACGATAATATACATTTATGTCGTATAAAATCGATTTCAGTGGGAGAACCAAAGGCATTATTTCCTTTATTCTTGTAGTAGTTAATTTTTTTTTTTTTTTAATTTATTTCGTTTACGGAGTAGAGGAGAAAAGCATACATTCATAGAGAAAATAATAAAAATTCATTGATTGAACTTTGTAATAATGATCAATGATAGGTACTATCAAACACAAGTAATTTAAATATCTGCTATAAAATGGTAGACCATAGAGAGAAGAGTTTATCTGCGACATTAATTATTGAATAAAAGAGAATCTAAATTTTTCTTTGAATTGCGAGTAAAAAATAACGTCACTATTTGGCGTCACAACCTATTTAAACCTTCCTCATGAATCACTCTATCTATTAGTGAAAACCGTATGAAAATCCTTCCAGTACTTTTTGAGTTTATCGCGAACAGACAGACAGACAGACGCGGCGGAGGATTTTGCTTTGTAATAATTAATTAGGTATACTAGCTAGCTAGTAGCTTTTGGATTAAATCGGTATTTTATTATTTTTAGCATTTTAGTTTTGTTTTTGGAGGTCGGTTTAAATTTTTTTGTTAATATTTTTTTTTTATTTTGAACTATGTAAAGAAAAAAAGAGATTAGGACAAATATTTTGTAGTTTTTTATACCATCACCACCCACTCAAATCCAACTCATAAGCTTTGTGTATTCATAAATACAGTCACGCACAAAACACCTCCGCTGATAGTCTCGTTAGTGTTTGTTTGTTGCTTAAATTATTCGACTTAAGCTCGTGATTAGATTAAGTCTTACTCAGGGATCGTATTTGCGTAAATTAGCGTTGGATCAGGCGAAGTTGTCGGGATTTAATAGTATCTGATAATACTGTTTAATTAAAAGTTAACGTATTAAAAGGTGCTCGGTTCCGTAAAGGGCGTGTCACTTTACTTTTGTCATTGATTTTGTCATTTACGATGTACCTACGATAAAAAAGTCATAATAGGTACTTATTATGTTCTAAGTTATCGAATTTCAAAAGAAAAGGATGGTTCAATCCATAGAACATAGAAATGGCTTCAACTCAGTGTAGTATGGAAACTTGAAACGAAAACCCGTGTCGTCAGGTGACTGTAGTACACAAAACCATTCATCACGCCCAAAAACTTTTATTAACGTAACGAAATGTATTCAACGCCGTTTGGTTAGGTTTTAACTTACAAAATTCACAGTTTTCGGAATATTGTGGAAAATAATATATTCGGGATGCCAATAAAATAGGTTTTTGGTAAGTTAAAGTGCATTTGATCTAACTTCCTTAGCAACCGTGGCGCGCTTGCCCCGCCCACATATTATCATCTCTAATTATTTCTTTCCTCTGTGGTTCAATCCTTAGTTAAAGTTACCTTCCTTTTGCTTCTCTCTCTCTCCCGGAGGTTGCCTAAGAAAATATTGCTGTTAGCAATATAGGTCACCTCATTGTACGTATGTATATGCATAGTTTCTGTGTTTTGTAAATAGGTTTTTCTATTGTGTGAGCTTTTAGGTTTTCGGTGTTTGTAAGTTTGAATGTAGGTATAATCTCTGTAACTACTGAACCGATTTGTGTCGTCGCCAGTACACGCATTAGAACCCATCATGCCTGGTAACATCAAGCCGTGACGTCATCATCGCTTATCTGCTGTTGCCATAAAGCCTCGATAAAGTTTGAAAGTAACGCGTTGAGAGAGTTTATCTTCCCTAATAAGTGTAGTTATATGTAACTTTTCGTGTCAAAAAATGAAAAGAATATGTTAATTAAAAACATAATATTATATTAATGTTAATTAGAAAAAAATATTTATCAAAATGCGAAAAAGACAGTGGCAGAGTAATGGCTGCTTGCCCGCGTGACGCATCAAAACGAAAAAATAAATAAAAAAACCGGCCAAGTGCGAGTCGGACTAGCCCACGAAGGGTTCCGTAGGTACCTTTATCTATAAAAACGTCAAAAAAATTATGTCTGTTGGATGGCAGCCCACCTTGAATATGTGTTTTATTTAAAAAAAAAATATTTTTGAAGTGAAAAAAAAAATTAAAAAGTAAATATTCTTTTCATAGGAATTTCAAAGGATTTTCATAGGTTTTTAATAGGGTAGGAGAATTTATCCTATTAAAGTACCAGTGGCAAGAGCGCGCCTTTAAACAAAAAGCGAGCGGATACGCAGGCAATAGCTAGTGCCTTAGTGCAAACATTCTAACTACACACTTCAAAATTACTGTCAACAATACTCTCACTAACATCAATGCAAACAATAGTCCGCTTTGGCGTTCCGTCGGCAAAAAAGGGCCGACCAACCCAAAAAGACCCTTCACAATTCCAATAACTCTTTCATTCCCAAACAAATAACTTTGATCGTATAATAAAGCGAAGGCTTCTCACAACCGGCTGTCCTGCCCCATATAATATGTATTACTCAAAGTCAGAATGACATGACACTAAACGCCGTTACAATATGTCAAGTGCGAGCAACTTCGGTCGTGAAAAATTGATTGAATCACACATTTATAAGGTTTATATCATTACGAGTAATTGATGACCGGCGAAATTAATGGTGCGTCGGATAAAGGTTTCATACTGACAGCTGTCTCTATTAGCTAAGTGACCTGCTTTTTGTGCAGTCAACTAAAAAGCGGCGTGAAGAGCTGTGACGCAATCAATGTGTGAGTAATGAGGATCGATGATAATTCTACCATCTTACTAATATTATAAATGTGAAAGTGTGGATGTTTGTTACTCAATCACGCAAAAACGGCTGAACGGATTTGAACGGAATTTGGCATGCACGTTGTCAGGGGTACAGAGAAGGACATAGGGTACTTTTTATCCTGGAATTCCCATGAGAATTCCGAAATTACCGTCGGTGAAACTGAGGGGGACAGCTTGTATTATATAAAAATGTGTGAAATAAAAAAATGGGTAATTACAATAACAGTTTAGTTTAAAACAGAAATGTCCTTCAAACCGGACCTGAACCAGTGAAAAAAAGGGAAAACTGATAGTAAATACGGTGTAGGAAGTAGACTTCAGTCCTCTCTTTTGAAACAATCGTTTGAAACGACAACAGAAACAGATTTGAGGTAGGTAATTAAAAAACATAATCCACGCAAAAATTTCCTAATCCCAATTTTAGGAAATTGAAAAAGCTTTATGAACGGCCGCCCTAAATTTGAGTTATTAAGCGGAGAGTCGGGCTTCGGAGCTCCCTCGGGGAGCTGTGGTAAGGGTACGGCAAACAAGCGTTACTGGAAATGTAATAATAACAATAATAAAATATTATTTATTTATTTATTTCCATCAGAACTACCATTTTGGCAAGTTGCTATCTTATATCTATCTATAACCGTTAAAGGATAGAAAACTAAGGAATGAATCGTTATGTCACCTAGTCAAAACACTAATCTATATTAATATTTTAAAGATGTAAAGTTTATGAATTGTGAGGTTGTAGCGGTCCTTACATAAACCATTTATCATATAGGTAATATAAAATCTGTGGGAAATGGGATAGAACACAACGAGATTTCAATTAAATTTTTGTTTCAAAATGCAATGAGTTCCACAGCGGGACCGGAGTTAATGGCTGACCCACCGCTACTACGACGTCTGTGACCGCAGGCGGCACCGGCCACAGAGAAATAAATATATTAACTAGAAAGGCAATGTAGACGGAGCAAACACACCATGGTTATGAGCAAATTTTTTTTTTTATGTCATAGGGGGCAAACGGACAAGTGGTGCACCTGATGGTAAGTGATTACCGCCGCCCATAGACATCTGCAACACCAGAAGGCTTGCAGGTGCGTTGCCGACCTGGAATGGGGATGGGAACTGGCTTTCAAGCGGGGCTGCCGGAACACATCGTTAGGTTAGATTTGGCGACAGGCGACAGATTTGCAACTTGAAGGCTCATAATGCTCATAATTTCCAAAGCTTTCATACTGCGAGTATAGCTGTGCAAGAAAAACTGTTTTTAAGAAGTTTTTAAGAAGTTTTTAATTATGAGATACGAAAATATTTTCTGTTGTCTGTTTGTTACCTTTTCACGCCATGACTACTCAATCGATTGCCATTAAATTTGGCATAAACGTTGTTTATGGGTGCAGAAAAGTATAAAACCTGAGTACTTCTTACTCCAGAACCAGAACCGCATGAAATTTTGAATACAAACATTTGCGGTACAGAAAAAGACATATTATGTATAAAATACTTTGAGCGCGGAATTCCTGCGAGAACTCCGAAATCAACGTGGATAAAACCGAGGGAAAAGCATTTAAAAGGTATTTTCATAATGTCAGTGAGTGTTCGTGTGTAAAGTGAATACCTAATTGTTTAGCTTTGTGTACGAAAATCAACTAGCGACATTATTTTTCATCTGTATTCATACTAAACTAATTTTAAGGTTGATGTGTATATTTTGTTCTGTGGAATTGTGCCTGAAGCCCTACTATGAGCCACTAGTTACATTGACCATACGTAACTTGCGCAGTCCCTCCCATTCCCACATGAGAAATTATGCCGACACTAGGCATTTAATGCTCAGTCAAAGTCCATTTTGGGCATGGAGACGCACCGCACAAAATATCATAAAAATCTCTCATTTATAGTTTTTGTTTGTGTATCATTTGACGACCCGATTGGCGCAGAGGTCACCATGCCTGCCCGCTAATCAAGGGGTTCCGGGTTCGATTCCCGGTGGGGGTGGACTTTGCGTGATGAACACAGGGTTCCATTTTCCAGTCTGGGTGTGTTTATATATCTATAGTATAATATATAAGTAATTCTATGTAGTATATACCACGTTTGCTTGGTTTCTACGACACAAGCTAGTAATAGCTTACTGTGGGATCAAGTAGATCTGTGGGTTGTGATGTGGATTATTATCTAATATATATAAATCACGTGTCAGGTTGTTTGTCCGCGATGGACTCCGAAACTACTGAACGGATTTTGATAAAATTTTGTAACCGTTCATAAAATGGTCCAACTTAAAAGATAGGATAGTTTTTATCCCGGAATTCCCTCGGGAACTGAAGGACATAGAGTACTTTTTTCCCGCAACCTCCGCGGGAACTCCGAAATTACCGCGGATGAAATTGCGGGGGACAGCTATGTCGTTATAAAAAAGCGCGATCGGCCTCCAGTGCACTTCAACTATAACAAGAATAGTAAGCAATTTGTTCGTGGTAAGTATTATGGTACATTCGGAGTCGCGGTCAAAACCGCACGGCGCATCGCGGTCGGACGGTTCGTGCGTGTCTTAAACTTAATTAAAACGTAAAAGTGTTCAAAATGTATATTAATTTTACTCTCCTCTTTATTCTAATTAAGTTTCGGTGTAGACTCTCCCGTTAACAAAGTAAAATAATTGCGACATTTTCACTTTTCCCAATTTTGCCGGCTGGCAATGAATTCGATGTGATTTGAGTTTTGTTTTTGTTTTGGTATTTGTACTCGTACGATAGTGAAATTGAATAACTTTGCTATTGTATTACGGCTACAACTTGAAGTTTGAAATTGAAATTTTTAAATGCTCAAGTAGTTTATAAGGTTTATCATGTAGTTGTACCTAGTAGTATATACGCACTTAACTTGTTTCATAATAGACAATTTTAAATTTTACTTTATATTTTAATTTTCAAAGATATTTTTATTTATCACATTCTGAATAGAGGACAGCACTAACTTGTATATGTAGTATTGGTGATCTTGGGACGTCCTATTTAGGATTCATAGTGAAGATCTTACGTAAATTAAGCTGCTTTCGTTGAAAAATCAGAAAGTGTTTTATTCCGATAATTTTTTACGTACTTCCTTACACATTATAAAAAAAAATCTGACGCATATGCAGTATGTCTGTCTGTCTGTCTTGCTGTCTGTTCGCGATAAACTCAAAAAACTAACGAACGGATTTTAATGCGGTTTCATATTGTACATAGAGTGATTCAAGAGGAAGGTATATTGTAGAGTTGCCTATGGAATTCCCGCGAGAACTCCGTAAATACCGCGGATGAAACCGCGGGGGACAGCTAGTTGTTAATAAATAAAAATTAATGTTTGTATGTCTGTCCTCTATGCGTTTCAAAACCATTGGTCCGATTGCGATGAAACTTTGGCGGGTTGTTTTGTCTGCGTCCGCAAAGGTTCCTGATCCCAAAACTCACGCGGGTGAAACCGCGGGCCACAGCTACTACATAGCTAAAACATTTTGATCAACTACTTTCATTTTTTAATATTTTTTGTTATATTATTTTATGTCAGTTTATTTTGATTTTGCCTTATTTAATATCATGTATAAATATTGCTATGTGAATATATGTTTTTACTATCCTATTATATCATATGTTATTTTTATTGTTATTCTATTTACTATCAATAAATCACTACAATATATTATGTATCTATATAATTTATATATATATACTATCTATGTAATGTGTATGTATTTGAATTGGCGGGCAGACATACGATCAGGCATCGCGCGGACGCATCCCCGCGCCGTATGGGCTCCGCTGAAAACCAGCGCTGGCGCACTTTATGCGACAGCATATTATGCTGATACGGTGTCCATTTTGGCATCACGGAAACTATATACGATTCATTTTAAATTTGATGCATGTATTACTTTTAAGAAATTTTGTGATGCCAAATAAAGTTATGTCTATATCTATGTCTATGTCTATGTCTTATTCTACACATCGAAAATAAATCAAACAGCAATTCTTTTTCCCAGCCACTCTCCCACGAGTCTACAATTGTACCTACGGTTAGTTTGAACAATGTTAGCACGTGCGTCCATCGCTCTGCATTTGTATAAGATTACAACACATCCCACTACCGAACACTTTATTTACAATCTAAAGCAACAACCATATCGGTTAACCAGAACACATTGGTGCTTTTCACCAGGTGGATGTTCGAAAACGTTGCAAACACCGCGCAGTGTACAGCGTAGTCATCGATGGATGGAGGACAGGAGATATGACGGTAGAGGGTCTACGTTTGGTGTCAAGCGAGTGTCCAAACACAGATTGGTGTGCGGTTCGCTTGCAGTTTGCGATGACAATCTGGTTTCAGCGGCTGCACTGGAGTAGGTGGCCCTGAATAATTTAGTGAGAGAACAGGTTTTCGGTTTCCCTCTCTGATTTATTTACATTTCAGTCAAAATCCGTACATAATTTTGTTGCAAACGTTGGTTTATTTAATTTTGCAAAAATAAATCTTTACTAATTAAAAGTGTGGACGTTTAGATGTTTGGATGTTTGTTACCTAATCACGCAAAAACGGCTGAACGGATTTGGATGAAATTTGGCATGCACGTTGTCAGGGGTACAGAGCCGGACATAGAGTACTTTTTATCCCGGAATTCCCTCGGGAACTCTGAAATTACCGCGGGTGAAACCGCGGGGCATAGCTAGTAAATATATACAAATGAATTGCTGTTCGTTAGTCTTGCTAAAACTCGAGAATGGCTGGACCGATTTGGATAATTTTGATCTTGAAAGATTCGTGGAAGTACAGGGAAACTTTAAACTGTGAGAAGTTGGGAGTTCCTGCGGGAATTCTGAAACTCGCGTGGGTAAAACCGCGGGGCCCTGTTAGTTATAAATACATTACCGACTAATTGACTGCTAGTACTAGTCAATTGCATGAGTATTTTAATGGGTAATTGGACATAGATAAGCAATAGCGTGTTAATCCACACTGGAGAAATTTTGAGTAAATCGTGTTTTAAAAGTAGGAGCGCCATTTTGTGTCAACATTTTTTATGTTCAATATTTAGTTACATATTTAAGCAATGTAATAAAGTAAACACATAGTTAAAAAACGTTCCGTAACTCTCAATAAATGTTTCTGAATCAATAACATAATTTTGTGGGTTAACATGTTATTGCTTATCTGCGTCCAATTGTAAATTGGTCACAAAGTAAATAATTACTATAACTGCACTTATACAATGTTGTGTACCAAAACATGAATTGTGCACAAAGTCAGGGGTACAGTAAAGGACATAGGTACTAAGGGTAGTTTTTATTCCGAAATTGAAGGGGCAGGTCATAAAGTTGACACTATATTTTATGTTGGTGCATATTTTTTGCATATTTTTCAGAGGAAATGCGGAAATTCACAGGAGTTACCAAACAGCATCTGTCATGGCCGCCTTACCCCGCAGTAATCTCTCGAAGGCGATATCTCAGAAACGCCCCGACATTTAATGTGACGTGTTATCCAAAAACATATTAGAGTCTAGAAAGGTGTTCCAGAGGACATTTCCGATAAAATTGGGAGCTTTTTTGTCGGCAGAAACCAAAATGGCGTGTCCGTCGTTTATTTTTGTTCTCTTGTAATTTATAGCACCGTATATTACAATTTTAAACCGTACAATGTTACTAAATGCTTATGTACATTATACACGCTATACATATTACTTGAAACGAACTAAAAGCATTATATGCAAAAGTTCATAAGAAGAAAAAGAAGAAGAATAAATATTCTATAAGTTAATATAAAAAAATTATAATTTTTGTATTGATTTGCTGACAAACTCGACGTATGTGAATATGTATCTATTGCATCTTTCGCCTAGAGTCTCGCCTACCAGTTGTTTTAAACAGCATCAAATCTAGACTTTTACGAAATTTTAAAATGTCTTAAAATTATCATTTTAATATTACGTCTCATTTCTAAAAAGAATACGTGCCGCTTCATAACTACAATACACTAGAAGTAGTACCTACCTAGGTATGTATTTCCGAAAAATAACTTTATTGTTCTTGATCACATTTGCGATTCTGCTAAATTTGCACCATACATAGGTAGTCTTAGGCACAACGGGCATAAATTACGTTGATCCGTGTTTTATTGAAACCCTCTAAGGCTTTTCGAGCCGCCGAAGCCTTTAGCCATCTGTCACGGGGACCAGAAGGGTCTCAACCCGAAAACATCGTTACAAGTCTCACTATTCTTCATAGGTTTTGTACGAAATAACAAAACTTGTCAGTTTACTAGATAGTTCCGTATAATGTCATCAACAATATACTGTAATATAACTGTGTATGCTGTTGGTGTGCCAATAAATAAATAAATAACAATTCAGTAGCTTTGATCGCAGTTAGGTTATCAAAATAATTATTTACTAGCTGTGCCCCGCGGTTTCACCCGCGGTAATATCGGATTTCTAGCGGGAATTCTGGGATAAAAAGTACCCTTTGTGTTAATCTGATGTATAAGCTATGTTATTTGTAAAGTTTCATTTAAATCCATTCAGTAGTTTTTGCATGAAAGAGTAACAAACATCCATCCATCCATCCATCCATCCATACATACTTACAAACTTTCGCATTTATAATATTAGTAGGATTCTTCTTCTGTCTTTAAAGCTCGACATACGAATAGGCTTATAATATAACTAGCTGTGCCCCGCGGTTCCACCCGCGTGAGTTTCGGAGATCCCGCGGGAATTCCGGGGTGAAAAATAGATAGTAGCCGATTCTCAGATCTACTGAATATGCATATAAAATTTCATGAGAATCGGTCGAGCCGTTTCGGAGCAGTATGGGAACGAACATTGTGACACGAGAATTTTATATATTAGATAGGTATCCATTCGAATCCATCCAGAAGTTTCTAGAGGTGGACAAAACGTTCTGGTAGAGTTTTATTATAATTTATACGTACCTAAAATATGTTATATCATTGACGAGCTGTGCCCCGCGGTTTATACCGCGAGAGTTTTGGAACTACCGCAGGAACAATTTTTCTCTAAAATAAAAGTAGCCTAAGTTATTCCTTATAACATCAACTATCTACCAGTCAAAGTCCCGTTAAAAACAGTCCAGCCGTTTCAGAGATTAGCCGCAACAAACAGACAGGCAGATAAAATTGATACTTGATATACTATATACGGTATCCCTAAAGGGTTGTCTTTGTTAGAGATCTGTAATTCATGCTGGTAGAACTTCAGGGAACAAGTTTGACTATTTGATACAGAGCTAAGTCATTTAGGTCTTGTGAAAGGATCCCCGTAGGAAGGTGTATATGAGTACCTAACTATGCAAAATAAAAATAATTTCTGTCTATGAAAGAAAGTTAAAATTACAATTTCAAGTATAAACATTTAAAATTCAAATTTAAACTGAGTAATTTAGTGGGAAGGCGGCTGCCAAACTTTGCTACTAGGTGGCGCCACTAGAGTTAGCGACATGACATTAGTTTGGGCTGTGGCGTCGCTTGACAGAAAATGAACAAAATACGAGTGAAACCGCGGGGAAAATAGCTATCCATAATTTTGTTTACCAGTTATTGATTTTTTAATATATTAAAAAAGTGACTCATAGCTGTAGCTAACATTGGTAACTAAAATTTATAATATTTCTCTAGAGATGAGTTAGAATCAAATTTTCCGGACAAACAACAGTTAAACGAACTAACTTTAGCGCTGTAGTTTCGTGCAATATTGTCCAGCGGTCGCTAACTCTAGTGCAATTTTCTAAGCGCTAACATCCTAACAACCTCCAGCTCATCGTTGGAACATCGGCGAGGCGCGAGCTGTATGTTATTCACTAAGCTGAATAGGCTAGTTACCTAGGTAAAAAAATCAAAATTCTATTTAGTCCGTCAGTTAGATAATAAAAAAGTAAAAGACACGTATTTTTTGCTTTTTTAAAATAATGGAAATATGCATAGATAAAGCGCATTAAAGTTTAGGGTGGGGGACTCGTGACGACACAGCTCGCTATAACGTGCGAACAAACGTGTAGCGAGGCGTGACGTCATGTAAAATTGCGACTTGATATATCTCCGTTATTTTTTGGTTACATAAAAAATAAAAAAATACGTGTCCAATATTTTTTAATAATCTACAAAACGGACTAAAAAAGAAAATTTAGGAAACTAGCCTATTTTCTAAGCGCTAACATCCTAACAACCTTCAGTTCATCGTTGGAACATCGGCGAGATGTATGGTATTCACTAAGCTGAACTATTTTATTAGCCGAAACTAGCACGATATCCTTAAGTAATACTTGTTTGGAAGTTCTTATAAATTTAGTTTAGATAATGTTGCTATACTGTTGGTGTGCCAATAAATTTCTACTTATATTATAAAAAGCAAACTGTGACGTCGTGAAATTGTACGGAGCCAATTCTAAAAATTCTTTCACTTTTAGGAAGCCACAGTAATCCTGAGTGTCATAGAGTACTTTTTTCCGGAATTCCCACGGAAACTCCGAATTTCTAAAATCCTTTGAATGGAATTTAGAAAATAAGGGTTTAGAAAAAAATAGGGCGGAGAATTCTCATAAAATCTAATCCAAAACTAAACAGGGGGTCGATTTTTGAATCGCTCGACTATTATATTCGCAAACGGAATTGCAAGATTCACGCGTGAATGCTTAAAAAATGTATGAGGATTCGCACGTGAATTCGCGATTCCGTTCCGATTCGACCCCCAGAGCTTGAACATGGAATCGGTAGCAGACAACTGATGCTTAAAATATCTATATAATTTATTTTTGTTAGTATATATACTCTTTATATACATAGGGTACACACTAATCTTGATAGCTTGATATTTTGATTGATTTATTTTATTTAATGTTCATTTCACACTATTTACCTTAGAGCATCGAACCCACGACACACGGTAGATAAACACTCAAGTTCGCAAACCACTACACCGCCGGTACAGTACAAAATATGGCCCCGGAATAGTAGCAACTATTCCACTGAGAGTGTACTCGGTTACGTCGGAGATTTGTACAACAAGCAAGTAGAAGTGTTTTTTAACCGACTTCCAAAAAGGAGGAGGTTCTATGTTCGATTGTATGTATGTTTTTTTTTTTTTTTTTTTTTTTTTTTTTTTTTTTTTTTATGTATGTTCACCGATTACTCGAAGACGGTTGGACCGATTTGAAAAATTCTTTTTTTGTTTGAAAGGGTTTACTCCCAATTAGGGCCCATTGCCACCAAGTTGGGATCTGATGATGGGATCTTGGAGAAATCGAGGGAACTCTTCAAAAATTATAGGCACACCTATAGCGATTTGGGTATTTTTGATAGTAAATCGTTCATTTGCTTTTGGAAAGCAAAATTTGAAGAAGTGGAACTGATGATGAAGACCACAGGTGGTCATCGGAACAACTAAAAATAATACGTATTTCACGGGTTCCGATTGAAGCGATTTCGAAAATTGTTTTTTTGTTTGAAAGGGGATACTCCTAAATCGATTCCATTGTCACCAAGTCGGGATCTGATGATGGGATCTTGGAGAAATCGAGGGAACTTCAAAAATTATAGGCACACCTATAGCGATTTGGGTATTTTTGATAGTAAATCGTTCATTTGCTTTTGGAAAGCAAAATTTGAAGAAGTGGAACTGATGATGAAGACCACAAATGGTCATCGGAACTACTAAATAATAGGTATTTCACAGATTCCGATTCGTTAACTTAAATGTGGTTTCTAAACAATTTATGTTCGTCACATTGTATATGGTGAAGTGGAACTGATGATGATGTACTAGGGGAACTCCTCAACAATTAACGTCTCTGCGTCGGGAAAAGCAATATTTTGTAAAAGGTGATGAGCAGTTGACATTAGGCTATTGTAACTTAGAGAAATTACGAACTAAGTCACCTAAAAGCGAGAAATAAACAAAATTTTAACAAAAAAATTAAAACCGACTTCCAAAAACACAAAACAAAAAACCTAAAAATAAAAAGCTAAAAATAACAAAATACCGATTTAATCCAAAAGACAAAAACACACGTAATATTATTATTGGTTTGTGCTACCACTGATCGGTATGAAGTCGGTGACAAGTCAAAGGGCGAAGATGGGCTAAGTCGACTCCCGCCACCAGCTCTTCGTGAGCAGAACAACCCAAGTGGGAAGACACCAGCGGGCTTGTCACCGAATTCAAACCGATCAGTGGTAGCACAAACCAATAATAATATTACGTGTGTTTTTGTCTTTTGGATTAAATCGGTATTTTGTTATTTTTAGCTTTTTATTTTTAGGTTTTTTGTTTTGTGTTTTTGGAAGTCGGTTTTAATTTTTTTGTTAAAATTTTGTTTATTTTTGTTTCATACAAACTAAAAATGCTTTTTCTCAAATTAAGCTATTTCAGAGTTACAAATTCAAAATGTGTTTGTAAAAAAAAGCTGTGTTAGTTTTTGTATATTTTTTCAATCCTTACTATCAATTGACTATTCTAGATACCGAATCTAGTCTTAACTCAATACCCCACTACGGTACCTTTTGGCGTGGAAGCCCCACCAAATAATGATATAGATACGATACGTTATATCCGGTTCCGACTGTAGGAGTATTTCTGCTGCTGACAATACAACCGCGAGCAATGTATTTTAGCGTCTAACATAAAAGCACGTTAAAGTTTCACTATTATTGCAATTTGAGTCGTATTGGATAGTTCTAAGTTCGCCCACTTAGATACAGGATGTTCTGATATAGATACGACCGGTTATGGGACCGTCCAATGGGTTTCCGATATGATATTGTTTCACTCGCGCGAAAGTTTTGCTTGTTATTGTTAAGCCCAGCCCAAATATATTGAAAGAGAATAGATTGACAATACGCTCGGTCGCTAAGCTTATCCCGTGAACCACGCAGCGGTCAAATGATCTCATGCTAACAAAATGCCGTTGGCTAATAGAAACTATTGTTTAGATACCACTTGACGGAAAGCGATGTGATTGGCTATTTGAAATGTACTTTGTGGTGACTGGTATTTGATTGCGTCGCAACGATGTGATTGGTTTTTATTTTGATAATTACCTCCCAAAAATTGATTGACGTAGATTAAATAGTAAAAGTTTGTATTGTTTGTCTATTCTCTTATAATGTCTTTGGCCCAGTCCAATGCGATAACAGCTTGAGCTGATCTATAGTAATATTATAAAGAGGTAAAGTTTGTGAGTTTGTGAGGGGATAATCTTTGTATCTACAGAACCAATTTTTGCCAATAGAATGCTACAATGTTCCCGAGTGTCATAGGTCATACTTCTTATCCCGGAATCCCTGCGGGAACTCCGAAATTACTGCGGGTGAAACCGCGGGAGAACAGCTAGTAAGTTATGAAACTGGAGGATTGCATCGCAAAAAATATAACTGTGTATAATATATACTGTCTACAATCTTGTTGAAACTTGCTGAAGTTTTTACAAGACTACAAGTTAAAATTGAACTTTGTCATAAGGTAAAAATTATTCCGATATTGTATTTATCTAGAATATTTAATAGATGATGCCCGCAGTCGGGAACATTTAAGGATTGCCTCAGGAACACTTTGTTTCAAAATATAAAGTAAGTATAGCCAGCCTCCTGTCACATATCTCTAAATAAATTAAAATCTCTTATCGGATTATTATAATCGATGGTTCGGCCGATGGTTTTGAAAGATTACTCTTAAATTAACAAATTAAATTACTTTTTATCTACAAAAATTATCAAACTCCGTCTTTGTAATTGAACTATAATATGTATTCTCCGTGGTTTAACCCTTATTAATTTCGGAGATCCTGCGTGAATTCCGGGTTAAAGTACCCCATGTCCTTCTCTGTACCCCTAACAGCGTGTATGCAAAATTTCATGATGATCGGTTGAGTAGGTAGTTAAGGGGTAAACGCGTAACTAAATCGTTATGACAAACAATTTACACAAAACCTCGACAATATTATATACCTCCACCTAAACCTTCCACATGAATTGCTCTATCTGTTGCTGAAACCCGCATGAAATCCGGTTAGTTTTTGAGTTAATCGCGAACAAACAGTCAGACAGATATAATGACTACGACACGTAGGTACCCGAAATAAGAGAAGGGTATGGAATATAATACTGACACATTATCTTAGAACCCGCTAACTACGTATTCGTTATCTTTAATTGATAGTCGAAGCTGTTGTTGTTATCGTTGATTGGGGTTTGGGAGTAAACAGCTCTCGGTATACAAGGGAGGTTGTACCTGTTTAATGTATGTAATGTATGTAATTTGGGGCGTGTAAATACTCCATATGCGGCCTTTAGGATCTCAGCTAAATCATATTGTTCTTGAAATTATTTTTGTTGTAACTTAACATAACTTTATGTAATGTAAATGTAAATTGTAATGGCAGATGTAATATGGGGTTTTTATGGGTCCTATGGGTTCTTGTGGCCTGAAATAAATGTTATTATTGTTATTATTATTATTAATTACGAAACAGAATTCTAACGCAGCGTCTATTCGTCTTATAAATTGACGATCCTTTTTTTATTTCTCCAATAAACGGACGTTCAAAATTAACTGCACTGCAATAAACTGGCCATAATGCCAAAGAAAGTGGTGCACACAGAAATAGGGGAAAAAAAATTACCATCGATATCATGACAATCGCGATAACTTTTCGAATGAAAGTAGGTATGTTTAATGAAGTCGATAAAGACAACGATGAAAAAAATCTAAATCTGTTCGGTAGATAGGGAGATTAGCATGAACAGAGGTACAGATAGCGACATAGGGTACTTTGGTCCTGGAATTCCCGCGGAAACGCTGATATTAACGCCGCGGGAAAGCAGGAGAACTGTACCTAAGTAGATGAATTAACTGAAAACTAGAAAGTAGTTTGCTCAGAATCGACTAGCGAATCGATCGTACATGTTTTAATATAGGTTATATTTTTTCATTTTTACTAACCCATGTCTAAATTATTTATAATACAATATTTGGCGCGTACGCCGCCCGCAGCGAAAAAAAAATCGACCCGGTAGGTGCGGGCGTAGCGCTTGGAATTTCGTAGATAGGTCACCTCCAAACTAATGTTGAATAACTTTTAAAGTATTAAAAGTAAGTAAATTTTTTCGACATAAATATATTTTAATCATATTATTGTTTGTTTTTTAAATGGGGTGTATCAGGTTTTCATTTAATTCATTAACACGTATATTTTTCGGTTCTGTGTCATGGCACTAAACTATCCCCTAGCCAAAAAGGTTGACTGGTAGAGAATGCCTTAGGCATTAAGTCCGCCTTTTGTACATAAATGTGCAATAAAGTTCTTTAAATAAATAATAGAACAGTTTTGTTTTGCACAATTTAAAACTTTATTTAAAAGTATAATTATTCAACATGTTTCGAAAAAAAAAAATTCAACTCCTGCTAATCTCTGTGACAGAGCCGTGTCGCCGCCCGCCCCTCGCGCCCGCCCTTCACCGGTAGCGCTGACAAAGTTTCGACACATTTGCATACCATTGAACATGAGGGTTGTCACCGCTGCCTGCGTGCTCGTAGCGGATTGTAGCCAACAGGGCCCTTGTTCACTATGACCGACAACATTCCTTGATGCCTATCCATGCAACACCTAGAAGGTAGCCGAGATCCAAGCTCACTATTAATATTTAAGAACCCGCTATGTACAGTGTACACTCTGTAAACAAAACCCTACTAACTCAGACCGAATAGAAACTAAAGACGGAACGCATAGAACAAACAAGTGAAGCCAGGAAAGACACCAGGAGAGACACCACGCCGTGCACGTACACAGAAACACGCACACACTTAAAAGAAAAAGACACCATACCTGGGAATCGTTGTGGCACTTTCCTAAGCACCACATGCATACGCAACCTGCTTCACTTCGTTGTTCGAGACTAGACGTTCCGTCTTGAGTTTTTATTTGGTCTGAGCCTACTAATATTATACATGCGAAAGTAACTTTGTCTGCCGGTCTGTCTGTCTGTCTTTAACCACTCTACCGATCATCACGAAATTTCGCATAAACGTTGTCAAGGTTACAGAAAAGGACAAAGGGTACATTTGTCCCGGAATTCCCTCAGGAACTTCGAAATTAACCGTCTTTGGGACGCGCGTTAATTTTTTATTTATTTACTTGCTGTTCATATCATTTCATAGTTCCTGCGGGAATTCCTGGATTAAAAATACCCTGTGTCTCTGACCCCTGAAAACGTGTATGCAAAATTTCATGTTGATCGGTCTAGCCGTTAAGACGTGAAGGCGTAACAAACATTCGAACAAACCCACATTCGCATTTATAATAAGCAAGAAGAAATTTTTTTTTTAAGTGCGAGAGAAAAGCAATTTTTGTGGCACGTTGTCTTACCGCGACGCGTTATGGTCATAGTGAATAAGGGCCCTGGACATTATACCGCGTTGTTAATACCGCATGTTGTGTACGAACGTGTCGTCACAACAAACATACGTCATAATAAATTATATCACTCAACTCAACACGTGCGTACACTGCACAAAAGATGCGGGTGGTTTTTCGCGGTATTGCTTGCGGGGTTTTATTTTGAGTTTGGAAAGGGAGTAAATTTGTATTTTATTTTGTGTACATTTTGTGTAGCAGCTTTCTTTCGTGCGTGCTGTGGCGACCTAAAATTGAGGTAGCACCATAATTTTTTTATTATTTAATCCAATATGATATCACTACCAATGTTACGGTGTAGGTATACTTTGTTGGTCGTTCTTTTGAATAAATAAATAAATAAGCTATACCATTTTTTTTGCATTGACTAAACAAATGACCTGATAAGTCATTTAATAGGCTACTTGGCAATGCCCGAACTGACCAGCCTAAGCACAAAAAAAATAAAAAAAGAGAAAATAAAAACGCCACTCGGTCCTAAATTAACCAGTTTGAACTATAAATACTTACCTATAGGTAGGTATATATTTTTAACTTATTTACACATAATGTTATGTATACATAATACATATACAAAAACAATAATTTAATAGTTAAAATATCCCTTGCATTAGTTTCAACCATTCTTTTGAAATATTTTGCATAAATGTAAAAAAATTGGTTGTATTATTTCATACAATAAATTAATGTTTATCTTTCATTTCATGATATTATTCTCTTCCTAAGTTTTTTTTTTCTAAAAGTTCTCTATACATATACAAAAATCAAATACCAATTTAGGTAAAAATGGAGATTTTATATTAATGTTATCGAACGATCTTATGCCAATATCCGATCCAACTCAACATTATAGCGAGGGGGTGGCTGGCTCACATCCAGACGTTCAGCTAGACAATGATGTCGTGATAAAACACGAAGATATGCCATCGATGTCCCACAAATGCCTCGTTTCCTTCTCTTCCTCTAACGTAGGTTCACTATGAAAGATTTCTTTTAGCAATATAGGCCACCTAAATTGCATATACCTACTATGTGTCTATGTTTTTGTAAAACTTGTGTTTTTTTACTGTGTGCGTGCAATCCTACTAATATTATAAATGTGAAAGTGTGGATGTTTGTTACTCAATCACGCAAAAACGGCTGAACGGATTTGGATGAAATTTGGCATGCACGTTGTCAGGAGTACAGAGAAGGACATAGGGTACTTTTATCCCGGAATTCTCGCGGGAACTCCGAAATTACCGCAGGTGAAACTGCGAGGCACAGCTAGTATTATAAATGTGAAAGTGTGGATGTTTGGATGTTTGTTACTCAATCACGCACAAACGGCTAAACGGATTTGGATGAAATTTGGCATGCACGTTGTCAGGGGTACAGAGAAGGACATAGGGTACTTTTTATCCCGGAATTCCCGCAGGAACTCTGAAATTACCGCGGGTGAAACCGCGGGGCACAGCTAGTAAAGCATATTTTATTGATTGATTGATTTAGTTTCACAGTTCACCAATTCTTTCCTATCCTACCGTTGCATTATTATCGTGTTTGTTGATATTTCCTAAGGCTTAGGTTAAGAACTTTTCTTTAACACATTTTTCATTTTTTTTTTTTGCACGGGCCATACTAATCTGGGCCCAGCTGTTAGAGCGCATTTTCACTCTCGAAATACCAAACTTTTGGCAATCTTTCTCTTCATTATAGATACCAGATATCACATTCTGTCTCTTTAGTGAAACTGATATTATCCTAGAAAAATGATAATAATATCAAATGACAGATAATAAATTCACATTAGTTCTTTCACGAGGTTGTTCAAGTTTAAGGAAATTTTTTCCTTCACTTTTTGGGCATCATGCACACCTAGATCTTATTCTAGGTGTATTCATACAAATAATCAAAAGCAAAAATTTGGAAAATTATGCGCGTGAAAAACAAATTCCATCGCATCTGTTGAATTTCAATTCGTTCGACATTGGGCTACCGCTACCGAACCTTTTTTTCAAAAGAAAACTATGACAATAAGACATCTGCTTAAAGACCTATTTTAAAAGAAATAATCTCGCACGCAGGTATTTTGCGCTTGAGCCACGATCAAGAGTATATAGCTATCTCTTTTCCGTTCGAGGCCAGCTTTATGTATTGACATAGCCTATCTACCTATTTCTGGGGTGATATCACTGGTTTTAGGTATCAAGTAAAGTCCTCGCTTAGTATTCGGCTCAGAGCGCTCACATTTGTTTAACTGATAGTGCAAAATGCTTTACGTGCTATCAATTCATGTTGACACGAGTTCAACATTTTATTTACGGGAGTTGAACTAAAGTTTTATACAGGGTGGTTAGGAAATCGTTGATGCTCGAATTCAAAATCTTTTAAAATTTATTTTATTCTTAGGAATTATTTTAGTGGTAAATAATTAATAAGTACGAACATCAGTATAGATAATTACTAAGATGGACGACAAAAGTATCTATGTAGTTTGCTAAAATTGTAAAAACTAACTTGAATACAAATAGTGTCTGTAACAATTTATTTTAAAATTCAGTAAATGATTTTTGTGTTTAATTCTTTCCGTGTTTTTTTTTAACATTATTTTGACAATCAGTCGATTTTAAAATTATATAATCCATCGTTGAATAATATTTAAATACTTCAGAAAGAAAGAAAGATTTATTAAGCAAGATGAGGAACTTTAGGTAGGTATATATTTTTCTAAACTAGCTGTTTCCTGCGGGTACCTACCTGCACTAATTTCGGAGATCCCGCGGGAATTCCGTGATAAACGTACCCTATATTTTTTCTGTTCCCCTGACAACGCGTGTATTCAAATTTTTTTAAAGATTTAACCGACGTTGAAATCGTTTAAATTGAGCCGTTAAAGCGTGGTAGCATAAAAGACAGACAGACAGATAAAGATATTTTCGCATTTATAATATTAGCATGGATGGATATCATGATACAAAATTTAAAAGGCACTCAATTATAACATGTCGATCCATCCGTGATATTAACAGGTGACCAACGTATAGCACCTTTTTAAAAGCCCTCTAGAACCGCTGACCTTTCCACAATTTCCACCTCAAACGAGATCACGTCATAAATTATTCCGAGTTCAATCAAAAGGGCGGGTGTAAAAACATACTCAAATTACTCACTTATAAGGGTGCTTCCACAAGGGATCTATTTCCGATTCGTGCTTTGGAGGAAATCGGCATTACAAGTTGGTATGATACACTCATGAGTGGTGATATATCAATTTGTAATGCCGATGCATAAAGTTTCATAAATTGAATCTGGAATAAATGTAGTTTTCTTTCTTTCTTTCTTCTTTTTAATACTATTTACATCGTTGTGTTATGCTCACTAAACAAAACTGCTTACTAAAAACTAAAAAAAAAGTACTAGATGTAATCCGTATTGATATTTATTTATTTTTTGTCCCACTTTACTGCAACTATTAGGTACTTAGTAGTTACCATCCCCAGTGACTAAAAATTCCTGCCTCGATGCATGAAGCTTTAACTGAGCAACGTTTCTTATAAGAATTTATATTTTTGCTACTGACTTAACTAACTGAAGTAGCTTCATGGGTGCATAGCTCAACTCTACTCAAAAAGTTTTGGGCTTTTACTAGTGTTGAAGACAAAACTCTTCTCTGATAGGCCGTTTTATATAACGTCTTTAATTTTGTTTTTCTCCTTATCAAAAGTTATTTTGCATCCTTTCTAACAAATACGAGTAAATACCGGTTTACCGACTGTCTGCTTTCTAAAACCGCCTTTATTCAAACGAAAAACTCCTATGACACACCCGTGCACGAGTGACGGATGAGTCCCCCGGGTGGCCGGTTCGCAAATTGAACTCGCAGTCAAAATAACTTCGCGGTTCAAGTGAAATTTGTGAAAATCTAGACACGCGGGCGCGTGTCAAGCCGAAGTTCTCAAACTGACAGAACTGGCGAGCCGCACCGTGTGTAATATTACACGAACCATTTGGAGCCACTTTTCACCCCCCCATAATTCAAAAACTATTTAACATAAACATGTCAAATTTGGCTCATGTATTAGGACTCGCGAGATAAACATGTGCTCCAAATTTCATAAGCACACCTCATACGGGCTTTTAGATATTAACGTCCAAAAATCGTGATTTTTATCACTGACTGACCTATAGACCAAAATTATAACCGACTTCCAGATGACCTAGGAACTTGATATTTGGCATCAAGGTAGACTTTTAGGCGTAAACAAAGGGAAAAATCTGAAAACTGGAAAAACTTAAAAAAAAATGATAATTATCAATATCTTCAGTTTTTAGATATATCCTTATCAAGAAGGTAATATAACAAAGTCGAGTATTGAAGTATATAACTGGCTAATCAAAATTTTGAAGTATTCTTAATGATGTATTTTACGTCACTCCATTAAACTGAGTCAAACATTGACAATTAATACTTTCGTTATCAGCACGAATTTTTCTATGGTTTTTACGTATAAAACTAGCTATTCTCAAGTTAAAAGTAAATCAGCGTTTGTTTTACGTACGACGTAAATAATTTATGAATATCTGTGAATATTTTCATCAGTTCACGCAAATATCCATTACATATTATTCATCTTTGACAAAGAAAGTTCTGTATGTAAAAATGATGAATAAATAATTCTATTTCAAGAATAAAACTGCTTCTGGATAGAGACGGTTATTTGACTCTTTCGTCCGCCTACGAGTGCGACGTATAATCCTCGAACAGAAACTGTACAGGTACTGTCTAGATGATTTTGACAGCAATATAGAGATATACATGTAGGCGAGTTTCCTGAGCGACATAGGGTCGGGTAGGGTAGGGGTTTTTATCCCGGAATTACTAAGGAAACTCCAAAATTAGCGCGGGTGAAACAGCGGACAACAGCTAGTGTGCAATAAAATTGTGTATTCTGCAATAAATTTTTGACTTCCTCAAAAATTTCAGGCTGCGACAGTACAGAAGAATCTCGTTACATTAACGGCATAATCCAGCAATTCTTCTCACTTGGAATGGCAACATGGATTTAAAAGGCAGCTGTGTAATTGCAGTCATGTACACTGTGCAAGATTTAGCCGATATAGGCAAAGTTATGGAAGATGCTTCAATAGCTGCGATTCTACTTCGACTTCTAGGAGGCTTAAGTCCTCAATATGCTCCTTTATGCGCATGGTGACGTAATGTATCGTGCTACTGGAGTTTGTTGCGCAGCTTTTTCTCTTCAGCCATAGCGCTAGGAAGCTGTGAAGGGTGGATATTTTATGGGTGCTGGCTGCTGTCATAATAACTGTAATTTTATTGACTTCAATAATATACACATTATTGGCCAAATTTGATTAAACGATTTGACTATGACTTTGATTTTGACTTGTGAAGTGAAGTCCGATCTCTTTTATCATTTTAGAAATAAAAAATAGTGTCACTTGGTTGTCTTGTAGATGATACGAAGTTCACCGGGTCTTCTAGTGTATTCTTTTAGTGTCGTCTTCGTCTTGATCGTCTTAAATATTAATTATTTACTACGTAGGTACCAACATTGTACAATGAGTCGTACAATCGAATTACTGGTGGGTGACACTTTTACGTTACACCAAATCATTTACGTTGGACTTTCCAGAGTTAAAACCTTAGATGAAAACGCGTAAAAAAAAACCGGATACTGAATGGGCAATTCACTCAAACATTTTAAACGTCCAAGAAAATACAGAAAACACAAAAAAGATAGTTATACCACGGAAACGTAGGAAAATAATGAATATAAATAAATTGACAAAAACCATTTTATTATGAATAATAAGTACCTACTAATAATTTCTGTAAAAAGTTTTTCTTTTCCGATTCATTTATCCATTTCTGTTAATATACAATAATATTGTGACCTATATATCTAGACACGCAATAGCGTGTCAAGCCAAGTTCAGGCTAACAGAACTGGCGAGCAGCACCGTGTGTAACTTTTGACCCCATCATAACTCAAAAACTATTTCACATAAACATGTCAATATGAATCACGTATACTCAAATAGAAGCTCTGATTCTTCACTCGTTAGTACGTCACGCGATAGGAGCGATGCAGGATCAGGGGAAAAAAATATAATCGTTTATACAGGTGGTGTCTGTCGACAAGAGTTGTAGTGTGAAGTGTCATGTCTCCAAAATATTTTACTGCATGCGGTGTTTTCTTAAAATGTAAGCAAAATACGTTTAAATTATAAATGTAACTATTTTTATTCGTGTTTGTTTTATTTATTATTTGATCTATTGAATCTAGGCACGCTGTAGTATGTTAAGCCGAGTTCAAGCTGACAACTGGCGAGTAGCACTGTGTGTAATATTACACGAACCCTTACTTATTCTGCCTGTAATGTAAGAATCATCAATCAAAATTGATGACAGCCGGTCTTTGGATTTTATGGTCTTTAAATATTTATGTATATGTTTATGTGTTATGGTCTTTACATAGTTTATAAATACGTTTTATAAATATAAAACGAGTGGAATACCAACCTTGATTTGTTTTAAATCCAAACATATTAGTTTCAGTAGATACTTACTACCCCGTAAACAGATTGAAATACAATAAATTAACAGAGACCATTTGGTATTAATTTTATTATGAACAAGTACCTAATACCTACTAGTGATTTCTGTACAAAAAGTAGTGATATCCCATCAAAAACATAAATGTGAAAGTGGAAGCCAAAGTTCAGTATTAAGCTTAAGCTTAGTTGTCGACTTCGCCGACAAAAGAATTGATATCTAAATAGGTGCCAAGTTCTGTAGATAATCCTGAAATATATTCAAAGGAGCATAGAACTCGGCTAGTTTTCACATTAAAGTTTTTCACATTAAATCTTTAGCTAGTCAAATTATGTATCTTTTTTATATTATTATGAGCAAATTACTGTTTTTATACTGTAAGGTCAATAGATCTCACCCCTTCAATATTTAGTTTGCTGGTAAAAACAAGCCTATATCAAAAATATTTATACTATAGTTTTTAGCCAAATATAAGATAACTGGTGAGTGAAAACTAGCCAAGTTCTATGCTCCTTTGAATATATTTCAGGATTATCTACAGAACTTGGCACCTATTTAGATATCAATTCTTTTGTCGGCGAAGTCGACAACTAAGCTTAAGCTTAATACTGAACTTTGGCTTCCACTTTCACATTTATGTTTTTGATGGGATATTACCTACCCGGTACCGGTTGTTCTCGAAGAAGAACGAACGAACGAACGAAGAACTTTAGTGATAATTTTTCCGTGCCAAGAAAGTATTATTTGAACTTTGCCTTTTCGTTTTGTTTTATTGACTTTTTCACAACACGTTTCAGTGATATATGTTGGTATGTGTGTAGGGCACAGAAAGGCAGTTGTTAAACTTGGCTTTGTCGATACACTTTGTGGTGTAATTCTCCATGTGTTGTGTCAAATAAAGTTCTTTTAATTTCAATTCAATTACAATTATATTTTAGATTATTATTCAGTTGTTTAAAAAATATAATATTAATAAGTCAAATTGACATGTAAATTGATTGTATCTAAGAATAAAGTGCATTGCATTATATTTAATTTGACTCTTGAAAATGATTTGAGGCTGATTTCGATTTTGGTTTGACTTCGATTTGATTTCACCTCGATGTCATTTTAGTACATACTTTTGAGATCGAAATTAAATCATATTTGGAATCGTTTTAATGACTAAAAATATCGTCCGACAAGTCAATAACACGACTCTTATATTGAAAGCGAGAAATTTGACATAAATTCGACAGAGACACGATTCCAAAGCTTCAAAAGTAGCAAAATTTGATTCCGTTTCGATCTCATTTCGATTCGAGTTCGATTTGATCCTAAAACGATTGCGTCAAGAGTAAGCCGACTGTATAAAGTTACTCAAAGTGACTTTGTGTGGAACCCCTGTCCGCTTTTTTAGTCTTGGCGTGTACATATAGTATGATTTATCTATAGTATAATGTACTAGTTACAATATACCGCGTGTTGCTTGGTTTTCATGGCACAAGCTTATACCATACTGTGGGATCGAGTAGATCTGTGTGTTGTGAAGTGATAGTATTATTATGAATTCTCGGTTCTAATTAGGTAATATTGGCAACTAAGTGGACTCAACAATAAGCTGCAAACTGTAACGTGCATTAGTTGTTGGTATTAGTGACGCTACTGCATTAATCCTTTGTTACCTTCAGGAATTATTTACTGCCCTATCACCTGTACCAAGCTTAACCCCTGACTTTCTATCTCCGACCACCGAGGCGAGTAGAATGTTTTCCGCCGAACGCACTCTCGCAAAACTAACGGTCGCCCACTCCATTCTGTTGGTATAGGACACTCTATCAAGTGAAAACACACAAAGGACGTAATTCCCAAGTTATTTTAGGCTCATGTTAATTTAGATTCAATTCGAAACATTTCAAAAGTCTTTTTCATCATTTTATCTACTCAAATAACATGACTAAGAAGAATAAACCCACCGCAAATTATTTGGGTTTTAAGAATTACCCTAGGAATTACCGGAATTACCGCAGAAACTACACTATATATAAAGTAGTTTGACTTCAATTCTAATAGGTGCTTAAATCACTCTTATACTATACACCAAAAAGCAGTTCCAAGCGGTTTTACCTCAATCAATTTATACATTCGCCCAGGAATTCCTTGTTACAAGACTCACTCAAGGATACTACAGATCGAATGGATCCAGTAGGCAATTCCACAAAAATCTAAACTTCACCCCCTAAATTTAAACTTACAAACTTTAGTCTTTATTTCTTTGTAATTTATTACTAACCGCCGCACTCAGAGTCGACTTTAATGATTACTTAGTTAAGTGTAGATTTTTAAAACAAAACTGCCGCAATCAGAGACGTTCAGTAAATTAATGTTAATTGGCATTTTATAAGATGTAACTTAATTAGTTAAATGCCAATTAACATTAATTTATTAAACTTGTCTGATTGCGGCAGTTTTGTTTTAAAATCTATATTTAACTAAGTAATCATTAAAGTCGACTCTGAGTGCGGCGGTACTAATATTATAAATGTGAAAGTGTGGATGTTTGGATGTTTGTTACTCAATCACGCAAAAACAGCTGAACTGATTTGGATGAAATTTGGCATGCACGTTGTCAGTGGTCCAGAAAAGGACATAGGGTACTTTTTATCCCGAAATTCCCGCGGGAACTCTGAAATTACCGCGGCTGAAACCGCGGGGCACAGCTAGTTACTTGATAATGAAGACTTAAAATGGCGTCAGCACATTCGCAAGTCTCGTCGTAAAGAACAGTTTGTTTTATAGATTGTTCCTCGACTCAATCCAAATGATTCTAATTCGGCTAAATTACGACGACTATAAAATTAATTCCGCTATAGTTTTATGGCTCGCTGAGCAATAACAAGTTTCCTTTCAGCTAATTACAGAATTCAGCGCATTCCGAAGAAATATTGCTCTCACGCTGCCAGAGTTGGCGAGGCGAAGTTCTGGGAACACCATTGGAATCTTGGAGCAATTCCAGAAACAAACATCAGGTTTATGTATTAAAAAAAAAAAACCTTTTTTTATCTCCATTCTGTGCATATCACCTTGCACATTTTATGATTTATTGCAGGAGAAAACTGTTATAATGTGGCCGCTGGTTTTGGGATGAATGCCAAATTTTAAAGCAATTAATTTTCGAATACGCGCCCCGCTTTTGGACAGAAAGCAGTGTTACAAAATCGGAGGTAAAATAGAAAAAATAATAATGGGCATGTGGACTAATTTTTATTTTTTAGTCCGTCTTGTAGATTATTAAAAAATATTGGACACGTATTTTTTCTTTTTTTACGTAATCAGAAAATAACGGCGATATATTGAGTTGAAATTTCGCGTGACGTCACTATTCTGACAGTTTCTATGGCCGTTTTGCGGTTAGTGACGTCACGACCTCCTCATCCTAAACTTTAATGCGCTTTATCTCGGTATATTTTAATTTATTTAAAAAAGCAAAAAATACGTGTCTATTGTTTTTTTACTTTCTAACTGACAGACTAATTAGAATTTTGATTTTCAATAGTAGTCAACATCCCTATTGAATATTCCATTTTTAAATGCAGACACGTTGGCAGGGAAAAGCGGAATGTTTAAAGTGATATATTTTACAAAACTAGCACGTTTCATTAAAAAAAAAAATTCGGAATTCCCACAGGAACTCTTTATATCAGGATGAGAGTACCCTATCTCCAATTCAAATACCTGAATTATTCGTAACTACACCAAATACCTAGCTATTCCACCGCAGTTTTACCCGCATTTTCGTTATTCCCGCAGTAACACTTTGTTCCGAGATAAAAAGTACCTGCCTATCCTATGGGCGCTTAGGGACACTGAAGTTTCCTATAAGTAATACATTTTTTAGAATCAGTTGGGTAGGTACAGAGCTTACTTCCCCTACATCCAAACTTACAAACTTCACCTTTTTATTATACTATTGTAGCAGTATATAAGAATAACTGTTCCCTGCGTTTTCAACCGCGTTGGTTTCGGAGATACCGCGGGAATTCCGGGAAAAAGTACTCTATGTCTATCTCTGTACCCCTGACAACGGGTATGCAACATTTCATGATGATCGATTAAGTAGGTCACGCGTGAAAGCGTAACAAACAAACAAAAACAAAAAAAAAAATCACAGTTTTATCTAAGGTAAGGATTACCATCATCTAGTATCCATGCTACAAGCTCCAGGTAGCACTGTACGATAATGTCCAAGCATTAGGTATACTAGTTGCAAAGAAGGTTGTTTTTTGACGTCACATTACACGTTTGAGAGAACAACGCTTTCATGTAATGAACTAAACTCGCCAATGGCTGAATTGCGTCACGAAGCGCCTCGACCATAGTTAACCCAATGGGGTGTCCCGTCGGGGCGACTTCTAGTATACTAGCTCACATAAATCCTTAGAATCACCGCTGGACATTTATTGGCTACACTTCCACGCCGTTTCATTGCTAACATAATATATTTATTTATACAAGGCTTTCGTTGAAATAAAAGGAAATATTGCCTTATATTACCATGGACGCATAGGACGGATCTTATCTCGTTTATTTGTCGTTGGGACACGTTAACGTTCAATGGCAGTACACAATGTGGAATCGGAGCAATAAAAAATCACTCTTAACGCTCATCTCATGGATTTTTTAACAGTTTTGAATTGAAAATTAAATAATCTGACGGAAATTAAGATTATAGATAACTAGTTGTGCCCCGCGGTTTCACTCGCGTGAAATTCAGAGTTCCCGCGGGAATTCCGAGATAAAAAGTACCCTATGTGTTAATCTGATGTATAAGCTATATTATTGTAAAGTTTCATCCATCCAGTAGTTTTTGCGTGAAAGAGTAACAAACATCCTTCCATCCATCCATCCATCCATACTTACAAACTTTAATATTAGTAGGATATTTTTGAATTCTTTTTCTTTTCCCGAGGTTCAAGCTCTTTCTATGTCGATTTACATCCTGAAAGTTTCGTGGGTTTAAGCTTGAAAACGTTACAGACAAAGCAGTTTTTCATTGATTGAAAATGTAATGACGCCGCAGCTATCCCATCTCATAAATATTTTATACGTTATTAATTTCAAATCTCTCTCTTTGTGAACACGAATCAAAGAAGGCCTCTTTCAAATTACACAGTAAGACAGTAAGTTCTAAATACAGTACCTTTTGTGTGATGATCATACTTACAAGACAAACAAAAGGTTAATTAAAGCTTTCAAAAATAACGTTGTTTTGGATTCTTCTAATATATAAAATCAATGAACGTACCAAGCATTAATTACCTAAAAATAGTATTGGATCTAAAGAGATCAAAGCTAAACAATGACGTAATATAAACTGTGAAGGTAGGTACATAGAAGAACTGTACCGTTGTGGTTTTTAGTTTTAGTTACAGTTTCCAAAGGCTAGCAAACGGTTGCGAACGCTAAATATTTATAAGGGAAGTTATTTAATTTAGGGGCTATACGAGCTGTCGTCGCGCGCTCCCGTATAATGTACAATACAAACACGGACTCGATCTCGTGTGGAGAGATACTAGGGACCTATGGCACTTGAGGAAGTGACCCGTTCGATTCCATTAATTTTATAACTTTATTTGATATGTTTTTCAGCTTGATATATACTTATACAACGTGTTAATGAATTAACAGAAAATCTGATACGCCCCATTAAAAAAAATAAACAATGACTAAAATATTATTGAAATATAATATTTTGACGAAAAAATTTATACTTTAAAGGTTATTCAACATTAGTTTGGAGGTGACCTATCTACGAAATTCCAAGCGCTACGCCCGCGCCTACCGGTTCGAATTTTTTTGCTGCGGGCGGCGTACGCGCCTAATATTGTGTTATAAATAATCTAGACATGGGTTGGTAAAAATGAAAAAATATAACTTATATTAAAACATAGTGCGATCGATTCGCTAGTTGATTCTGAGCAATCTATTTCCTAGTTTTCAGTTAATTCATTAACACGTTGTATAGTATATGTACCTAAACTTCCTGCTCAAGGTGGTTTTACCCGCTTTAATTTCGGAGTTCCTGCGGGGATTCCGGGATTAAAAGTACCCTATGTTCTTTTTTGTACCCTCGACAATGTGTATGTAAAAAATGTTTAATGATCGATTGAGTAGTTATGACATGAAACCGTAAATACAAACGAACTCACATTCGCATTTATATTACGAGTATTAGAATTTCTATATATTGTTTTAGGAAAGTGGGCATTTTAGAAAAGTGGACGTTTTAGAAAAATTGACGTTTAAGGAAAGTGGAAGTTATAAGAAAGTTGACTTTTTAGGAAAGTAGATATTTTAGGAAAATGGACATTTTAGGAAAGTGATCACTAGTATAATATTTACAATCAAATAATAATAATAATAAATTTTATTCGGCTTTAAATAAAAACAGAAAGTACATTGAAAAATAAATTAAATAAAAACTAAAAAAAAAAAAAAAAAAAATAGTAAAAATAGTAGTCAAAGCACAGAACCCTACATTTAAACGCAATGTTAGACCTATATTTTTTATATCATCTGTTATTTTTCGATCTCAAACTTTCTGAAATGTAACGGTCCAATATTTGATTTTTTTTTTTGGTTAAAGTAATTTAAAAAGTTTTATTCGAAATTGTTGCGATTTTTTTTTATTTCGCTCTATTGAGCAAAGGGAACTCTCCCTTAATTTATAATTTACAAGCCCGGTACAAATACGTATTTCGTTTTTGTTCGGAAAATCAGTATATAATTTATAAGACGTTAATTGGGTAGGTATGGTGGATCCATATCATGAATATTATTTGAATAATATTTGTACAAAGTTTTTATCGGCTTTTTTATGCGTAGGCATTAGATAAAATTTCAAGTGCTTGTTGTTTTTGTTGAAATTAATAGCTAGGTACAGAAGTGAAGCGTATTATCTGCGCTTCACTCTGTTCTCGGTATTCACTCGTGTAATTTCGGAGTTCCTGCGGCAAATTCCGGGACCAAAGTACTCTATATCGATTTGTGTACCCCAAAAAAAATATATACAGTTTCATCTAATTTTATTTCGGAGTTCCGGGATAAAAAGTACCCTAAGTACTTTTTAACAACGTGTATCCAAAATTTCATGATTATCAGTTGAGCCACTAAAGCGTGAAAGCATAACAAACAAAAAAACATACCAACATTCGTATTTATCATATAGAGATAGTAGTTAAGATTTAACTTCTTGGTCAATTCACTGATACAATAGTTCTCTCTCCATGGCTTTTCACCGCCAAAAGAGATCCGATGTTAATTATCTGTTCATGCGGGCTCTGTTCATTTCTGATTGACAAGGGTGCGCTAAACAGCGGGTCTCAGCTTACACTAGCGCGGCCACGACACGAGCGGGAGACGGAGCGGGAGAGGAAGCGGAAAACTGATCCATCCCTACTTACACATCCTACCAATATTATAAATGTGAAAGTGTGGATGTTTGGATGTTTAGATGTTTGGATGTTTGTTACTCAATCACGCAAAAACAGCTGAACGGATTTGGATGAAATTTGGCATGCACGTTTTCAAGGGTACAGAAAAGGATATAGGGTAGGTACTTTTTATCCCGGAATTCCCGCGAAATTACTGCGGGTGAAACCGCGGGTACCAACTAGTAAATCAATAGGTAACCTAGTGACCTAGTGCTCCCGTCTTAGTGAGAATAACGCTGAACCTACCTCAGTCAGCGTTACCGAAAAGGACATAGAGTGAGTACTTTTATCCCGGAATTTTCACTGGAACTCTGAAATTTATGTGGATAAAACCAGCGGCCTGTGGGTCAAACCACTGAGAACAACTGCAGTTTTTTATATCCATAGTGTTCCTTTCAATGGAATTTTAGAAATTTTATAATTAAATATATTATTTTACTTATTTATACTTAGTAAAAACTTGATTAAACACACCTCTAGTTCATGCCTCACGTTAAAAAAGCTGGAAGTACGAAAGACCAAACAAGTAAGTATTTCTATCTCTCTGACTCTCTTTCTCTTTGCCTTGGCATAAATAAAAGTAAAATTCGTTTTATTCATCGACATAATATACCTACATATTATTGAAGAACTGTAAAAAAACCACGATTGAAAAATCGCTGTTCTTAAAGCTCCAAGCTGGGTTCTTGCAATACATCAAGACGAAATCCGGCCCGGACCGCGAACCCGCTACCCCCAGTTATCAATCCCGACGGGCCATTAGCGGGTATTTGCTGCTGGGAGACCATTTTGCATCTAAACATTCGCCACCACAGAACCGGCGACGGGATTCAACTTGGCAACTTGAGACTTTAACGTCTGTAACTTAGTAGATTTACGTTGAAATACGATTCCGCGCAGATAGCATTTTTTACTATTTTGTTGGCCTTACATAAAATAAAATGTCACAAACATTCATTCGAATCATTATCTCGAACAACAGTTTTTATGCACTTCACTGTTTTAAATGTTTATTTGTTTGTTTGTTACGATGTCAAGCTTTAACTATACTAAACCTTTACTCACATTATTTATTAAATTAAATGGTATGAATATTAATTTGTTGTAATGAATCGGAATTTGAGATAATATTTATTATGTATGATACATTATGATTATATTATGTATAATGAATAATTTATATAATAAATAATTATATTATGTATAACGAATAATGATACTACCAAATGTATTTGTATATATCAAAATTATGACTGCAACTGCTTAATTAATAAGCAAGTACACACATATTTTATAAATAACATGATAGTGTACCTACTTATATACATAAGACAAGTTAACATGTAAAAGTATTGTATTTTACCAAATTGATTAAATAAATAAATAAAAAATAAAAAACCTATCATAAAATTCTTCATACCCGTTGAGGTGTACAGAAAAGGACATAGAATAGTTTTCATCTCGGAATTCCCGCGTAGGCTCTGAAAATAACGCGGGTGAAATCGCGTGGAACCGCTCCCTTATATTACATAGTCTAAGTATATATAGAACTCCGTGTAGTGTGTATGTTTTATGTTTAAACATTGTTCGAGGCGACAACACCTCTCAGCCCATTTAACCACTCAGCCGCAAACTTCCAACGAATTCGTACCCTCAGACAAAAAGCCTTTTGACGCACCGACAAGTGCTCGGGGCATGCTTAAGAACTTTCTTGTTTATCTTAATACTTGCACCACATACTTGTATTATAATTAGGTCCCACTAGCTGTTCGTCGCGGTTTTACCCGCGTTGATTTTGCACTTTCCACAAAGTACTCCATGTCCACTTTTGTGACCCTGAAAACTTTTATGAAAAATTGCATACGGCTTCATTCGCGTTAATATCGGTGTTCCCGAGGGAATTCCGGGATAAAATATACCTTAGGTCATTGTCTGTATGCTTAAAAATGTTTTTGAATTTTATAATTGTCATGTTTTCTTTTTCTATATATAAATGATTACCAAGAACGTATATAACTTACGTATATAACTACGTATATAAATTAGAGTATTATGTAATTCCAGATTATTTTCTATTGCAAATATGTAAACGAACAGACAGAAAATTTTAAGAATCATGATTTCTCCCTCTCTTACGAGTCTCGTGGTGTACTGAAACCTTCTGTATTATAACGTACATATGTAGTTACAAGTTTCAACTTAATTTCTACTATAAATACCTATTCGAGTAGTAAATTGAAACAAAAAGTGCTTAACAAACTTTGCCCTCATTCAATTGTCAAACTTGTTCAAATTTGTACCTAACTTTACATTACATAATATGCAGGCAGTACCTACCAAAGTGTTCCAACGATCCATTATCACACAAAACTTGCACCCAATTAAAATTCGCAACACGAAAGGAATTCGCCGCACGACGCTTTTACCTCGTGACGGCGTTTCTATTACCGGGAGTATTTCGTTCCTAAGCTTTTTCTAGCATTCTCCGACGGCGTACTCGGGCACGTTCTGGAACGTTCTGGCACGAGATTGATGAATGACGTGTAGTGGAAAAAAACTGTTTGCGAAAACTATCTGACTAGGTTTGTTCTCAGATCTTTTTTATAAAAGATATTAGATAAGTAATTACTTTTTGCTCTTTATGACACTTTTTCCATCTCCGGGATTGAGTTAGCAAAAATACTAGAACTCTAAGAGTTTCTTTATTCGAAAAGAAGAGCATTGATATAGATTTCCATGACTTCAAAACTATTGAATTTTATTTCCACACAAATTATAGAAATTGGATTTCTAAAGCTTTTTCACAGTGTTGTTTACATGATAAAACGAACTCTTTCGTTGAAATTCAAGTCTTAATATTTTTTTCTATGAATCAGTGAGTCAGAAATTCAAGATATAATGTACAGACAATTCAGGCGTTGCTTGTCAAAGGGAATCGTTGAAGAAAGAAAGCGATTAATTGTCTTTTTTTTTTCAAAGAAATTATAATATAAAAAAAACGACGTCTATTACAGAATACTCTAAAAATTCATTCAAATATTATATGGTAATAATGATAAAATGAAAAAAAAAATGATAATATAGATATTAATAGATAAATGAATAATTAATATATTTTAGCTAGAGGTGATGCTACAAATATACTTAAATTATATAAGTAATTTGTCATTAACAAGATCAAAGCTAAGCTTTGGACTGTCTGTTTATATATTTGTACCTACGCTGACAAAAACTACTCAGTGGACTCATACGGTGTTTTTGCAAGTAGGTTAGATATATACATTTGATTTTTTTTTTTAATTAGCTACTATTACTGTTATTTTCATTAAGTACGTCAAAATGGGATTTCAATCCCTTATATGTATAGTCATTATGTTATAAACTAAACTGGTTCTCTTAGCACCAAATAGTAGATACATAAACTTAAACACTAAGGAGTTTGTAATGCTGGCTTCTGAAACACAGATTATCTTACTTAGAAGCAAGAAGCTCTTCGTATTACTGCAGTTAATGAAGTTTTATTTTATTTTATTTCAACAAAAAAACGCATTTCATAACCATCTCAGTACAACGAAGACTTCTTGAAGGAATTTCGCAGTTTGAATGTGAGAAACCGTAGAATATATTGCTCTATCTACTACGTGTTAATGAATTAACTGAAAACCTGATACACTCCAATTTAAAAAAATACACAATAATATGATTAAAATTTATTTTATGTCGAAAAAATGTATACTTTAAAAGTTATTCAACATTAGTTTGGAGGTGACCTATCTACGAAATTCCAAGCGCTACGCCCGCGTCCGCTGCGCGCCGGTTCGATGTTTTTTGCTGCGGGCGGCGTACGCGCCAAATATTGTATTATAAATAATTTAGACATGGGTTAGTAAAAATGAAAAAATATAACCTATATTAAAACATAGTGCGATTCGCTAGTTGATTCTGAGTAAACTATTTTTTAGTTTTCAGTTAATTCATTAACACGTTGTAAATTTAATGCTTGATCCTTGGTGTTATTTGCCGTGTAAGACAAGCTAAACTGTTGCGCCGGAGCCGTGCTGGGACTGTTAATAATTAGCACTTCAACTGTAGACGTGGTGACGGAAGTCGCGCAGTTAATATCGCAGTCTAATGCGGCTGAGGGGTTAATTATTGTGCTTGTGATAATTGGGTGCACCGCTGATGCGCTGCCAAGATCCACAAGTGAGAATGTGACAGAATTATTGTTAGCGAGTGCGGTTGTTTTGCAATCGCGTGAACTGGTTTTTGTTTAGTGATATAAAAAAAAAGATTGAAGAAGTGGAAAAACACTGGATTAAATTAATAGATATTCAAGACATGCTTTGTAAGTCACAGTATTTATTTATATTGGTTTTGAAAAAAAATTTTGCTAGCGGCGTTATTGGTTAGTGCGATATCTACCAGGAAACAGTTTTTTATTGATTTTATTATATTCGAAATGAATACGTACCTACTATTTAAGTGACTGGCACATTTGTTTTATCATCTGACTCTTTAATGATCATATTATGCGATTTTGAACAATCATTTAAGAAATTCTCACTTAATATTATAAATGCGAAAGTGAGTTTGTTTGTTTGTTTGTTACGCTTTCACGGCTTAACGGATCAACCCACACCATAAAATTTTTTCATACACGTTGTCAGGGGTACAGACTAGGCAACTTTTTATTCCGGGATTCCGACAGGAACTCCGAAATTAACGCGCAAGAAATAACATAAAATTTTGCATTTTTAGAGAAAAAAATATAAGGTAGTAAGTACTTCTATCTCGGAGTGCGAGATCTCCAAAACTAACGTGGGTGAAACCGCGAGGAACAGCTAGTTGTAAATTAAAGGCGAAGTTCGTAGACATTCAATTCTTTTTCGTAAAAATTACAAACCCTTTTTTCGATTTAGCCTGCCCGTTTTAAAAAGAACGGCAACTTTTCCTCTTTAAATTTTTCAAGTATCGAAAAGAGAAATTATATTTGAATTTTTAAAATATTGGATTTTTTTTTCTTTGGCTATAATATAAGGCATTCAAATTATAAATCAAACTCGACAACTCTCCTTTATGAAGGAAGAAATTTTACCAAACGTTTTCGGTTAGAATCGTTAGCTATTAATACCACGTTCTTTTTGAAGCTCCAATCACGTGCTACACTATTTGCTACGGCGTAGCTGCATTGCTACGTGCCTGCAGCGCGACGCTACGCCGCTACGAGGGCTAGCGGTATTCCTCAAGGAAAATATCAAAGGGGTTGATTTTCCAAAACTGGAACTTTTTATATTTTTAAGCAAATCATGTATTATGTGACTGTTTTACTAAACAGTCTTACAGTTATGCAGTGAAAAAAAGTTCGAAGTTTTGTTTATGGACAAGCTTTTCTTATCTTAAAAATATTTCTTACTAGCTATGCCCCGCGGTTTCACCCGCAGTAATTTCGGAGTTCCCGCGGGGATCCTGGAACAAAAGTACACTATGTCCTTCTCGGTACTCCTGGCAACACGTTTATAAAATTTCATGGAGATCGGTTGAGCCGCTAAGGCGTGAAAGCGTAACAAACAAACAAAGTCACTTTCGCATTTTAGTGAGAATTATAGCAGCAATAAATATACATGAATATTAAAGCATTCGAAAATTGCTATAAACCACCAACGAAGTGCATCCGGACGAACCTGAAGAGGCTGTATTCAGATATTACCTATTTACTTACTCACTAGTTGTGCCCCGCGATTTCACCCGCGTTAATTTCAGAGTTCCCGCGGGAATTCCGGGATAAAAAGTACCCTATGTGTTAATCTGATGTATAAGCTATATTATTGTAAAGTTTAATTAACATCCATTCCGTAGTTTTTGCGTGAAAGAGTATCAAACATCAATCTATCCATCCATACATTCTTACAAACTTTCGCGTAAAGTCGTAAAAAAAGATAATCCTGCCGAGTTTCTTGTAACTTCTTCTCAATAGAGAGTGCGTTCCAAACTGACAGTCATTCCAACTTGTGATTGTACCAACCGGTGCCAAGTAGAAAATAATTTTTGATTTAGAATTTGAGTTAAATGGTATCGTTCAAACTCTATCGCCTCACTATTAATGCAAAACTAAAGGGAAATCCTGCTCAAATCTATAAGTCGACTCTACGAGATATGAAGCATCCTGCTCCCTTAGCCAAGTTGTCAATTTATGATCGTTAAAAAATTTGACTTCTGATTGGACAATTCCTTAGTTTTCTATAGCAATAACGATTATACATTAATCCACTTCACAACATACAGATCTATTCGACTCCACGCTAAGCTCGTATAAGCTTGTGTTGTGAAAACCAAGCAAGAAGTGGTATATCTATCTATCTATACTATAATAAAAGAGTAGAATCCGCGATTCTGTACATTGAATATTTTTACCTAAAATTGAGAGGGGTGATTAAAGGAAGAATAACCAAGCCCAAAAAAAAAGTTCCTAAATTTTTTTTCTATCTGTCTGTCTGTCTGTTTGCGATAATCTTCGCATCTACTGAACCGATCGTCATGCGGTTTTCATAGGTAGATTAAGCTTAGCCTGGAGCTACATATAGGCTTTGTTTTATTGAAATCGGATGTCGGGAAAAAAAGTTGTTGTATAAAAACCTTTCATGCGGGTGAAATCGCGGGGCACAGCTAGTAAGTACTACACATCTACAAAATATATAAAAATAGATCCTTATTTCTCTTGGTCACGGCATCACGCGTTAACGGCTGGACCAATTTCGCTAATTCTTTATTTATTGTTTCTTATTTTAAGGAGAAGGTTCTTATGAAAGAAGAAACCGGAACTCTCGCGGGTGATTCACCAAAACGGTTGGACCAATTTTGACGGGACTTTCATTGCACTTTGGAGTTCCTGCGGGATTACAAAACTCACGCGAGTGAAACCACGGGGCACAGCTAGTATATAGATATCAACACACCAATACTGAAAAGTGATCCCTGTGTTTATTGCACAAAGCCTTCATCGAGCCCAGAACCTCTTGATTAGCGGCGAGCGACTTACTGCGCCAATCGGGTCGTCGACGACCATAGATCGTCAACTTGGGTAAGGGGGCTGTTAATAATTCAGCTTATATGAGTGAAAGCGCGTAAGCCGACGTTGCGTCGTGATAAATACCATAAATAAGCTTAAATACGCACCCATTAGCATCCCGCCGTGATTAATCGCGGCCATATTCATAAAGCGAAACATCCTCCGGGGATGTAGTCGAGTCTAGTTAAGTATATTACAAAGGATGCATTCACACCGATGTCCCGAACCTGTCCTAATCAACACTGATACTTAAAATTTGACTGACGTGACGTGTTCAGTTATAGTAACTGGATAAATATAATTTATTAAGACTCATTAAAGACTTATATTGTAATTTTGTATAATATACTGTACATTGTCACTGACATAGCTCTTCGAATTAGTAAACTGAAGTGGCAATAGGCCGGTCACATCGGTCGTAAATCTGGCAACCGCTGGAGCAAGCGTGTTCCGAAGTGGGGATCACGCGTAGGCAAGCGTAGTGTAAGACGCCCCCTGCCAGGTGAAGCAACTGGATGCGGGTGGCCGAAAATCAGGATAGGTGGCGAAGTCTTGGCCAGGTCTATGTCCAGCAGTGGACTGCTGCAGGCGAATAATGATGATGATGAAAGATATATTTTGTCCATTCCTGTATACCTGACGTGTTTGAAATAGCTCATGATATTCCGTTGAGTGCCTAGTTAAAGCGCGAAAGTGTAACAAACAAACATATAATCTGATATTCGCATTTATAATATTAGTTAGAATGTCCACATGAGTTCTTGCAAACATCACGGCCACATTACATAACGGTGTGAGTGGAGGAATGTTGCGATCCAATTAATTCTCCGGTGGACCAACGGTGTGCGTATTGGTACGTGATGTCACACCACTCGCTTTATCTGTATTATTCTATGTATATGTATATATGTATATCGTCGCTTAAATTCTAACACCACGGAAGTCAAAATAAGTATACAACTTTTCAAGAGAACAAAAAAAACTGTTTCATATTACATAAAACAATAATTGTTTAGAGTGAGGTTTATTCAATATACGAATTATCATAAATGAAATTTTAATAAAAAATTAAAACCAACTTCAAAACACACAAAATGCACTACACTAAAATGTAAAAAATAACCTAAGTAGGTGCTACCGATCGGTTTGAAGTTGGTGCCAAGCCCGTTCGTGTCTGCAAAGAAGCACGGTAGCACATACGTCGGTTATTTTTGAACTTTTTAGTCTAGTGCGTTCATGTGTGTTTTTAAAGTCGGTTTTAATTTTTTGTTAAAATTTTATTTATTTTCGCTTCTAAGTGGGTTAAGTACATTGAATTCAATAAACGGGTTCAAAACCTCAACTTTGAGCCCAATGATAGAACACTTAGGTTTAAAAAAAAATTACTGTTTTTCATAGTTTTCAGAATAGATCAAGAGATCTATTAAAAGGTAATTTTTAAATGGCGCTCCAACTCATTTTACTATGGAACATTTCAATTTTTTTCATATACCTACTATAACTTGCAGCAAGTCACAACTAAATTTACTATGGGCCGTCACAAAATTTTGTAGTTTGATAATAAAGTCGGCCGGTAATATAACATACTTAGTATGACATAGCAAACACTGGTTTATAAGACAAATAAAAAATAGAAATTATCTGATAACGTTTCCAGTTTTAACTGATAACGTTGAGTACGAGATTGGAACAAATACATAGTATGAAAATAATATTTACTTACTCATTGATCCGCAGAGTATGTTGTCCTTTTCTATGACAGTATCGCTTATAATATATCGTATATATATGTATGTATGTATGTATGTATGTATGTTTGTGTGTGTGTGTATGTATGTATGTGTGTGTGTGTATGTATGTGGGTATCTATATCTATGTGAGTTTTTATCTAAATTATCGTAAATGCACCGCCAAGTGAGCTCTCTATACTACCTGAAGGTTGACTGGCAGAGAATGCCACTGTGGCATTAAGGCCCGTATTCCAGATGGTGACTCAGATCACGTTTTACTTGAGATTAGTTTTAAGCTCAGATCATAACTCCAGCGTACATCTTATTATAGAGTGCGTTTTAAGTTCTAATCACTTGAAACTAGTCTTGAGTAGGGATTCTGAACTCTGATCGGTTCTAATCAGTTGAAACTAGTCTTGAGTAGAGATTTTGAGCTCTGATTGGTTGAGTGGTCTTGACATGACAGACGTAAACAAAGATCAAATCTTTGCTTGAGTATAGATTAGTACTCAAGCGTCGTTCTAGAATAAGGAAATAACTCAGCTGATTGTTGATTCATGAATCTAGTTTCAAGTAAGGTACTAAAATAAAAACTTTACTTGAAATTAGTTTTAAAACTAGATTCATGACTTGAGTAACCTTTTGGAATACGGGCCTAAGTCCGCCTTTTGTACATGATGTGCATAAAGTTTAAATAAATAAATATCGCAAACAAAAAAATATATACGACGTGGGATATATATATAAAAACAGACCTTATTTTGAGGAAGTTAGAATATTTTACATAGAATTTGCTGTTCCATTGCACCTGTGGTAATTTTTGAGTTCCCGCGGGAATTCCGGAATACAAAATACTCTATGTCCTCCACTGTATCCCTGAAAACGTGTATGAAAAAGTTCGTGCTGATGAAACAAACAAACATCACATATTCGCATTTATAATAGCAAAAGTTTACAGACTTCAGGGCCGCATACGAATGTTCTATACGTATATATAATATATATGGTACTTTTTCTCCCGGAATTCCCGCGGGAACTCCAAAATTACCGCGGAGTGAGACCGCGGAGAACAGCTACTTTATATAAAATAAAAAAATACCTGCAGATACTGAATAACTTGTGTGATAAAGCTATCTGAATCCATTAATATTCATTTTATAAGATTAACATTGTTTACTGTTTGATAATGATAATATGATATAACATCACATTGTATAATATCGATAGCTAAAGTGGTTAATCAGTTTTTGATCGGTTAAACGCCGTTATAAGAATGAAAGCGCTGATATTGTCATGTTTTCCCTAAATTTGTTGATATTCTGAGGAGATTTAACATTAAGTTGTGGCAACACTATTATTTGGTCACCCGCTGCACCGTATCCGTTTCCGTGTTTTGGGTGGAGATAAGGCTGTAAATGCTGTTGTCAGGAAAAAACAGGGGCATTCTCATCATTCTACCGAATTGAGTTAAGGTTAATTTAGCCCAGGCTATTGTCAAATTGTTATATTTCTTAAGATAGAATAATAGTGTAATTTCTGCAAGACTTAGTTTCATTTCAATATAATTATAATTATGATACATTCAATCTTTTTTAACCGTCGGATTAAAAAATTCCCAATTTAAGGAAAATCACAAGTGAAAGTTACATTTTACTCGTACCTATATAGAAAACTAACTATAGATGTTTATTTGCTAACAATTGGGATGTGGACTACTTTTGAAAATCAAAATTCTAATTAGTCCGTCATTAAGAAAATAAAAAAACAAAAGACACGTATTTTTTGCTTTTTCAAATAAATTAAAATATACAGAGATAAAGCGCATTAAAGTTTAGGGTGAGGGGGTCGTGACGTCACTAACCGCTAAAACCGCCATACAAACTGTCAGAATAGTGACGTCACGCGAAATTTCAACTCAATATATCGCCGTTATTTTTTGATTACGTAAAAAATGAAAAAATACGTGTCCAATATTTTTTAATAATCTACAAGACGGACTAAAAAATAAAAATTAGTCAACATGCTCATTTACACGGAAAAAATTCACAATATCAACATAGTCAAATTACTAAATTATTTAAAATAACTGTTCAATTTTTAAATTAACTGTTCAATTTAAAAAAAAAAAACGAAGTTTTTGTTGGCTATCTATTGTATGCCTTAATTTCTATTATAAATTCGAATATCAGTTTGCTTGTAGGCAGGTACTTTGTTAAGCTTTTAAGCCTTAACGACTCAATCGATCATAGTGAAATTTTGCATACATGCTGTCAGCCGTACATAAAAGGACAAAGGGAATTTATCCCGGAATTCATCTAGTGTGAGGAGAAACTTATGAAAGTTTATTCACACTATTTTGTAAATTCCACAGTCAAAAAAACAAATCAAACATTTATGTAATCGATTGTACCTACATGCGTATAAGAAATATGTAGCTCCAATGACTTTACAATCTTGGCGTATCAAAGTACGGTAGTATTACACCTCCACGTTTGTTCTAACTTACACGAACATAATTATTATTGTCTATGTGATTTTTTTGGGATACTCATCAAAAATCGGTCGGGTAAGTACATAGTTAAATGAATTTATTTTTTCTTTTTGTTCCTCAAGTTGATAGTTGACAGTGAAAGCCCGGTGGAGAGTCAAATAAAGACTTTCGATATGTAAAGATATTGAATCGATACAGGAATCACTTTAAATAGTAATGTCTCCGCAGATTCTTACACTGCAGTAACGGTAGAAGTATAATATGTACTTCCTGGCAAGTCAAAGCTCATAATATCTGCTCTGTTCATCATTATATCTAAAACGCAATGTTTAGCAGAGAGATTTGATATTTACGATTCAGCCTATTGATCTTTCCTATAAATTTATTTATTTATTTATTTAATCCTTTATTGCACATAAAATAACAATGATACAGTACCTAAAGAAAAAGGAAAATTTAAAGAGCATTTCAGTCTGTTCTATAGGAATTAAGTAATTTTTGTTAATAATGTTTCCTTTAATTGAAAACAGTGTTTCGTTTGTTTCACCCTGAATACTAAAACCTACACATAAGTAGAAATGGTATATTTTCCATAGTAAAATACTCATGAAAATATAATAAATGGATAAATCCCTCTAAAAAACTATAGTACGCGGGTTTTTCATTTCCTGTAGGTATTCATGATTCGATCATGTGAATTCTTCTACTATTTCAGTCAGTATGTCTCACGCTGTATTGAGAGGTGAGCCAACAGCAGCCCAGTTGCACCTGGACACAATACTGGACGACTTGCTGGAAAAGAACAGAGACGGAGACATTCACCATCCCGTTGCGAGAAAGAGAGGCAGTGTTACTTTGTCAGAAGTGTTATACTATAGTTTGTCCGAAAGGCCACACGACCTATACATGGTTAGTATAAGCCAAACCAAGAAAACAAATGAGCTATAGAGAGGACATATCGTCGCTGCGCGTGCGAACCCGCGTAAGAGCAATTTGTAAATACCGCGTAACACTAAAACGCGCATAGTTCAAATGAGTGCTTTGTAGAAAATCTAAGAAAACTACGGGTAAATTAACGTTATTTTCCGATAAAGAAAGTTGTAAAGCACAAGCTGTTAAGTTCGGTCGGTAATATGAATTGAAATCGGGGAGATATTAAGTTTTTTCTTCCTCCTGTCAAAAAGCAAATACGCGGTTTTTACAAGTTGCTCTTACGCAGATTCGCACGCGCAGCGAATATTGTAGGGGGGGCGGGCGTACTATACGGTTGTAAAGGAAGTTAAAGCAAATAGCATCTACTTGTTTTACCTCTTTGCCGACGTATTTGTCCATTATGATAAGGTATGATGTCAGCAGCGATTACAAACGATTACATAAGATAGTCAATTTATAAGATTAGGTTAGGCTATTTTCATAACTGTGCTACTTGCGAAATCGCACTAAATATGGTAGTAGCTAATATTATCGGAACAGTGCCCGGCTGGCTAGCTACCTACCACCTTCAAGTCTTTCCGAGCACCTAGCAGTACACTCCGGCAGTCTCACTTGAAAGCTAGTTCCCAGTCCCATTCCAGGTCAGCAACGCACCTGCATGCCTTGTTATGCTGGAGATGTCAATGGGCGGCGGTAATTACTTACCATCAGGTGTCCTGCCCGTTTGACCTCTATGTCATAAAAAAAATCAGACGACTGATAACGCTTAATCGACATATTTACCTAATACATTTAAAGCAAAAATAATATAAACAAATTTAAAATGTCTTAACTTAAACTAATTACACGGTATGCTGCTAAGTGGTAGGCACATATAATATGTAAAAACTAAGTTTGCAACATCGCTAATATTTTTACTCATCTAGCGCTAACGTATTGGGAACTTGAGCTTCCTTCCGTTGCGCGTAGTGTATTTGCATTTCCTAGTACTTGTGGACGTTACTTTTGCATCTAGGTCATTACTTTTAAAATTATAATTATTTAATTTTTATTATCAATTGTCGGTTGTTCACGTCTAAACAAAATGATTTTACAATTAGTAGTTAATTGTGCGTCGTAAACCTTTGATTTAAGTACGCGAAAGGGTCCGACAAACGAAGGAGGTAATGGTTTACATACTGCATCGTCACTACATCTGTATCCCTACTAGTACTATAAATGCGAAAGTAACCCTGTCTGTATGTCTGCTTGACTGTCTGTCTGTTACGCTTTCACGCCTTAACAACTCAACCGATTATCATGAGACATGAAATTTGGCATACACGTTGTCAAGAGTACAGAGAAGGACATAGCGTACTGCGGGAACTCCGGGAATGTATTATTAAAACAAAGTCCTCCACCCTTTTTGTCCCGAAATTACCGCGGGAACTCCGAAATTAATGCGTATGGAACCGCGGGGATCAGCTAGTTCCCTAACCAACTAATATTATAAATGTGAAAGTGTGGATGTTTGTTACTCAATCACGCAAAAACGGCTGAACGGATTTGGATGAAATTTGGCATGCACGTTGTCAGGGGTACAGAGAAGGACATAGGGTACCTTTTACACCGGAATTTCCGCAGGAACTCCAAAATTACCGCGGGGTACAGCTAATAAATATATAATCGCAACTTTTTTAATTCGGGATGTAGGTACAAAAAGTTTGTCATGACATTTATGAAAGGTACCTCTATGTGATAATTAATTTATGTATCTAATAAAGTATGTGATTTATGTTTATACAGATCAATGGTACAACAGATGAGAGGTTCACAAACGACCAGATCCTACGAGTTGCTGTCTCTATCGCGCGTGCATCGGAAGCTATGGGTGCGAAAGGGAAGATAGCGGTTCTGTTTGTCAGGAACCATCAGCAGATGGCAGCACTCTATAATGGCCTCATATTTGCTGGAGTTATACCTCTTTTTCTAGAGCCAAGTTGTACAGCGTGTAAGTAAGAGATCAATGCTGTCAATTTTAGAATTACATAGGATATCAAATTGAACAACGGAAGTATCAAGTAACGTAACTAATAATTAGTAAAACCATAAAAATATTAATAAAAAAAACCCACTGAGAAATCACAGAGAAATCCTTACTTATAAATGCGAAAGTGAATTTGTTTGTTTGTTAAACTTTCACGCCTTAACAGCTCAACCGCCATCATGAAATTTTGCATACCCATTGTCAGGGATAGAGAAAAGGATGTAGGGTACTTTTATCCTGGAATTCCCATGGGGTCTTGGAAATTAACTCTGGTGAAACCGCGGGCAACAGCTAGTCTATACTAATATTGTGGTTGTGGTTTGTGACGTTGTAGGGGGTAATCTCTGGATCTACTGAACCGATTTTGATAATTCTTTCACTTATTCTACTACGGTAGTCCTAAATGACATAGGGTACTCTTTATCCTGAAATTCCCACGGGAACTCCGAAATTACCGCGGCTGAAACCGCTCATCATCATCATCATCATCATCAGCTAGTCATTAAATAACAACGAGAATTAATGCAGTTGATTGGCTTCTATATTTGTACTCTTGGCGTTTTAGCAGTAATACGGAGAAGAGAGGCGTTACATGACCCTAACTGAGCCGTCGGCCCAGTAGCTAATTAAAATTATTTTACCTCAAAATTAATAATTTAACAATAATTTAAATTTATAATTCTGCAAACGGTTTCTTTATTTTTAAATTTTATTTACTTTGAAATTAACATAAAATATATAAAACCTTTTCAGTTGAAATGCAACATTTCATTAATATAGTTGAGCCATGTTTAATATTCTGTGATAAAAATAGTTATATTAATGTTAAAAATGCGCTAAATAGAAGTACTGAGATAGTGGCTAAAGTTGTAATTGCCAATGATGATGTTGAAATGGCGAAATTCATTAAAAATCACAGTGATGACCCCACAACTTACAGGTGAGTAGTTATTTTTATCATAGTTGGCCAAGAATATAAACAAACCAAACTCCTTACCCGGTTAAATAATATGAGAAAATAGTTACATAATAGGATCATAAGCCAACGGCAATGGTCATATGAGACAGGTTATATGTTTGCTAGCTTCTTTCTAGATGTGACCAATAAAAGAAGAAACAATATGATGCAAAAAAAATACCACATAAAACATGATACAGGAAAACCACATATTAAACGAGATATTATAATATAAAGTTTTAAACGACTTCAAAAACGATGAGGTTATCAATTCGGATGTTTATATTTATTTTATGTATAATCGGGCATAACTCCGTCATATTTATTATATAGACGGATTTGCAAAATTATTTTTTGTTCGAAAGGGGTATAGTCCGAAATGATCCCATTTAAATTTCATATAGATCTGATGGGTTTCGGGGATAGACAATGGAACTCTTGAAGTTTTTTGCCAACTTACAGAGTTGCAAATGTGGCACCGGAAGCACCAGCCATGATGTTGCCAACAAGTGGTTCGACGGGGCTACCTAAAGCAGCTGTTTTGACCCACCAGGGGTTGGTAGCACAGCTTCCTTGCATGTGGTCAGTTCTTTATACAACCTCCAACGCACATTCATGTTTGAGTATGTATGGTCTCATGTGATTATTACATATTAGCTGTCCCTTACGGTTATTTCGGAGATCCCGTGAGAATTTGAGGATAAAAAATACGCTATGATACTCAAGACTACTGCATCTTCCTACAAGTGAGAGAATTTTCAAAATCGGTTCAGTAGATCTAAAAATTACCCCCTACAATGTCACAAACTCACAAATCCACAAACTCACAAACTTTGCCTCTTTATAATATTAGTTTAGATGAAAAGCTGAAATTCAATTCCAGTACAATTTCACCTATTATAACTGAAATTTGCCTGGATATTCTTGACGTTTTTCGTTTTATATTGTTTTAGGGAGAGTTATACAAAATTTCCGACCCCTACAAAATTAGTGAAACTCATTTCAACGCCGCAGTGGATGACACACACCATCCTCATGACAGGGTGCCTCGTGTACCAGGTCCCACTCCTGATGACACCAGCCAAAACAACGCCGGAGCACATATTGGAACTTTATGAAAAATATCGTGTACTTAAAATTAACAAATTTTTCTCTAAAACATTTTCAATAAGAATAACCCTAATTTTATAGGAATAACGATTATTTTTATGGATATTTCAGCCAACCTATGCACTATACCCTCCGCCACTGGGTATGGCCGTAGCAAATATGGCAAAACCAAATCAAATGGCGTCACTAGAAACTTTGGTACTCACTGGGAGTGCACTGCCTCCAGATAATGCTCTTGCTGTTAAGGTTTGTATGATATTAATAATGCTCGGACGTTACACACAGTGCCACCTAGTTACAAAGTAAGCGAAACTTGTACTTTGGGTACCAGAGAACAGATTTAATTTATAATGGGCATGTTGACTAATTTTTATTTTTTAGTCCGTCTTGTATTAAAAAATATTGGACACGTATTTTTTCTTTTTTTACGTAATCAAAAAATAACGGCGATATATTGAGTTGAAATTTCGCGTGGCATCACTATTCTGACAGTTTGTATGGCGGGTTAAGCGGTTAGTGACGTCACGACCCCCTCACCCTAAACTTTAATGCGCTTTATCTCTGTATATTTTAATTTATTTAAAAAAGCAAAAAATACGTGTCTATTGTTTTTTTATTTTCTAATTGACGGACTAATTAGAATTTTGATTTTCAAAAGTAGTCCACATCCCTATTAGCGAAATGTTAAAGACCATGAATTTTAACACTTGATGTGAAATTTTGTTCAGAAAAATTAAAAGCTGATATTGCCGTAAGGACATACAACTGAAATTTTTTATTAAAAATGTTAAAAATAATACGATGAAGAATTTCGATCGGTATGATTGTTTTTCTCATGTAACGGGTTCGATTCCCGGTTCAACCATGTAATTATTGAAATATCTATGAATGTCATTTAAATTTTTTTTATATTCAAAAAATGTCTTCTTTCAGCAAAATGTTCCATTTACAATATTCAAGGTACTTTCCCTCCATGTGGCATATCAGTGGGACGCCCTGTATACCTACTTCCATATGCATTTGGTGTGAAGTTGTTAATATGAAATTACAAACAGACACTATATAGTTACATTGATTTATTTATGTTGGTACACTCTGACAATGTCTTTGTTTTAGTCCAAATTGTCCACGAATGCATTAGTTTGCAATGGCTATGGAATGACTGAGATGCATAGCTTCGTCGCTTTACCTGATAGGAATACTCCTGAAGGCTCCAATGGGAAGGTTTTTAATATCACAGAATACAAGGTAAGGATCCAAGATTAGACATGGTAAGATCAACAAAATATTTTTAATTAAAATTTGAAGAAGAATAATGCCAAAAATAATGTAGAAAGTAAATAATAATAAGAAAGACAATAATCTAACTGTAGATTAGTGTAGTTTAAAAAAACAAGTAGATGCAAGTACCCGAATTAACCAGTTACCTACGTTATTTATTGTGTTCCAATAATAGATAGATACAGTTGACTAAATCGGGATGAATAAATTGGCATGCTTCATTGTTTTTCAGAATCATTTAAATTTTATAATCAGTAGAATTTCCATTTAATACTTAATTTAATTAATCTCGCACTCGTAAGTTAAACGAGCTTTAAAGATAGAGCACCCTTCAGTTTATTAATTTGAAAAAAACCGAAATATACGATCTATTATTTATCCTCTTCTTCTTTATAAATAAAAATGAATGTTTGTATGTCTGTCCTCTATGCGTTTCAAAACCATTGGTCCGATTGTGATGAAACTTTGGCGAGATGTTCTGCCTGCGTTCGCAAAAGTTCCTGATTCCAAAGCTCACGCGGGTGAAACCGCGGGGCACAGCTAATTATATTATTCTGTTACCCTACAGTACAGGTTTATGCCTAGTGTAGGGGACAGTGCTCATATCTATGAGAATAACTAATAGAAATACCTACGCTGTAATGTACTTAGTTTTGGTTATATTGTGAATAAAATAAATTATTATTATTATCTATATTAGACCGTCAGGACTGAATCTAGACACTATAATCAAAAATATCAAAATAATATTTCTGCACTTTGTTTTAGATAGCTGATGAGGAGGGCAACAAGTTGAGCCACCACCAACCAGGAGAGCTTTGCCTGAGGAGTGAATTAGGAATATTCAAAGTAATAATCCTACTAATATTATAAATGTGAAAGTGTGGATGTTTGTTACTCAATCACGCAAAAACAGCTGAACGGATTTGGATGAAATTTCGCATGCACGTTGTCAGGGGTACATAAGGTACTTTTTCTCCCGGAATTCCCGCGGGATCTCTGAAATTACTGCGGGTGAAACCGCGGAGTTTAAAACAATCATTTACTCCATCTATTTATTCCACTAGAACTATTTAATTATTTTAACGCTAATTATATTATGCGCTTATCTGAAGAATTTCTTTTTATCTATAAATATGGAAGACATTTATCAGCTACTAGCTGTCCCCCGCAGTTTCACCCGCGGTAATTACGGAGATGCCGCTGGAATTTCGGTATAAAAGTATGTCTACCCCTGAGAACGTGTATGCAAAATTTCGCGATGATCGGTTGAGCCGTTAAGGCGTGAAAGCGAACAAACAAATAAACAATCAAACTCACTTTCGGATTTATAATACACTAGCCCCGGATAAAAAGTACCCTATGTCCTTCTCTGTACCCCTGACAACGTGCATGCGAAATTTCATCCAAATCCGTTCAGCCGTTTTTGCGTGATTGAGTAACAAACATCTAAACATCCACACTTTCACGTTTATACTAGCTGATATCTCGTGGTTCTGCTCGCGTCAATTTAGGAATCACCACAATTAAAGATCATATATCGGGATGAAAGTATCTTATATCTTATTTGAAAAATTTTGAGTATGTTGTAGTTCATGTCTGTGATGTTTTTCTTGATCTGTTCGACTTGAATATTTCAGGCGTACTACAATGACGATGTGGCCTACAACGAGTGTTTCTCCGCCGACGGCTGGCTGAAGACAGGCGACTTGTTCTATGTCGACGAAAATGACTATCTGTTTTTCGTCGCCAGAAAAAAGTTCCTGATCAAATATTTTAATCATCACGTAAGCTCATATAACAATGACAACATTCCTCATTTCAATTGAATAGACCGACCGGTTTGCTGGCTACCCGTCATTTTACTGTCTCATAGGTATATAGGCATATTCACATATTTATAGAAGGCTGTAGTCAACGTTTAAACTGAATGATAAATGTATTGAGTTTGCATTAAAATAACCATGAAATTTCTAATTACAAAGTCACTTCACATGTACGGAAATTAGAGTTGCTTTGTATTTTGTTATATTTATCCTATACTAGCTGTGGCCGCGGTTTCATGTGTATCAGCGGGGTTAGCCAAGTTGACATTCTACAATCGTTGACGCATAGAAAACATAAGTAACGAATCGTTGTGTCACTTGGTCAGCCAATCAAAACTCTAGTTTTCAAGTGGTCACGTGTAACTAGAGTTTTGATTGGCTGACCAAAGTTTTCTATTCTAGTTTTCTATGCATTAAAGATTGTAGAATATCAACTTGGCTAACCCCGCAGATTTTCTAGAGAGACCTTGTTCTGTCAATTACGAACACAGAAAAAAGTTATTGTTCAAATCGGTCGGGCCGCTTGCGAGTTTTTTTTTATACATAACATAGACGTAGTTTTTAAGAGTTTTTTAAATGTCGATTAACCACAATGGCAACTGTCTCCAATTTTCAATTTTTTTTTCTGATTTCTAAACAGATATCCCCGGAGGAAGTGGAGAGCATTATAGCAAACGTACCAGGAGTTCAAGAGAGCGTAGTATGTGGGACGAGTAAGGGCGCTGCGGCAGCTATCGTTGTTAAGCCTGGTTTTCAAGTCACCAGGGATCAAATACATGAAGCTGTCTGTGAGTGTCTGAAACCCTGTCATTATACTATCGATATTTCAACAATATAAATACATTGGATGGATCTCCAACTGTATCACACACGTTAATTTCAGAGCGCAAGTGGGAATTCCAAGATAAACTACCCCATATCATTCAGAAACATTGTAGCGTCCTATAAGTGAAATAATTTCTAAAATCGATTTAGTGGTTTATGACTTAATTATCTTAAACCTTTAATGGAAGTGATAATAGCCACATAACACAATATGGCTGAAGAACCAAGTGCATTTAAAAATGCTGTATAAACTGAGAACCATCTAGCCATTCATTAAAAGTAAGGAAAAAGAATATTACACAGCCGAGGCAGGTCTTCTATTTTAGGCTACATTCATGGACGTTACAAATTTTCTGGATGAGAGCAAAAATGTACCGTTAAAAGATAGTACATGAAGTAGTTTGACTGTACAGCCAGTCAAATAATGTAGATCTGAACATAATGTACATTGCGATGGATAAATAAATAATTAATAAAAAAGAAACTGGGTCAATTTCTTCAATAAAACAAACACACAGCGAAAGTTTGTTATTTTGAACAAAGATAATATTTGAAAAAAAGAAAATAAATTTATTTCAGCACAACACACAAGAAAAGGAAATTTCGTAAACCTTTCCTTATGAAAATGTGTGTTGAAACTGCCATCACTTTCACGACAGTTAAATTAAAATTACAGTTAAAACCAAGTTTTCAATTATTTTGACATAGCTCCTTACGAAAGATTACAGACAGAGGATTATCTATTGCTGTCCATACAAGCCTATTTTCATCCATTTCTTTTTTAGGCAGGTTTAAACAACTAAACGGAAAGCCTTTTTTTCTGTACTCGTCTCTGAAGTTTCATAACGGGGTCGTGTTTACAAAGGACTTGGGAGCTGCAACCCTTTTATTCCTTTCGTTTGGGCTCGCTGTGGACTTTTGTGTGGAGTTACAGTAGTACTTTTGGTATCTGAGTTCAGACGAATACAGTCATAAAGTACGCGAGTTTTTCACAGAGCCTCATCTAAATCTATCTATGCTAATATTATAAAGAACCAAAGTTTGTGAGCTTGTGACGTTGTAAGGGGTAATCTCTGGATCTACTGAACCGATTTTGAAAATTCTTTCACTTATAGGAAGCTACAGTGATCTTGAGTGTCATAGGGTACTTTTTATTCTGGAGTTCCCGCTGGAACTCCGAACTTCCCGTGGGTAAAACCACGGGGAAACAGCTATCTCTGGATCTACTGTATTATCTAATATATATAAATCACGTGTCACGTTGTTTGTCCGCGATGGACTCCGAAACTACTGAACGGATTTTGATAAAATTTCGTAACCATTTATAATAAGGTCCAACTTAAAAGATAGGATAGTTTTATCCCGGAATTCCCGCGGGAACTCCGGCACAAACTACTGTCGGGGTACAAAGAAGGACATAGAATACTTTTTTCCCGCAACCTCCGCAGGAACTCCGAAATTACTGCGGATGAAATCGCGGGGGACAGCTAGTATAATATATAACACTGTTATTACTTGTAATTTATAATTTTGTTATAATTTATTATTTGTAATGACAACCATAGACAAAATGAGTTTATATTATATAACGTCGACCCGATAGGCGCAGGGGTCACCATGCCTACCCGCTATAATCAAGGGGTTTCGGGTTCGATTCCCGGTGGGGGTGGACTTTGTGTGATGAACACAGGGTTCCATTTTCCAGTCTGGGTGTGTTTATATATCTATAGTATAATATATAAGTAATTCTATGTAGTATATACCACGTTTGCTTGGTTTCTACGACACAAGCTGATAATAGCTTACTGTGGGATCAAGTAGATCTGTGTGATGTGATGTGGATTATTATTATTATTATTATTATTTCCTTTGGAAATAATGTAAAATGTCAATGTCCAATGTAAAAATGTCAAAGTATTATTGTTATGATATTCCGTAAAATATAGTATTTGATCTCTTCTTGTGACTCTAGTATTATCTACTAGCTGTGCCCCGCGGTTTCACTCGCATGAAATGTTTTTATATGACAACTTTTTTTCCCGACATCCGATTTTCAATGAAACAAAGCCTATATGTATGTAGCTCCAGGCTAAGCTTAATCTACATGTGAAAACCGCATGACAATCGGTTCAGTAGATGCGGAGATTATCGCGAACAGACAGACAGGCAGACAGAAAATAATTTTTAAAACTTTTTTTGGACTTGGTTACTCTTCTTTTATCATCTCTCTCAATTTTGGGTGAAATTTTTTTAGATTTTTTAGAATTTCTACTCTCTTAATATAGTATAGATAGATTTGTTTTGCCAAACATAAGGCTCAGAAATGTTTAAAATCTCCAGCCGTGCTCAGTGAGTTTAAGCAGCTCCGCGGCGGCATCGCGTTCGTGGAGGATCTGCCGCGGACGCACAGCGGCAAGGCGCGCCGGGCGGACTGCGCGCAGCTGCTGGGCGACCTGCTCGATGCTGGATTGTGCTACTAGACGTTATCAGACTTTACTAGTCGTTACCACCCGTCACTTCATGTTACCACACGTTACTATACGTTACTACACGCTACCACACGTTACTATACGTTACTAGACGTTACCAAACGTTACTCTACATGTTACTATACGTTACTATACGTTACTACATATTGTTACCACACGTTAGCGTTACTACACGCTACCACACGTTACTATACGTTACTAGACGTTACTAAACGTTACTCTACATGTTACTATACGTTACTATACGTTACTATACGTTACTACATATTGTTACCACACGTTACTATACGTTACTACTCGCTACTACACGTTACTACACGTTACTACATGTTACCACACGTTACCAAACTATACTGCGCGTGACCACTCGTTATTACTTAGTTTAGTGATTAGTCTATGCTACACATAATTGTAAAGACGACTATAATTAGAACTCCTTCAGTCGCAAATAAGTATTATTTACTGTTTTAAGGTACATGTAAACGTCAAACGATATATTTTAATAAAAGGTTTTATACCTAGTTTGACAACATGTGCTTTTTTATGATATTGAATTTCAATAAATTATAATATTATATACTAGGTAATAAAGCTACATATTTGAACTTCTATAGTATATTATTTTATTTGTAAATACCTACAAGTAGTCTCTAAATAAAGTTTTTGATTTAACATAAGATGTGTATATTTAAAGTTTAAAACAAAAATTGATTTTGTGACACATTATACAACGTGTTAATGAATTGACTGAAAACTAGAAAGTAGTTTGTTCAGAATCGACTTCCGAATCGATTGCACCATGTTTTAATATAGGTTATATTTTTTCATTTTATGTCTAAATTATTTAAATACAATATTTGGCGCGTACGCCGTCCGTAGCAAAAAAATCTAATCGTTCATTGACACATAGGCGCGGGCGTAGCGCTTGAAATTTCATAGATAGGTCAACTCCAAACAAAATATGTTGAATAACTTTTAGACTATTAATTTTTTTGACATAATTGATATTTTAATAATATTATTGTTTATTTTTTTTTTAATAGAGTGTATCAGGTTTTTGGTCAATTCATTAACATGTTGTATAACCTAGCATTACCTGTTACCTGTTTCCTGCAGATTTGATCGTATATTTCTTTTCAAAAAAATATTTCTTGCAACAAAAATAATCATGGATGGTGGTGGGTTCGCTCCGAAACTTGTAAGCCATAAATTTGGCAGGTTTGATTTAAAAAGTACGTATAGGTCATTAAAAAATAGTGGTTTTCAGGTGGTAAATGTTTAGATTCCAATTAATTTCCATTCATTTAATACGAAATTATTAAAGTGACCAGAAATGATATTATATTATCAACATATTCGTTCTATAATGTTGACTAATTTTCATTTTTTAGTCCGTCTTGTAGATTATTAAAAAATATTGGACACGTATTTTTTCTTTTTTTACGTAATCAAAAAATAACGGCGATATATTGAGTTGAAATTTGGCGTGACGTTACTATTCTGACAGTTTGTATGGCGGTTTTAGCGGTTAGTGACGTCACGAGCCCCTCACCCTGAACTTTAATGCGCTTTATCTCTGTATATTTTAATTTATTTAAAAACGCAAAAAATACGTGTCTATTGTTTTTTTATTTTCTAACTGACGGACTAATTAGAATTTTGATTTTCAATAGTAGCCCACATCCCCATTATGATGTCACTGTGTTTGGCAGACTCACTTGATGCGGTCATTTGTGAGATAACTCGCGAGAATACTACTGGCCGTAGTAGGTAATCGACGTAGATACTCTTTGAACCACGACATGTGATAATATCACATATTAACTTAACCTTCCCCTAACGCCACGAGTTATCGTCATAATAAAAACCTAACAAGTCTGGTAGATGGGTCGGTAAACAAAATATGATAATTAATTAATTGATCGTCACGAGTGCACATAAAGCGTGGTTATCTCATCGTTTATATTTAGATAACGATGAACTGATACAAAAACGGAGACAATAATGTCAGCTACAAAAGTGATTATTATGTGTTTAAAAGATTTTTATGGGGCGCAAATCATGCAATTAATCTTAGGAATGAAGAGAGGGCTTTTATCGGATAAACCCAAGCAAAGGGTTTAAATTGGGCTTGGATGCTCACCTAGGTTACGTATATTATATAATATAATACTTATAATGTCATTGGCTTAAAACATAAATTCAGATGTATTTGTTTCAATGAATCAAATGAGATATATAAATTTGAAGTAGTATTATGTGTCCGACAGTCCACGAGTGTACCTATCAGTAGTATACAAATAAAATTGGTCAGCATTAACTTTCCTCTATTCTTGCCAGCTTATTATATCGTATACTTGTGTTTTCGGAGCAGTGACTCCGCGATTATATTCAAGGTAAGATTTTATATTAATATTATTATCATTTTTTAAGTTATTACTTATATAATATTTTAGTTAATGTATGAATCAAAAAGTGTTTGAACAGTGCGAGTTTTGGGAACCCTGCCACTTTATAACCCTTCATAGTTTATGTGCAAAAACCACATGAAACCGTTGATCTTTCATAAAGTGAAAGAAAAGAAATTATTATGAATTATCAATTTTTTTAATGGAAATAATTATGAGAATAGGCACGTCAGTAAACCACACCGCACGCTGAAAATTTTTGATCCAATAATGACCGATGAAAATCATTATTTTACTATTTCAGTCGTTATGTCTCATGCTGTAGTAAGAGGAAAGCCCACAGCGGCACAATTATATCTAGACACGATATTAGATGAAGTGTTAGAAAAGGACAGAGGCATTCACAATTCAGTTCCAAGAAAGAGAAGCAGTGTTACTATATCAGAAGTATTATACCATAGTCTGTCCAAAAGGCCGAACGATCTATATATGGTCAGTAGTAGTGATAAAGTATGATGTGTTCTCTAACTATATGGTGTTATCCTACTAATATTATAAATGTGAAAGCGTGGATGTTTGGATGTTTGTTACTCAATCACGCAAAAATGGCTAAACGGTTTGGATGAAATTTGGCATGCACGTTGTCAGGGGTACAGAGAAGGACATAGGTACTTTTTATCCCGGAATTCCCGCGAGAACTCCGAAATTACCGCGGGTGAAACCGCGGGGCACAGCTAATTAACTATAATAATGAACGTAACATGTATGTATTTCTCTTACTAGCTGTCCTACACGATTTCACCCGCGAAAATTTCGAAGTTCCCGCAAAATTGTTCCACAAAAACTTTGCAACCCCTTTTCATCCCCTTAGGGGTTGAATTTTCAAAAATACTTTTCTATCAGATGCCTACATCATATAAAGAGTACACGCTCCAAATTTCAGGTCTCTGCAGTCTCTACAGGCTTAGGCTGTGCGTTGATCCGTCAGTCAGTCGTTGAGGACAAAGCCTTTTTTATGTATGTATGTATGTATGTATGTAGACATAGCCATATACATTATTTGGCATCAACATCAAAATACCATCTTTCACCTTGTTTGAAGATCTCCACTGCGATCGGACTAACCGCCGCATTCAGAGTTGACTTTAATGATTACTTAGTTAAGTATAGATTTTTAAAACAAAACTGCCGCAATCAGACAAGTTTAATAAATTATTTTAAATGGCATTTAATAATTATGTTACATCTCATTAAATGCCAATTAACACTAATTCACTGAACGTCTCTGATTGCGGCGGTTTTGTTTTAAAAATCTATACTTAACTAAGTAAGCATTAAAGTTGACTCTGAGTGCGGCCGTAAACCTGTTAAGTTAGACAATGAATTAAATATTACCAGGGTAGATTGATAAGATTTGTCCAATAATGTGTAAATTAAGTACAACTAAAAACTAGCCGTAAAAGCTTTGCAATTTTATGAGCTACTAGATGTGCCCCGCGGTTTCACCCGCGTTTATTTCAGAGTTCTCGCGGGAATTCCGGATAAAAAGTACCCTATGTGTTAATCTGATGTACAAGCTATATTATTGTAAAGTTTCATTTAAATCCATCCAGTAGTTTTTTCATGAAAGAGTAACAAACATCCATCCATCCATACATTCTTACAAACTTTCGCGTTTATAATATTAGTAGGATATAAACAATCAATAACGACAGATAAAAGGCAACACGGCAAAGCCTTATATAATTTTCTGTGACAAAGATTATTATGGAAATATTAAAAATGCACTAAGCGGAAGTACTTACGCAACAGCTAGAATTGTGATCGCTAACGATGAAGTTGAAATGGCACATTTTATTCGAGGTCACAGTGATGACCCTTCGACTTATAGGTAAGTGAAATTGATAAAATAAAAGCTAGTACTAATTATTATTTCCTATATAAGTATTAGCTAGTACTAATTTATTCCGTGACAGAAAGTAAAGCAAATGTATAAGGTTCAAGAAATCTATCTGTATACTTATAATAAAACTGTAGAGCGGTCAATTCTGTACATTGAAAATTAATGGAGGATAAATGGTGATCGATACTGATGACAAAAATGCAATCAGTAAATTTTTTGTCTGTCGGTCTGTCTGTCTGTATGTGCACGCATGGGTCAAAAACTACTGAAGGGATTTTAACCAAACTTGGTACGATTGTAGTCCATACTCCTGGGCAGGTTATAGGCTATATAACATAACGCTAAGACACATAGGAGCTGAGCACTGACGATAACTTTGAAGTAAGTCGGATGAAAATGCGCTTTCGAGCTCTTATCCTCGCATACGTTTACTCAATCACGCAAAACGGCTGAACGGATTTGGATGAAATTTGGCATGCCCGTTGTCAGGGGTACAGAGAAGGACATAGGTACTTTTTATTCCGGAATTCCCGCAGGAACTCCGAAGTTACCGCGGGTGAAACCTCGGGGCCCAGCTAGTACTAAATATTTGTGTGTGAGACGGAGAATATTTAACGAGTAAGTAACACGATCTAACATAAAAAGAACTCCCAAAGTTATCATAGAAGTATTACGAGTAGCGGGGAGGATGACTTCATTTGCCATGTTTAATTATTGTTTAAAAATTATTTATTTAATCAAAAATCTACAAGAACTTCAGAGTTTATATTCTAACAATAAGCTTTCCCCGTTCACCATCTTGATAGATGAGAAAAAGGTTTATGGACAACTGAAATCATTTGGCCCAAAATGATAAGAAAATTGGAATCTTTCAAATTTTCATCGTACTTTCTTTTTATAGCTATTTCTGAGAACGTATGTGAAGATGTAATAACATTTAAAAAAAAGAGATTAAGAATAGAAATGTGGACTACTTTTGAAAATCAAAATTCTAATTAGTCCGTCAGTTAGAAAATAAAATAACAATAGACACGTATTTTTTGCTTTTTTAAATAAATTAAAATATACAGAGATAAAGCGCATTAAAGTTTAGGATGAGGAGGTCGTGACGTCACTAACCGCGCTAAAACCGCCATACAAACTGTCAGAATAGTGACGCCACGCGAAATTTCAACTCAATATATCGCCGTTATTTTTTGATTACGTAAAAAAAGAAAAAATACGTGTCCAAAATTTTTTTATAATCTACAAGACGGACTAAAAAATAAAAATTAGTCAACATGCCCATTATTGGTTTTATTGCCAACTTACAGTGTTGCAAACGTATCATCAAGAGCAAGGGCCATGATGTTGCCAACAAGTGGATCAACGGGGTTGCCTAAAGCATCCGTATTAACACATCAAGGATTGGTTGCACAGCTTCCTGCCATGTGGTTAGTTCTACATTCATTATGTACGTAATTACGTATACGTACGTAAAATACAAAATACGTACACACCTGTCATTGCATAGCATAATGGGTATCATTTCTATAAATTCACCTTTATTCAAAAGTTTGTCTATAATTTAATCAGTCTTACGGCCGCACTCAGAGTCGACTTTAATGATTACTTAGTTAAGTATAGATTTTTAAAACAAAACTGCCGCAATCAGACAAGTTTAATAAATTAATGTTAATTGGCATTTAATGAGATGTAACTTAATTAGTTAAATGCCAATTAACATTAATTAATTAAACTTGTCTGATTGCGGCAGTTTTGTTTTAAAAATCTATACTTAACTAAGTTATCATTAAAGTCGACTCTGAGTGCGGCCGTAGTGTTCTTTCTTGAAGATACAAAAAATTATAATTTATTGTAATTAATTTAATGAAATGCTTTTTGCATACCATATGTTTAGTTTGAACGGAGGTACTTAAAAAAAATCCAGAGTCGAGGTGCACGCCAAGGGCTTTCCCAAAAAGCACAGTTGTTGATAGAAAAATTATCAATATTTAATAATAAGAACTTTCAAACATCATTTTGTATAATTTTTTAGGGGAAGTTATACAAAATTTCCAGCGCCCACGAAACTAGTAAAGGTCGTTTCAAGTCCACCTTGGATGACACATACGATTCTAGTGACGTCATGTTCTGTGTACCAGGTTCCGTTTGTGATAACGCCAATCAAGACACCTGAACACATACTGAAACTACATGAAAAATATCAAGTAAACACTTGAACTACTCGTTATTAGTATATAATAATAATAATGTAATGTGCTCAAAACGCGAAAATCTAAAAACTTTAATAATAACAACGCTTGGAGATTATATCACTGAGTCAGATTTCAAACTGAGCAAAGCTTCTTGTGTAGGTACAAGAAAACTGATAATTTTTTTTTTGTAAAATATATATACTCAGGACATAAGTATAATGTATATTTAATCCCCAGACTCAGGGTGAACACAATCTTTGCCCTAGTTCGGCGATCAAATCCGTGATACCAGGATGGTTAACGAAGATAACTAAACGTAAAAAGTGCTATCGAATATTTTCAATAATCTAATAAACAAAATTAATATTTTTGATGTCATTGCAGCCCACACTTACTCTTTATTCTCCACCACTGGCAGTAGCAGTGGCAGCTGTGGCAAAACCGAACCAAATGTCGTCAATAGAGACTTTGTTACTGACTGGATGTGCATTAACACCTGATAGTGCTCTGGCAATTAAGGTTGGTGGAATAAATAAGCAAACTTGCAGCTAATTCACAGAATTTATTTAGAAGTGTATGAAGGTTAGTGTATAAATGCGAACGCGTAAAAGAGTCACGGCTTAACGGCTCAACCGATCATCATGAAACTTGGAACACACGTTGTCAAGGATACGGAAAAGGACATAAGTGACTTTTACCAGAATTACCGCGGAAACTTTGAAATTAACGCCGTTCAAATCAAATCATTATCAAAGAAGTTTTAATTCTATTACGAACCCGTCAAGCGTCTGCCACATTAAATAAGAATAATTGTTTTTATTTTAGTCCAAGTTATCCAATAACGCATTGATAAGCAATGGTTACGGGATGACAGAAACCCAAAGCTTTGTCGCTTTAGCTGATAGAAGTACTCCTGAAGGCTCTAATGGAAGAGTTTTCAATGCTATGGATTACCAGGTAAAGTGCATAATAATAAAACAAGGTAATGTGGTTAAGTGAATCCAACGTAACTGTGATGCCTTTTCAGATAGCTGATGACGAGGGAAATAAGTTAGGGCCTCATCAAATTGGAGAACTTTGTGTAAAGAGCGATATTTGCGTATTCAAGGTAATACAATTAAATGTTAATTCAAAGTTCTATTACACTTTCACTTTGCATGAGTAGTTATTAGATTTAAATAGTATAAAGATGAGACCAGGTGATTTAATGATGGCTAGTACGCACTTTGCTTCAATAATAATGTGCCTTATAATATTTCAGGAGTACTACAATAACGATGAATCATATCGCGAGTGTTTCTCCGCTGACGGCTGGTTGAAGACTGGCGACTTGTTCTACATCGATGACAACGAGTATTTGTTTTACGTTTCTAGAAAAAAGTTTCTGTTTTATGATGAATACTATGGTCATAATGTGAGTATATACAATACTACCTAGACTCTTCTGTTTCCTTATGAATGAAATTCTGTTGATGCTGCATGTTTTGCAATGATATATTGTATTTTATCTACACTAATGTTGTAACATTCTACTTATGTTTCCAATACTTGACTTATAATTACTACTGTTATAGCGCAGACAACAAAACACTCAATTTAAGCAATTTCACATGTGGTATAATATCCACATCGATATCGTAAAATCTCATTATAACATCAATAAAACGCGACCAACTTGATTGCAGGGTCAATCAGGGTGGTCGCGTTTTATTGATGCGCGCAGTTGTGCTCTCATTGGTTAGATTTTAATGGCGGCAAAATCACTGTGACAATACACGTACGCGTGAATTTAATTTAATGCTTTTACTCTTGTTGTTTTATTAATTGCATTAGTGAAGATAAAGTAGTCTATGCAACTGCATATAACACGCATTCCCTTCATTATATGACAGTTGCATAAACTACTATTATTACATAGGATTGAAAACTTTAGTTACACTATTCTCACAAAATATTTCATCGACTAGGTATCACCAGAAGAAATAGAAAGTATTATAAGTAGTGTACCAGGAGTTCAGGAGAGTATAGTATGCGGCACGAGTAAAGGCGCTGCGGCAGTTATCATCCGTAAGCCCGACTCTAAAGTTACCAGGGAAGAAATACACGACGCAGTTTGTGAGTATGAATATGAGATAATCTATATAATTATGTATATGGAGGCTAGATATTTTGACAACACACAGATTTACTCTTATCCACAATAGCAGCATGGATTGTAGAAGCTAAGCAAGTCATACTCAAAGGGTTTCTTAGGTTTAATAAAAATTATCTAAAATACCGTAATATATTTCAACAATTTCACTGTAAAATTAAACAATCCCATTGTTTTTTAAGCACTAATTACTTTAGTTTGATTATATTGGAACGTTCCAGCCGTGCTCAGCGAGTACAAGCGGCTGCGCGGCGGCATCGCGTTCGTGGAGGATCTGCCGCGGACGCACAGCGGCAAGGCGCGCCGGGCGGACTGCGCACAGCTGCTGGGCGACCTGCTCGACGCAGGCCTGTGCTACTAGACGTTATCACACGTTACTATACGTTACTACATGTTACTACATGTTACTATACGTTATCTTATCGTAGACAATGGGGTGGGCAAGCAAAGCCTCGGCACCTCGACCCTTGGGATCTTTTGTACCATCCCCATCTTGTGCTCCTCCCTCTGCTCCCTGAAAACCTCGGCGGCGAAGGCTAGTGTGCAGTGGAGGGGCAAGAGCCTAAAGTTCTCTGGTTCTGGGTAAGCCATCCCCAGGAGGTCCATTCGTTTACGAGCCAAGGCATCGCACTTGCACATAAGACGTTACTACATGTTACTGTACGTTACTACATGTTACTATACGTTACTACACGTACCTACTACATGTTACTACTACTACTACTACTAGATACTACACGTTATATAATATGTGTTAGCACACGAAACTAGACCAGTAATAAACTCCATTAATCCGAATTATTATTTTATACACCGTGTTCCAGACGTTACGATGTTATGTTATAGACGTTTGAATAGTACTGCAGCATACTATTCAGACCACCGAAATGGTCGTTTTCATTGTGGACACATTTATGATTTTTTTTTTGTTTTTATTGAAGGCTGAACCTGACACGAATCCAGCGGGATTTGCTGACATGTTTTCTCTTTTGACACGAGCGAACGATAAGTGTCGTGATGAGTAGAGATGTTTTGTGTGAATGTGCAAAGGAAATACGAATACCATTATGCGCGGATTCAGATTTTGTAATTTACTCTTATGACGCTAAATCAGTTCTACATGAGTATATTATTATTGTGTATAGCAGATGCCCGCGATTTCACTTGCTCATGTTTCGGGATTTAGCACAGTAGGTATACTATGAATGTTAAATTTTATACTCGTATAGGTATGCCAAGTCTCATTTAAATACGTTCCTCTCTTGTTACATTGTTGTTGCGAACAAACATCTATACAATCTTAATATTAATTTACTAATATTGTCTACAAATATGTCGACTTGCGGGATCTCTCCTGCGACTCGGTTGAGCAGTGTTAACGCTCTCAGTGTTGGTGCATTACGCCGACGGAGAGTTCCAGTTACTTCGACAGAGAACAACTGATGCCACCGCCTACCTGCCCGCATATAATTAATGGTATTGAATTGAATTGAATTGAAAAAACTTTATTTGACACAACACAAAGATTTACAGCATACGTATACAACAACTAAACATATATATAACAGGTAATATAGTAATACAATGTAACAAGAGAGGCGATTTGGCGAACACTGTAAGCCTTTCTTGTTTTGAATAAATAAATAAATAAATAAATAAATACGTTCCGTTTATACAAGATACGCGTGCAAACAAACGACTAATAGATAAATTTTAACAAAAAATACAAAAACTAGTCCTATACATATAATAGGTACTATAGGTAACTATTTTCAGATATCTGATGTGGAGATAGGTACACCCAAATTCATAGTTTTAGTAAACTAAGTTAAACATCGTCATTTATTTGAAATACACTCGCTGAAAGTTCGAAGCAAAACTTCCATTGGATAAAGTTTTGTTTAAAAAAAAAAAGAATGGGCCGGATGAAAAAGCGGGTGAATGAAATTGTTCAACAAAACGAAAAGCCTTAAAAAAAACCTCACCAAACTTTCTCTGTTCGATGCATAACGCGGCTCTGCGGGAAGTTGGCGCATAACGGGGTCTGATATTCTCTTCTTCCGCAAATTTGTTGTGGGACAAAGTTTTTTTTAAATCTAAAGTTTCGTTCACAGTTTTGTGAACAGCACGCTCGTATTTGAACAATCCTGCTGCGATCTTAACTGGCCGAGTAAGTTTACGTTTTTATTTTAAAACGATTGTCTTTTTTTGGGAAATCTTATAGAATAGGAACCTACTTTTGATCGTTGTTTCTGGGTGATTTTAAGAAGTGGTATTAAGTTTAAATAATACTATATTATTATATATATAATTATTAGACTATACCTAATTATTTCCGATGTTACCTTTATACAATAAAAATGTAAGTAAACAGATTAATTATGTGTCGTATGTGTATGCAAAAAAATAAGGAGTGTCCCAAAATTCTTCAGATTTTGAGACACTTACTGAGTAGGTAGCGTTTAAGTATTAGGACAATAGAAAAGTAGATTGCTTTCTCTGTAAATAAAATATGTTTAAGTTTTTAATAAAGTCTTATTATAAAAAAAATTATTTCTTCGATTTGAACTTCATACGCGTCACTTTATTGGTATTATTATGTGATTTAATGAACATCACATGCGTTGGCTTGTTTCCCGTACAATCAAATCAAATCAATCAAATATTTATTGCAACCAAGTGTACATTTCAAGTCAGATGTTACATAATATACATTTACGATAACCTCAAAAGTTGCTGTCGGACGTTCGGTCGTTACGAGTGCACGCTTGTCGTGCCATTTGATATGTTAATCACAGTTCAGCCATTTGGTTTTTCAAGAAATAAACTAGAAAAATTTAGCGAGTTAGTCCCGAAGTTCATCAAATTTAGAATTTCAATAGGAAATTGTATAACGCTACAAAGAATTCTTGAAAGTACTCCGAAATGAACGCGGGCGACACGGCGGGGGTCCAGCTAGTTTATTTATAAAGAAAACAAAAAAAACTAAAATCTTATAAGCCTCGAAATATCCCCGATACATTCGATTCCATTTCCTTTCACTAATATTATTCGATCGTACACATGGAACACGGCTATACAACGCAAATGGAGAAATGATATCTCACATACCCTTTACTAAGCAGTGCCATATGAATATGACAAAAACTGCCGCAATAAAACGTCCGGTTATCCCCCGGATCGGGTAGGGAATCCCCCAACTCGTTTTTAGGGTTCCGTGCCCAAAGGGTAAAACGGGAACGGAACGTCTCTAAGCAGTAAGCACCGCTACCCTTCCTGTCTTAGCGGAGATTCTCCCTGCGGACTTGGAGGTGACACGTGTTGGCAGGCAGGAGGAAGTCAGGGCAATCCTTAAGACTTCGCTGTCCGTCCGTCCATCTGTCTGTACGTCTGTCGCCAGGCTATAGGTATCTCCTGAACCGTCATAGGTAGATCGTTGAAATTTTCATAGATGATATATTTCTGTTGCCGCTATAACAACAAATACTAAAAAACAGAATGAAATAAATACTTCAGGGGGCTCCCATATAACAAACGTGTTTTTTTGCTCGTTTTTGCTCGATATTGATAACGGCAACTTTAAGTAAAACAAATATTTAAGGGGAGCTCTCATACAACAGACATGATTTTTTTGCCATTGTTATATACATATGTATATAAAGTAATGGTACGGAAGTACGGAATCCTTCGTGCGCGAGTCCGACTCGCGCTTGGCCGATTTTTATTAGATTTAACGACAACACTTCGATAGAACCCTTTTTTATGCGTGACGCTATGAAACGGCTTAAGGCTAGAATTTGTGCAAATTCAGAGATGTAGCGGAAATAATCTAGGTTTAGTTATGACGTATTTTATATCAGAATTTTAAAATTCAGTCCGTAAATTGTAAAATGCTTGATTTTGATTAATATAAAAATGTAAACATAAAATCATAAATTTTATTTTAATTTTACATTGAATTATTTTTTATTTTTATTTAGATTAAATATAAAGTAAAAAGAACATAATATACCACAAGTTGATGGTAGTTGTTATGATACCAGATATTTTAATAGATATTAGCAAATTATTACGCTTGGAAAGCTCAGAAAAACAATTTTATTAATACATTGTTTTGTACCTATTTTTGTACCAAAATTTTTTGTGTTGTATGAATTCTTTTCAACGCTAATTTTATAATGCCTTTTTATTAAAATAAATTAGTCTTATAAAATTTTATTAAACAGCTGGATTTTATTATTGTGGATTTATCTATACAACGCGTTAATGAATTAACTGAAAACTAGAAAATAGTTTGCTCAGAATCGACTAGCGAATCGATCGCACTATGTTTCAATATAGGTTATATTTTTTCATTTTTAGTAGCCCATGTCTAAATTGTTTATAATACAATATCTGGCGCGTACGCCGCCCGCAGCAAAAAAAATCGAACCGGTAGGCGTGGCGTAGCGCTTGGAATTTCGTAGATAGGTTACCTCCAAACTATAGTTGAATAACTTTTAAACTATAATTTTTTTCGACATAAAATATATTTTAATCATATTATTGTTTATTTTTTTAAATGGGGTGTATCAGGTTTTCAGTTAATTCATTAACACGTTGTATACAATACTCATACAAATAAATAAAATTGAAGTGTCTGTTTGTAGGTAATTCCAAATTAACAGCTTTTCACTAAATGCATACGAATATATAAAAATTGTAGGTATATACATAAAAATATTTTCTCTCTGTCTGTCTGTCTGTTTGTTCTGGCTAATCTCCGAAACGGCTGGACCGATTTTAGCGGGACTTTCACTGGCTGATATAAGGATATTATAAGGAGTAACTTAGGCTGCCTATTTTCATTTTAGAAAAAAAATAGTTCCTGCGAGAATTCCGAAACCTACGCGAGTGAAACCGCGGGGCGTAGCTATGGAATATAAAATTATAAACAAAAAACAAGTAGGCAGGTATTATAATTTTAGTCGGTCAGGAATTGTTATTAGTTATAAATTTTCTCATTTCTATTTATGCATAATTGGCGCGATTTCTTTTACTGTTTAAAAAAACAATGTTCTTTCTTTCTTTGTTTTTTTAATGTGTCTGATATTTGATGACCCTGTATAGTTTTATATGTGACTAGCTGTCCCACACGGTTTCACCCGCGATAATTTCAGAGTTTTCGCGGGAATTCCAGATTACAATAAAATTATGGTGTATCGGAGGTAGGTTTGACAATTATTATGTAGGAAGCACAAATTAACTAGACTTAAGGAAGCTGCAAATTGATGTTTGAGCCAGTCGGTTTCCCGACATTAAACGTTTAGCATTGAACTCTGAGATTGAACTCGCGTTTCACTTATAAGTTATTCCCCAAACAGAACAACCATATAGCCTATGTTACTCAGGGATAATGTAGCTTTCTAATGGTTAAAGAATTATTGAAATCGGTCCAATAGTTTTTGAGTTAGATCGTAACAAACAAACAAAAAATCCAATCATCCCTCTTTATAATATAATCTAATATATATAAATCACGTGTCACGTTGTTTGTCCGCGATGGACTCCGAAAATACTGAACGGATTTTGATAAAATTTTGTAACCATTCATAAAATGGTCCAACTTAAAAGATAGGATAGTTTTTATTCCGGAATTCCCCCGGGAACTCCAGAACTCAGGGGTACAAAGGAGGACGTAGAGTACTTTTTCCCGGAATTCCCGCGGGAACTCCGAAATTACCGCGGATGAAATCGCGGGGGCAGCTAGTAAATATATATAAATCACGTGTCACGTTTGTCCGCGATGGACTCCGAAACTACTGAACGGATTTTGATAAAATTTTGCAACCGTTTATAATATGGTCCAACTTAAAAGATAGGATAGTTTTTATCCCGGAATTCCCTCGGGAACTAAAGGACATAGAGTACTTTTTTCCCGCAATTACCGCGGGAACTCCGTAATTACCGCGGATGAAATCGCGGGGGACAGCTAGTATAAGTATAATATGTGATATTGGGACATCATCGACCGCATAACAATTAGAGCTTGTGCGTACACACAGCGTGTCCGAAACGTTCCGGGCCGGCCGCGGCCCGGCCGTGATTAATGGCATCGCTTATTGCAAGGCGGCTTGATTGCACCGCTTTGATTTATGCAATGTTATCCGACCTCGGAGTGACGGATTATCTAATTATATCGCGCCCTATTGTATGAATAATATCCGGCACAATGGACCGGCCATTAGCGGCGAGCTTGTCGAGATATTACATTTTCAGGTTAATAAGCGCAGTTTAAATTACGTAGGTACTCTCTTTTGTTTTCCGACGAATGTTGTTGTAGCTCTTCAATTGTTTCTTCCTTCAGTTTTCTCTCCTAAATTCTTTCGAGATTACTTCGAGTCGTTCTTTCAAGTTCAAGATGAGAAGTGGCCGGGCTTGAATATTCGGAATTGTTGATCCAGAATTCTGTGAATGATAATAAAAAAGCCTTTATTGGAACAAAAACATACCAAGGCTGAGCATAAGCCCTTAAATAAAGATTCCAATATGTAGAAAGGACTAGGAGCATTCGTGTAAGGAATTTTTATTGATTTTCAATTGTATTTGGTAAAGTAGCTAAAGTTTTAGCACAACAAACATAGCTACATACCCTTTTCATTAAACAACAATGTCATCAGTTAAAAAAAATACATACAGCCGAATGCATAACCTCTTTAGAAATCGGTTAAAAAGGTTTATCTTTTGATCGGAAAGAGCTGTACTTACTGGGAAACTTTGAATAAACATAATATTGACTTTGAAAGATAAACAGTCATATAGCGTAAGTATCCTTCCGAACGTCTGTCTGTACTTTATCTATTAACCGATCGCCAAAAAATTTCGCATGCACTCCGAACTTCACGCAGGAAAAACCGCTGTATAGAGCTAGTAATTTTATTAAGGTGTGACATAGTTAGAGCAGATAAATTAACTATAGAGGAGATGAAGGCGGGGCAGGCGCGCTATACCGTTGCAAAGGATGTGAGAGCAAATGCTCTAATTTGCCCAAAACTTCTTTTGATGCCATCCCAAGTAGGTATATTTACCACAATATTACCAAAACCGTGAATTTTGAAAACAGTGACTAAGTAAAAACATAACCACAAAGCGTTCAATACATTTGTTTACGTAAATGAATGTTTTAGTGCGTGATGAATAGTTTTGTGTCCGAAAATCACCCAGCGACACTAGTTCTCATCTGTTTTCATATTAAACTAAGTTGATAGCCCTTCTATCAGTTATTTTCTCTTCTGTGGTGGTTAGTGACAAATTTGAAAATTTCAGTTTAAAAAATAATTCTAGCTTTGCTAGATTAAGAAGAGCTCTGACGTTGAGACATACATAATTATAGCCTCGGACTCTAAAATGTTTTCACTGGTTGGCCAAACGTTTCACGAGCACGTTCATCGTACAAATTGCCTAAATAACAATAATTATTTTCCCTTCAAAATGTGACTTGTAAAGTTTCCTTCAAATTCAAATTATATTTCCGTATAGCCGGCATGTTTCCACTCGATGTGAAGTTGAGTGGGAGCCCAGCCCGGCTGGGCGGAGCCTAATCTATCCGGTCTGGTTGAAAAGGCTGTTCCCTTTTCGACACTTTTTAATAGGACGACAGTTTCCAATGTAATTCTATTAAACCATAAAATGGATGCGTGTTATGTACAAGCTGTACACGTAAAATAATTGAAGCTTATAAAAAGGTAGAATATTGCAAATTAAGTAGGTCAAAAAGAGTACTTAAAATTTTATAAAAGTTTAAAACTGTTTATTTCTTAAGTGAGGATTACACGAAGCCAGTAACGCTGGCGCCAGTCCTCAGACAAGCCTGCGCTGGCTGCTTGTGGTGTGAACACGTCATAAACACGAAGCCAGTAACGCTGGCGCCAGTCCTCAGACAAGCCTTTGCCCCGCAGGTGCGGGGTATGCGGGCGGAGGTCACTGGCTAGAAAAACAGACCGGCGCTCTATTTCCGCCAGTGCTGGCAGCCAGCGCTGGCTTGGCTTGAAAAACTGTCTATACGAGGCCAATGACAAGCCAGCGCTGGCTGCCAGTCTAATTGGCAGCCAGTGTTGGCTTCGTGTAAACTAAGCTTTACGCTAACTTCTCAACTAATCCCCATTAATTTATTTGAAATAGTGGTACAGAGAAGGACATACGGCTTTTTATATCTCAGAATCCCCGCAGGAACTCCGAAATTAACGCGGGTGTACTGTCGGGGAAAAACAATGCAATATTCCATCTGGGGGCACGGCAGTGCCCCCGCCAAGTCGAGCAACAAAAGCGGCACGGCCGTACTATCCTTTTCTCGAAGCAATTCAGGCCATTTTCGACCCCCTATAACTTCGTTGTGGATAAAACTAGAAGCCTGAATTTTTAGTAAACAAGCAGGTATTGTATAAAGACGGTATAATTTAAATTTCATTCGATTTGAACCAGTAGTTTAAGAATTATAACTAGTCAAAGTTTCTTAATTTTGTAGGTCACTCACTCACTCACTGACCGATCATCAAAACTCTAAGGCACTTCTAGCAGACATAGAAGTTTGAAATTTAGAATACAATTAGTGTTTATTGTATAAATCAAGGAAAAATTGAAATATTTTGCAATTTCGGTACAGTTTTCTAGATACACCAACTGCATAAATAACTTTGTAATCCCATATAAATGTATGGAATTACAAAGTTATATATGCAGTTATATGTACCAACTGCACAAATAACTTTGTAATCCCATATAAATATATGAGACTAGCTGTTCCCTGCGGTTTCACCCGCGATAATTTCGGAGATCCCGCGGGAATTCAGAAATGCAAAGTAGTTAGTACCCTATATCCCTAGGTTTTCTTTACCCCTGACAACGTGCATGCAAAATGTCATGAGATTTCACCAGCGTTAATTTCGGAGATCCTTCGGGAATTCCGAGATAAAATTACCCTAATCTGAATGCTCCAACGATTTTCATGAAATTTTGTATACAGGGGATTTCGGGGGCCATAAATCGATCTAGCTAGGATTCATTTCTGGAATTCCCGCGCGAACTCTGATATCAACGCGGGTGAATTAATTATTGCATACTACACGTTGTCAAGGGTACAGGAAAGGTCATAGGGTAGTAAGTACTTTTATCTCAGAATACCCGCGGGATCTCCGAAATTAATGTGGGTTAAACCGCGGGGAACAGCTATTTAAGCCGAGCGAAGCTCGGTTGCCCAGATATTAATAAATAATAATAATAAGTGTAGCTAGTTACCTACCTAGATATAAAGTGTAGATACATAGTTACCTAGACATAATTATGTTCAAAGGTACAATGGTCAACGGAATGAAAAAGCAAGAAAAAATCTTTCAAGTTATTAAAATAGACTAAATTGCTCAAAGGAGGAAGACCATTTACAAAAAGAAATGAGATCCCATCAAAAACAAACTTGTAAAAAATCCAAGTCTCGCAACTCAGTTCTTCTACATTAAAAAGTTGTGAGATCAATGTAATACCAAGTCGGTTAATTTATTCAGTGCCTACTTAAGGGTCCTTCTGTCTAAAGTTATCATGTTATAAGCTAATCTAATAACATTTTATAGTGACCATATCAAATTTAAAAATCTTTTATGTTTTAAATAAATTGATTGGCTTGGCGATCACATGAAAACACAATGTATCTCACAAGTAATACATATTATAATTAAATTAGATTGTTTAGAACCATAATTATGTATTACATGTGAGATATATTGTGTTTTCACGTGATCGCCAAGCCAATCAATTTATTTAAAACATAAAAGATTTTTAAATTTGATATGGTCACTATAAAATGTTATTAGATTAGCTTATAACATGATAACTTTAGACAGAAGGACCCTTAAGTAGGCACTGAATAAATTAACCGACTTGGTATTACATTGATCTCACAACTTTTTAATGTAGAAGAACTGAGTTGCGAGACTTGGATTTTTTACAAGTTTGTTTTTGATGGGATTATTAATTTCCAGTTCATAAACACAGAGATTATGTTATTGCAGCAGAAGCTTAATTAGCAATTATCGCGAGCAACACTCGCTGACAACTCAACTCGGTGTTTGGGTTAACAAAACACACGATAAGCGACGCAGATTACAATTTAACTATCTACAGATAAACAATAGGCGAAACAATTTCCTATGTACACAGTTTGCTGTTATAATATTATAATGTTATTTACTAGCTGTGCCCCGCGAAGAGGTGGAAACAATGGCACATCTTATGTGCGAGTGCGATGCCTTGGCTCGTAAACGAATGGACCTCCTGGGGATGGCCTACCCAGAACCAGAGGACTTTAGGCTCTTACCCCTCCACTGCACGCTAGCCTTTGCCGCCGAGGTTTTCAGGGAGTAGAGGGAGGAGCACAGGATGGGGATGGTACAAAAGATCCTAAGGGTCGAAGTGCCGAGGCTTTGCTTGCCCACCCCATTATTTAAGATAAGATAAGCTGTGCCCCGCGGTTTCCGGGGTTTCATCCGCGGTAATTTCGGAGTTATGTCCTTCTCTGTACCCCTGACAATGTGCATTCCAAATTTCATCCAAATCCGTTCAGCAGTTTTTGCGTGATTGAGTAACAAACATCCACACATCCACCAGTAGGATAATTGCACTGGGTGTTTTCGTAAGCGGCTGTTACGCAGGTAAGGTACTTTTAAGCAATCGATTGTACGGCGACTTGCTAAGCCATTTAGTATTTTATTAGGTACTAGCCTGCTCCCGCTGTTTCACCTGCATTGATTTCAGGGATTCTGGAAAAAGAGTACCCTATTTCTTTCCTTGCATGCTCCTGACAAAATATACCTGAAATTTCTTCCAAAAACACGTTGTTCCATACAAACTTTGCAACCTGGTTTCATCCCTTTAAGGATAGAATTTTCAATAATCCTTTCTTATCGATTGCCTGCGTCATACAAACAACACACCCTTCAAGTTTCAGGTAGCTAAGATCAGCGGTTAGGCTGTGCGTTGATCCGTCAGTCAGTCATTCAGGACAAAGCATGTCATAATGTATAGATAGATATTAATATACTAAATAATATAAAAGTAAGTTCGTTACGCTTTCATGGTTCAACCAATGATCATGAAATTTTGCACAAACTTTATCATTGGTACAGTCAAGGAATTAGAGTAGGTACTTTTATCCCAGAAGTCCCGTGGGAACCCTGAAATTAACGCAGGTGAAACCGTGGGGAACGGCTAGTATTTTAATTTATTTCATGAGATTCTTGAGGATCCATTTAGGAGATGTAATACGGCAAAAATAAATTATGTACCTACTTATACTAAAAGCACTTTATTTTCTGTGGCACAAAACTTGGAGTTTTGTGACGTTGCTTTCGCTTGCCTAAAAACAACCTCAAATTCGCATTTATAATAGATAGGATTATCCTACTGGCGTATTTTAATATATTTCATAAGATTCTTGAGGATCCATTTAGATGTAATACGATAGAAAAAAAAATATTTACTTATAAGTACTAAAAGCACTTTATTTTCTGTGGCACAAAACTTGGAGTTTTGTGACGTTATAGTTGCTTTCGCTTGCCTAAAAACAACCTCAAATTCAGATTTATAATAGTAAGGATTATCCAGCTGGCGGACTGAATAGAATTTTGATTTTCATACCACAGACATATGCTTATTGGGAAGAGACCGGACGGAGGCAGCAGGTGCTAGTGGAGTGTAAAACTCGCATCGTGTTGCTTCGACGACGGTTGGTCGCGCGTGAATTATTCATGTCGCATTCACCCCGTCGCGGGCTCCTCAATGGCGGTCAGCGGGCGGCGGACAGCGGACGGTGGCGGTCACGCGGCGGTCGTGCCGCTGTGATGCCCCTTATTTGTAGCTATTTGTCGTCGAAACGTGCACACTTTGACGCCACCGTGCGGAATGTGACGCTCTAACATTCTGATTTTATTTTGCGCTATTTGAAGGCAAATGTTTGCGACTCAAACTTCGTAGTTAGAATCCACAGTAAAGTATTATAAATACAAATGTGAGTTTGTTTGTTTGTTACACTTTTACGCGTAAAATATCATGAAATTTTCCATACACGTGGTACATATAAGGCGTACAAAAAGGGAAATAAGGTAGGTATATTTTATCCTGAATTCTCGCGGGAACTCTGAAATGAGTGAAGGAAGGTGAAACAGCGAGTATCGATACAACTATTAAAAATATTCGGTATTTTTTTTTCTTTAGTATTGAATACAACTCCTTAGATAATTTAAACAACACCACAAATCTCACTTACAAATGTCTAACAAAGAAAAGAAAATCATGTTCATGAAAATAATAAAATTTACACGTATTTATATGAGGCTTACAGAGTCTCAGAAATGTTTTCAATATTACATGAATTGTAAAGATTTCTCAACGTTGAGAGCATGCTCAGCTAAATGTTTCCGAGTAAATATGTAATTAATGTAGGTATGTTCAACTTTTGAACTTCAAATGCGGATGACTTGCAAAACATTCGCGTTAAAGTTTGGGACCTGTTTTAGGTGAAGTTGGGCAACTTCTGGGAATCGCGGCATTGTTAGGAAAATGTTAACTTCATTTCAATTTTAATTACTCAGGTACTATCTGTGCCCCGCGGTTTCACCCGCGCTAATTTCAAACATCCCGCGGGAATTCCGGAATAAAAAGGACCCTATGTCCTTTTCTGTACCCCTGATAACGTGCCTATAAAATTTCTTGATGATCGGTTGAGCCGTTGAAGCGTGAAAGCGTAACAAACAAACAAACTCACTTTCGCAATGTAAAGAAAAGAAGTCCTCTAGTTAACTTGACTTTTTTTCTCACTTATTATGACCACTTAAGTCGAGCAGAGTAACTAGAATGAAGCTCTTCTGTGCTGACACTAGTATTTATACCCACAACCCCACCAACAATTGTGGGCGTACACTTCTTTAATTTATCAAATGGGAATGAGGGTACCGACTAAATAACAGTGTTGCCATGACATAATGCTAGAATTCCCCGAAATAAGGAACGACTTAATAGAAAACATGACATAAGGATTTCGTATAAGTAATTATTGTTGCTCAGGGTTTTACCCGCGTGATATTCGGAATTCCCGCAGAAGCTCCATGTTGATCGACAGGCGAACACAAAATATAAGCTACTGCGTATAAACCACATTTAATTTTATACTGATCCAGTAGGTTATTTCCGCGTGCTTTGTGCACAAAAAGACAAATCATCACACATATTATGTAGTATTAAGCTCAAATTACATAAAAAAATGTAAGTATCTCATTTTGTGATTAAACTGAAATGACTGTATTTAATATGGACGCCTAGTATTATGTTACTATACTCTATCTACGGAGACAAGTTAATAAGTGTCATCTTTTTCTCTAAGGGTTGAATGACTAAAAACCCGGTTCTTTTAAAAAAATAGAACTCAACTACTGATTCCCACGTTCTAACTTCAAAACTTACGGTAGGTCCCTACTTTCGTGTTAATTGTTATCCCCTCAGCACATAAAATTCGATATTTCATTTCTTAATTTGTTAACAGCAAAAAAGATATTTGTTTTCATTGATATTGCAATACCCACGATGAAGCTCTATTTTACATGGTCGATGGATGATCGTGACATTTTTAATGACCTCTTTTTTCCTGAATGTCCCACTCCTTCAATTAGCAGTAAAGATAGAATTTAAAAAAAATCGGAATAACAAAACGTCATAACATAAAAACGACACAGCTTTATTTCACGTTTGACAGCCACGTGGATGAACCAAACGCAACATGCGTCGTTTGCTCGACGGAAATCAAGTGACGGAACATAAAACAGGAAATAAAAACGAAACGCTTACGTGTCACATCGCCTATAGGGACGTACGGTCGAGGAGATATTTCGTTAAGCGCAAAATAATAAAGAAAGAGAGAAAGAATAGGCGTTTATTTGTAGATAAAGAAGGAACTACTTTGACTCAAGCAGATGGTGTCCTCGCTTATGCCACAGATAATATAGGTACCTACTATGCTAGTTTGATGCTAACTTTATAAGTGTCACTTCCATTGCATGCTAATATTTTACTACCAGAGAGAAGGTAATTACTTACGCGCTAAAAGAAGTGAAGTTTGTAATTTTTTTCCTTTTGTAATGGTGTTTTAACAAACAAACCTCAAGAAAATTTTGTATTACATTTGAATCGGTGCTCATTATAATTGTAATTGTGTAGTTGTTTGAGTCTACACGTGAACATTAGTTTTCAGAGAATTGTTTCGTTTACATTTTAATGAAACTTTAATTGTTCTGCTGGTTTACCTCAACAAAATATAAATAAATCGTTTGACATACCTAAGCACAAAATATTATTTATAATTAGTACTATAATATTCTTATTTTAAAATTTTAACAAAAAAGGTAACGAATAAGTTTATCCAGCATTGGGTCGTGATTTAATACTAACTGATTTTCATACTTTTTTTTATGCCATAGGGGGCAAACGGGCAAGTGGTACACCTGATGGTAAGTGATTATCGCCGCCCATAGACATCTGCAACATCTGCATACTGACCGGTAAGTAATCAAAGAGTTCTCGCAAGATCCCGAAACTTATGTAAACAGCTAATATTATACGTATTACGTATAACAGGTTTCTTTACTCGCTTGTACATAAATCCCGCTAAGAATTCCCGATACACAGCAAAAAACAAAATGGACGCCATCAAATATTGTGTGGCTGCGATTAATAATATTTATTGCTGTTTACTTCGTTTTGTCAGTGTCGATGAGTGCGCTAGATACGAGTATCCGTGCTTTTTATTACTTAGCCTATTTCAGGCTGGTTACATTTTTAGTTATAAAAAATATTTTTTCATTACTCATACTCGGAAAGTAGGTCTGAAGTTGCCTGAGAAGCGGGTTGAAAGTAACCCTTTTCAGCCCTAGCGAGAATCGCTTTCAACTGACAACTGTCAAATTATTAAAAAAAAACTAGGTCTATTTTCACATTTCTATTGAACCATGTTTCAACTTTCTATACAGCCAGCGCGATGTAAAATTTAAATAACGTAAAGTTTAAGTAGGTATTAATTAAAATAAAATTCACTCACTTTTTCTTAAGCTAATTCCTATTTATATTTTTTTTATTTTCTTTAATTAATACTTAATAATTAAAGAAAATATTTTTTTTAGGTCGCCAAAATGTAAATAAAAAATACTGGCTGAATAGCTAGCCGGCCAAAGAAAAAGAAATAGGTGGGAAAGTGTCAAGCGACTATCCGATCTTCACTCATTTTTTCTTTAGCTAATTCCTATTTTTATTTTGACTTTCCTTGCATTCGTAATGAAAAGCACAGTGTTACCTTTGGGAGAACCTTACTTTCACCCCTAGGATAACAATGTACTATCTCATTACTCATACTCGGAAAGTAGGTCTGAAGTTGCCTGAGAAGCGGGTTGAAAGTAACACTTTTCAACCCTAGGGAGAATCGCTTTCAACTGACAACTGGATACTGCAGAAACTCAAGTTTTTTTTATGTTATAGGGGGCATACTTACTGGCCAGTAGCACACCTAATGGTTGATTTATGTAAAATAAAATTCACTCATTTTTTCTTTAACTAATTCCTATTTTTATTTTTACTTTCCTTGCATTCGTAATGAAAAGCACAGTGTTATCCTCGGGAGAAAGACTTATTTAGTCCCGAGACGGGGTTTGGCGCCCGAGCGTAGCGAGGCTGGTTCAGGCTGGTTACTATAAAGAAAAAATACCAAGATAAAACGTATTAAAGTTTAGGAGTCTAGACTCTTGACGTCGTAACGTGCCATGAACCGTATAGCATGGCGTCACGTCACGCGACATTTCAACTTCATGTAACTCCGTTATTTTTTCATTACCTATTTAAAAATGAAAAAATACGTGTCCAATATTTTTTATTAATCTACAAGACGGACTAAAAAGTAAAATTTGGTTGACAAGCCCATTATGACGATATGTGCATGAATTTTCCCGCTCAGTTTAATGATTAAGTAATTTATTTTGTTGTTGAATCGTCATAAATTATTTATTAAAAGTTCCGACGTCGAAGAAGTTTAACTTCAATCACTTCCACCTTAATATTCCATCTATAATAATACAATATTATTTATTATATTGAGATATATAGGTAGGTATAGACCCTACTTTACCCGCTGCCTACATTTGGGAATCGAATGCGCTACAGTCGTTTTGTAAACGATACGAATGCTTTCCGTGACCTAATCCAGATTATTGCAGTTGCATTGAGGTCGCTATAGCTGGGCGGATTTGTTACACGATATTAGATCATAACAGCAAATAAATAAGGACGAAAATGGATGTAACAGTAGCATGAGCGGTTCAAGTACCGAGTGTTCTGGATTGGCGGATCTGGGAGATTATGAACTTTGATATTGAAGGCTGCCCCGGGCATTACTCTTAAAGTAAACTGGTTCTAGACTTCGTCCGGTATGATGTCTACAGATCCATTTCTTTTATGACTCGGTCGGTCAAACAGATAGGAAGTTTTCAAAAGTCAATACGTTGTTAGCTAGTATTATGCATTGCATGAAAAATATTTTCGACTTTAGTTGAGTATAGCTATATTAAAGTAAAAATTCTTTGGCATATAGTGGGCAAAGGAAGGGGAGAGTTATGTAGTGGCCACATCAAATAAAATTGGTCAAAACAGACTTTTGGCGGGATTTCTAGCAGAGTGGACTTCGGTTTTATTTCTTTGTTTTGCAAATTAGTTTATCGTGATTAATATTGTTTGAATGTGGTGGATTTTGCATAATAGTGATCCATTAGTGATGAATAATGTGCGGAAACAGTGAAATAAGATGAAATAGGGCGTTCATCGGGAGGTTTTTGTTTTACTGCGAAGATTTGCTGCCAAAAGCTCCGGTAAAGCATCGAAATGCATCTCACCAATGCATTTCGATGTAAATAACTTCAGAAGAAAAAAAATACTAATGAATTGGCTATATGGACTAAGTTTCCTTCTGCCTTCCCCGAGAGGGGTAAACTTCACCACAAAAAAAAAATGGTCAAAACATTGTGATACCTGTGATGAAAATTGACCATTTTGGATTTGGCGCATTACCGACCGCTGCCGAGCTTGGTCAACAGTACAAACCTAACCTAACCTAGTGGTTATATGATGTGGCCGACTATTTCATGAAATGGCCCGCCATATCATGAATTGACCTATTACTTGATGCGGTCACGACATACTTAAGTAGGTATATAAGAATTGCTTGTTTAAAGATATTAACATCTGAGCGACCAAACACCACTCGTAGCGCCATCTGTTGTTAAGTAGAAAAGCAGAGCCAAACACTTATTTTTCATTGCTTGAAAATACGGATAAAACGACATCTTCTAAAAATTAAACCAGATCTAGATCAATTAATTGCCCCCGAAACTGCATACAAAATTTCATGAAAATCGTTGGAGCCGTTCCCGAAAGTGAACCAATTTTTAAAACCGATGAAGTTGTTTTATGTTTATTAATTTATTTATTTATTACCGTCTTCCAAAAAAGGAGGAGGTTCTCAATTCGACTGTATGTTTTTTGTATCTTTGTTACGCGATTACTCGAAGACGGCTGGACCAATTTGGAAAAATCTCTTTTTGTTTGATAGGGTATACTTTCATGTTGGTATCATTGCAAAGAAGTCAGGATCTGATGATAAGATCATGGAGGAATCGAGGAAACAATTCAAAATTACAGCCACAACTATAGCGATTTGGGTAGGTGAATTGTAACTTTATAAATTAAGTATAAACCAATCCACTTAAAAGAGAAAAATTAATGAAATTTTAACAGAAAATTAAACTGGTGCATTTTCGTGTTTTGAAGTCGGTTTTAATTTTTTATTAAAATTTTCTTTTATTTATTTATTATTTACTTACTTAATTCTTTATTGCACATAAAATAACAATATTACAATACTTAAAGAAAAGGAAAATAAAATAGTTGCGCTCTATTCCAGACAACCAAAAGTTTATCCATATAAAAATCCATGGCAAAAGTCAAATCTGTTCTCCTTATAATTTTGTATATCTATAAGATTACAATACCCTTTATCTATATACTAGCTGTGCCCCGCGGTTGCCCGCAGTAATTACGGAGTTTCCGCGGGAATTCCAGGATAAAAAGTACCCTATATAGTATGTCCTTCTCTGTACCCCTGAAAACGTGCATGCCAAATTTCATCCAAATCCATTCAGCCGTTTTTGCGTGATTATGTAATAAACATCCAAACATCCAAATATCCAAACATCCACACTTTCACATTTATAATATTAGTAGTAAAGTAGTATGTACATATAATACGTCTGCACATTATTGAAAATTACAAATGTCACCGAGATATATCTCCACATGACAAGAGGTGCAAACTTTCGCCCCGCGAATGCAGCTCTGAAAACAAAGCGCTCATAAATCACAGCTGGCAACTTTGACAATCAGTCGGATCGTTTGAAATATTATAACACGAACTAGCACTTATCTCCAGCAATGTTGCCCGACCTCAGGAACTTTAACTATTTTGTTGATGCCTTTTACGCCTTTTACCTTACCTTTTAGGTTAGGTTCCGTTTGTTTTGTTTTGTAAACAGGATGGACGGGAATCTAATGGTCATATTATTTAGATATTATTTCCAATTAAAACATATTTTTTTACCACCAAAATAAACACAATAAACATTGAGCAAATAAAAATAAATTATTAGTTTTCAACCGCGATTTCATCTGCGTAAATTTATTTTGCACTAGCCGTTCCCCGCGGTTTCACCAGCGGTATTTTCGGAGTTCCCGTGGGAATTTCGGAATAAAAGTATCCTATGTCACTGAGGACTACCGTAGTTTCCTAAAAGTGAAATTATTTTCAAAATCGGTGCATTAGATCCAGAGATTACAGCGTCACAAACTCACAATTCACAAACTTTATCTCTTTATAATATTAGTATAGAACAATTTCAGAAATCCCACAGGAATTCCGTGATAAAAAGTATCCTATGTTCTTCTCTGTACCTTTGAAAGTATATGAAACATTTCTTTGGTGATCGTTTCAGTAGCTAAGGCGTGTTCCTGTGGGAACTCCGAAATTAAAGTGGTTGAAACCGCGGGGAACAGCTTGTAGTATCTATACTTGCGTGCACCCTGACACTCTAAGTTAGTTTTGGTTTCAACTGCGACCACAGAAGAGCCACATGGTACCGATTCCAAAATTCCAATACACAAGTTACCCAAAAAAACGAGTTACCTGTCCTTATCGCCACACAAAATACAGTCTGTTCCTAAACGACCAAGTTATACAATATACCTGGAACATGCCGATAGAAGCAAAGTATATCCCACTGAGAGGCAACGGTACGTACCACCTAATAAAGAGCTGTCAGCACCACCGCCCGACGAAATAAATCGATAGTGAACAAAGCCACGTAACGGAACTAATAAGTGGAAAAATTTATTATCCCCAGCAACTTACAGCTCCGCGGTGACAGCTGAGAACGATAGTCTTCCGGTCGGGAGGCCTCGAAGTAATTAACCTCACGCTACATCTCTGAAAGGGTAGCCACAGAAAAGGTAAGTACTTAAATCAACTACTAGTTCACTCACGTCATGATCGGTACTAATAATAATAATAATATGATAATGCTCCGACTTTGAAATTAAATGAAATGTGTTTTTATTATGGAGAGTAGGAGATCTGGAGCCTGTTCTAGGTTAACCTTTCGTGCTCCATCAGTCGTCACTTCTTCGAACGCTGTGCCCTGCTCTGCTCTGAGGTTCGCCTGCGGATTTCCTCATTTCTGATTAGATCCTGCAATGAAACTCCGAATACCTACAGCCCTTCCAATACCTTTTGCGCAACCTTGAGCTTTCTTATAAGGCCCGCAGTGAGTGATCATGTCTCAGTAACGTACCGTGAGAGAAAAATAAGGGCTTGCTCGGTAAAATTTGTGACCAAAAATTTCCCTACCGAAGATTGGTCAACAGTATTTCTGCTACCGGTGTTCCGTCGGGCACCACATTTGGTCAGTATACTCTCCCGTAGTTTACAAATTATTGACACAGTACGGGGTCAGACTGAAACCTGTCCGGTCTGATTGATTTCTCTCCGATAATACGCATATATTTGACTAAGTCAAGCTGTCATTACAAGGGTCGAAAATTCACGCGGGTGAAATCGCGGGCACCAGTTAGTGTGTACTGTGTGATCAATTAATTAATTAATTATATATTATATTCTAAGATTTTAAGACATTGCTTATTTGTTCTACTGGTACATCTACATAGAGTCAAAAACAGTTTCTTTTTATTCAGTCCTTAGTTTAAAGAAAGTAGCATCCTGGATCGGTGCAATTCTAAAGCGGGATCACGCATCGTAATACCTCTTTTGTAGGGAATCTATTCGAAAGGGGGTAGAATTTGATTCATCCAGTCCTTTTCCTTCCTTTTCTCGATGCCACCGTCTCATCCATCATACTTATTGTCGTACCAGATCCGCGAAAATCTATTCAATTTAGTTTCCTTTGTAGAAATCACGACGCTCGCTTTAGTTTTAAGAAGGGATCTGTGTGAGGGGGAAAGGTTTGTAATAAAAATAGTGCTTTCTGAGGATTTGTGAAGACCAGAATAAGGAGAGTATTTATTGAATTCTCAGCTACCGCTACCAGGTATGTAAATTTTGAAATTCCCGTAGGAATACCGGGATAAAAGTGCAGCCCTATGTACTTGTGTATGCATTTTCTACTCGTATATTTTTCAAAATACATACTATTTTTAGTATATGTATGTACTTATAGGATAGTTTTTATCCCGGAATTCCCGCGGGAACTCCGGAATTAATGCGGGGAACAGCTAATCACCGTAAACTACTGTCAGGGGTACAAAGAACTTTTTCCCCCAATTCCCGCGAGAACTCCAAACTTACCGCGGATGAAATCGCGGGGGACAGCTAGTAATAATATTTTAATATTTACTTAATCAAATTACTATGTACCATTACTATATCTATGCACTTTTGCCATCTGATAGGTAGTTCATTAATCCCTTTACTAAAAAACCACTCGGACGGAAATCAATATAAAAAAAAATTGTTCCCGAAGGTCAAGTTAATTTCATCAGCAATTTGTCATAAAAAATTGATGGTAAATAAGATTCGATATAGATAGTGAAGAATGGTTCGGACCTGGGACCACGTTGAGATTGACCAATTATTCAACCCATCAATCATGCGACGTATTTGTTATTGATCGATCAATATAAATATTGACAGGTTTATCGCCTCCAGTGGCACTGGACAAACCAAACTTTTCAATATGGCGGCGGCGGCGGCCATATTGAATCGTGACCGTGAAAAAAGAAAATAATCCTATAAAAGAAACCTACGTCACTACATAATATTATAAAGCAAAGTTCTCCGCCGCATCTGTCTGTGTATACGCGAAAAACTCAAAAACTACTAAACGGATTTTCATGTGGTATTCACCAATAGATAGAGTGATTCATGAGAAAGGTCCAGTTATATAATTTGTCAAGTATTTTTGAAAATTTCTTGAAATATAATGATAGGTACGATCATTACGATCATAATGAACTATAGCATGAACGTTTTCAGGGATACAGTAAAGGACTTAAGGCACTTTTTGCCCCGGAATGTTCGCAGGTCCTCGAAATTACCGCGAGTGAAACCGTAGGGAACAGCTAGTTACTTATATGAGTGAAATTAAATCATTTTGCGGGGGAAAATTCATTTTACATACCGAAACATGCGGCGCCTCATCCTGTAATCATGGTTCGGTGGTTTGTTCAACTTTTAATTAGGTAGGTATGTTTTAACAGAATGTTTTAATTCGCCGCCACTGTATCGGCCCCGTTGTAGCGAATAATGCTAATGAATGATTCTGATTTAATGGGATAATTGTTCAGAATATATTATGATACTTGAATGCAGATAAGCAATGACATGTTAACCCACAAAATTAAGTTATTGATACGGAACGCTTTATTGAGAGTTATAAAATGATTTTTAATTATTTGTTTAACTTATTACATAGTTTAAATACCAACAATTTGTTAAACATAATTTTTTTTTAATACAAAATATTAAACACGATTTAATCAAAATTTCTCCAGTGTGGGTTAACACACTATTGCTTATCTATGTCCACTTGTATGTAATCTGTACCGATCAGAGTAACTAGCCTGTTATACTAAGTGAGTCATTTGGGTGTGGAAAAACGAAATTTTGAACCAACCTACCTTTTATTGTAGGAACATAATGAAGTTTTTTTTTTTAATTTAACTGCGAAAGTACTGAAAATGATGAAATGCGGATAAAGCCACAAGTCTATTTAAAAAAAGGACGGAGCAGGAAATTGGGCATAATTATATTGGACTATGTTTTAGATTTACATAGCTTTTTGTCTAAGTAAAAATTTGCGGGCGCACGTTCTACAATTCACCAAAGTTCCATCGTAATCAGATTAATGTTATTGGGATGAGGAACACATAGAAGACGAACGAACAAACGAAGGAATGTTCGAAAGGGAATAACTAAAAAAGGATTTTCCGAATCGGCCCAGCCATCTTCGAGTAGACCATACATATAAAAAAGATAGAGACGAACTGAGAACCTCCACCTTTTTTGAAGTCTGTTATTGCATCTATACTGGAACTAGCTTTTACCTGCGACTACTTCCGCGTGGAGTTTTTTCACCCCCATAGAGGTTGAATTTTCAAAAACCCTAGGACACGTAATTGTTTATTTCTAATTGTTAACCTAAAAACAAACTTTCAGGCTTCAAGCCTTAAAAATATCGGACTTCTATACAAAATTTTAACCCCTTTTTCACCCCCTTAGGGGACGAATTTTCAAAAATCGTTTCTTAGCGGATGCTTACGTCATTACTACTATCTGTTTTCCAAATTTCAGCGAAATCCGATCAGTAGTTTCGGCTGCGCGTTGATAGATGAGTCAGTCAGGTTTGCCTTTAATTAATATATTTAGATAGATGTCATTTTCTCTGATTTTTTTTATGAAACAACAAATCCTCAGACTTGCTTGTACCGTATATTTAACATACAACGTTGGGAGTAATGTCTTATTTGACGAGCCCCGTCACGTTAACCTTCCATAAATCCTTATTACCTCACACACCCGACGACTGGGCTTATTAATTCCATAATGCCGGCAAATTGAGCTCCACATCACGCCTGATTGAATTAATTTAGACAAAACGTTATACAACAATGGCTTACTTTATACCGTATAATGTTCCATAACTCCCGCTTCTAAGCATGACAAAATAAGATTTGGTAAAATTTTCACACTTATAACTGAACTAGAGTCTAGACGATCTTTAATGGTTTCACTTGTTTTAATTTCGGAGTTCCCGCGGGAATCTCATGATAAAAAGACCACTGTCACTAAGAAACACTGTAGTTCCTCTAATAGAACCGTTCAGTAGTTTTTGAGTTAACGAAAGAAACAAACTTAAAAAAAAATCAATTAATGTTTTCGCTTTATCCTACTAATATTATAAATGTGAAAGTGTGGATGTTTAGATGTTTGGATGTTTGTTACTCAATCACGCAAAAACGGCTGAACGGATTTGGATGAAATTTGGCATGCACGTTGTCAGGAGTGCAGAGAAGAATATAGGGTACTTTTTATCCCGCGATTCCCGCGGGAACTCTGAAATTACCGCGGATGAAAAATGAAACCGCGAGGCACAGCTAGTAATGCCATATTTTATTCTTACTTACGGGTATTACGAGGTCAGCTTGACTCCCGTAGATGGCGGACTTCGTGACTTGACTTCGCCGTGTCTAGACCCCGCTATGTGCGTGAACTAAACATTAATTTGGACCACAGCCATTGTGTATAAAGACCGAAGCACTGGAGTATAACCTCAATGGCTTGGTAAGCCGCTTACGTCCCCAACTTATTAACCTTTATCGCCTAACTATAGGCCGAACCTGGACATAAGCCTCCGCGTACACAACCTTTAGGTAAACAACAAAAATAACATGTTTAATATTAACGAAAAGAGACAGCGCGCTATGAACTCTATAACGCCGTCTCTCCTTCGCCCTGTTCGTATGAGGACAACAATAGACTTCAGTAACGTATAGAGGTGACTCGCCAACCCAAAACAAACAACAGACTAGTTAATTAGAAGTGAAAGTTTGACGATTTATCATGCGTACCCCTGACTCGAGATTAACGCTGGTGATTGCGGATTGGCAAATGTTTGGCCAAGTGTTTCGGCCAATATTGACACTGTCATTCATGAAAGCTGAAATTATTGCTCGGCAAACTTCGGTTGTAATTTATTGTTTATTTGCAAGTATTAAAACAGAATAAAAAAATTATCGCAGAAACTTTCCAACCAGCTGTGAGCGGTACTAATAAATTTGATTATTATTTCGGTTTTTAATTTATGAAATAATAGGGATGTGGACTACTTTTGAAAATCAAAATTCTAATTAGTCCGTCAGTTAGAAAATAAAAAAAACAATAGACACGTATTTTTTGTTTTTATATAAATTAAAATATACAGAGATAAAGCGCATTAAAGTTTAGGGTCAGGGGCTCGTGACGTCACTAACCGCTAAAACCGCCATACAAACTGTCATAATAGTGACGTCACGCGAAATTTCAACTCAATATAATATCGCCGTTATTTTTTGATTACGTAAAAAAAGAAAAAAAATACGTGTCCAATATTTTTTAATAATCTACAAGACGGACAAAAAAATAAAAATTAGTCAACATGCCCATTAATTTTAATACTAAAGTTAAGATTAGAAATAGAATAAAATTTATACAACCCAATTACCGTTAATCTATACTGATATGAATTGAGAGGAACCTACCTAACCGCCGCACTCAGAGTCGACTTTAATGATTACTTAGTTAAGTATAGATTTTTAAAACAAAACTGCCGCAATTAGGCAAGTTTAATAAATTAATGTTAATTGGCATTTAACTAATTAAGTTACATGTCATTAAATGCCAATTAACATTAATTTACTGAACGTCTCTGATTGTGGCAGTTTTGTTTTAAAAATCTATACTTAACTAAGTAATCATTAAAGTCGACTCTGAGTGCGGCGGTTAGTGGTATTTTAAAACGATCGAATTATACAAAGTAGGTATAGACGTGACATACCTATTTATCCACTTGCAAATTACCTACACTTTTAAACGTAAAAAAAGAAATTTGACGTATTATTTATTATTCAAGATAAAATACCGAAATTTGTATTTTTTCATGTTGGTAACATCTGTTCGAAATAAATTTACATCTCCAATTAAGGCATCATATTTAAATTTCAACTTCAATTTTAATAAAATAAAATTTGAATGAAATGATATCTAAAAGCGTGATTTTAATTTAAAAATTACACAATAAATATAAAATTAGTATTAAATAACTTTAATTAGTAATTATTATTGAGGTTGTTAACTTAAATGTGCAAATCGTTCTACATAATTATGATGAAAAAAACAAGCCGTTGGCTGCCGGACCATAACGTACCTGTAAGGTTTTATTTTACTCCCCATAAATTTTTGTTTATATATGAAAACTAGCTGTCCCCCGCGATTTCATCCGCGGTAATTTCGGAGTTCCCACGGGAATTCCGGGTAAAAACTATCCTATCTTTTAAGTTGGGCCAAATACAACATAGTGACGAAATTTTATCAAAATCCGTTCAGTAGTTTCGGAGTCCATCGCGGACAAACAACGTGACACGTGATTTATATATATTAAGACTAGCTGTCCCCCGCGATTTCATCCGCGGTAATTTAGGAGTTCCTGCGGAGGTTGCGGGAAAAAAGTACTCCTTCAGTTCCCGAGGGAATTCCGGGATATAAACTATCCTATCTTTTAAGTTGGACCATTTTATGAATGGTTACAAAATTTTATCAAAATCCGTTCAGTAGTTTCGGAGTCCATCGCGGACAAACAACGTGACACGTGATTTATATATATTAGATATATATTAGATTAGATAGATTCATAAGGAGTAAACTCCAAAATGTATAGTCAATTTTATCACCAAATGTAAAGTCCCAAACTGAGCAGAATAAACACTATGGACATTAGACATCTGATATTTTACTTAAACACGTATACTTTTGTCTTTTATACATACCGGTGATACATACTTACTAGATACAGGTGAACACAAATGTCCAAAAATCTTTTTCCCGATTTGCATCAATATTCGATGTTCGATGTGGGAATCGAATACGTTGACCACTAGACCACCGGTGCTATCGATGTGTGGATTTGGTATCACTACCATGTTTTAACTATACACAATATAGTAATGAATAAAAAAACAACCGGCCGCAAAATGCAATAAAATGAACAAAATTGATGGCCGCCGGCCGGGGATTGCGTCGCGGTCCGCGGATGAAGGAACAATTCCACATACTGAATAGTATGTAGGTAAGGTGTATGAATTATGGTGATTAAAATGACCAGACTTAGGTCCGTATTCCAAAAGGTTACTCAAGTCATGAATCTAGTTTTAAAACTTATTTCAAGTAACGCTTTAATTTTAGAACATTACTTGAAACTAGATTCATGAATCAACAATCAGTTGAGTTATTTCCTTATTCTAGAACGACGCTTGAGTACTAATCTATACTCAAGCAAAGATTGGATCTTTGTTTACGTCTGTCATGTCAAGACCACTTAACCAATCAGAGCTCAAAATCTCTACTCAAGACTAGTTTCAAGTGATTAGAACTTAAAACGCATTCTATACACACCGGCAGAATTAGCGGAACATAAAAAGGCAGAGTATAGAAATAATTACGTATATATATTAAAACAAATAATAATTAGACGTGAAGTAATAAATTAATATACATCTTTTAACACTTTAAAAGTTTGTAATTAAATTATTAAATTTTATTAAAATAATAATAAAAAAAACACATTTTCTCTAATTTGTGGGCACACAAATAATGTTGCAAATTAAAGATTACTGTGATTTTAACACTAAATAAATGAACGATTAATAACGTGTGTTTCCCCTTCGTGATTCAACTTTTATTTGCAACATTGTCTGTGTTCTCACAAACTAGAGATTTTTTTATTTTTTTTTAATTTTGATTACTTTTAATAAAATTTAACTAAAAACTTCTTAAAGTCGATGTTAAAAGATGTATATTAGTTTATTACTTCATGCCTGATAATAATTTGTTTTAATACATATATGTTATTATTTCTATACTCTGCCTTTTTATGTTCCGCTAATTCTGCCGGTGTGTATATAATAAGATGTATGCTTGAGTTATGATCTGAGCTTAAAACTAATCTCAAGTAAAACGTGATCTAAGTCACCTTCTGGAATACGGGCCTTTAAACTCAAAAAAGTTATGAAATAGAAAAAAAAGCATACTTTTTAAAAGTTCAATAAAATACAATATTAGGTATAATGAATTAGACTTAGAATGATGCAAGAATCGAATCGAACCCGCGACACCTCGCCTCTCTAAAAAGTGATACTCCCCACACTATTGAGGTAGAAGTGGAGGTGGTTGCGTGTTATGGGAGTGGAATAGTGGCTCTTTTACCGCTGCAGCGCTGTTGTGGCTCGTACAATAGGTATAACAATATAAACATTGGTGGTCGGGTGTAGGTACACAGTACAGTTCTGTGTTGCGGTGAGAGTGTCATGCAAGTACAGTCGAGTGCAGTGGGCACTCGTCTATGACTAGTAGTGGATATATCAGCAATAAGCTCCATAAAAGCGTGAAAATCGTGTCACCCGCTATAAAATAAAAAAACTTCAGAAAAAGACAAAGTATGTCTTGGCTGAATGCACTTAGTTTCCTTTGCCTTCCCTATAAGGGTTAATTTATGCATAAAAAAGTGACGTAATGTGACAGCCGTGGCAGTGATTGATGTTTCGTTGTAACGTTCTGTTCCACCGAATTAAAAGTTGAATTACCTATTCAATCTTGATAAAATTGTTTATGTTTTTATAAATCTTTAACGAGTATGCTTTTCTCGGGTCCAAATTTTGAGATATTGAGCCGATTTCTAATTATAAAATTCATGCAAGGTAGGGTTTGATGTGCGTTAGTCTCGCAAAAATAGAAAATGGCCCGATCATTCTAGTTTTTTTTATGTTTAGTTAAAAAAAAAGGTTGCATTCAATTATTATTAGGTATTATAATATTGCAGTCTTGACATTTAAATTTGATTATTGGCTTTTTATATTAATTTTTGACCGACTTCCAAAAAGGAGGAGGTTCTGTATTCGGCTATATGTATGTTATTAATTGTTTAAAATAGTTTTGTAATTTTATAATTTTGTAATTTTATGCTAAACATTGTACGCCGTTGTTTTTTTTATTGTACATTGTTGACATTTGTACGCCGGCAACGGCAGAATATGCTGAATCAATCTTAGAGTAACACCAACTATGTACCTACCATATTCTTGCAAATAAATAAATAAATAAATAAATAAAAAAATAAATGAATAAAATTAGGAGTTCCTGTACCGTTTTTTTTAGGTCTATATCTATGTTTAAAACTACAAAAATTTCCCAGAAATGTCCGCCTACTTTTGGTGGTTTTTGTTTAAACTATTTTAGACTATCTGCAATACTGCAGAACTATCATCCTGCAACTTCCACATCTTTCAACTATTCCATTTCTTGAAGTTGGTTGCGAATTATATTTTAATACAATTTCAATCTGTTAGAAAAATGAAATCGAAGCGAAATTGTTTACTTCAAACATCGCGTAGTCAATGTGTCCGACACAATTTCCATTGGGCAGATGAGTTGAAAGCTCCCGCCGGCTGCCCTCGAGTCGAGTGGGCGCTTTCAGCCGCTGCAGCGCAGCGCTCTCAGCGGCTTTTATTCTTGATTAATGCAGAGCTTTTCGCAAATTACTTTTTATTTTTCAGCCAGCATTGGCACTCGTTCGGGCGTTTTAACAAAATGAACACTATTAACAGGTGGCGGGCTTCCGTTTGAATGGACGTCGAATAAAGTGTTTTAATTGAATTTTTATGGTACAACTTAATCTGATCTGGTTTTTGAACGCATCGTTTTTTTTTAATTTAACTATTTTTTTTTAATTTAAACAGGCAGGCACGTAGAAATTTCAAACTGTATTCAATTTACAATGAATATAATCTAACTACTCCGGACTTGTAGAGGCAGAACAATGAAAATATTTTCTTAAAAAAAAATGTTGTGAGCATTCATTACCTAATTAAATTAAAAGATCTTAATATCCTTAGCAAAATTAGAAGCAAACAATTTTTCAATTCTTTCTGTATATTTTAAAGTACATCACGTAAAAAATCTTTTATCTTTATTAATAATCACTATTTTCGCTACGAGAAAATAGGTGCTTGAGAATACGAAATGACTGCTGACTCACTGGAGGCTGAGACTGTAGGGTAGGGTAAGGGAGGGGGAGTTCTTTCTGAGACATCAACCCAGCGGCAATCTAGAAAACATTTTTGAAAAAAAAAAACAGAAAATAATACTGACTGGTTGAAATGAATTAAAAAAACATCTATTCTCATTTCGAACGCGGCCCGTGTCGAGCCCGCCTTACGCGGCCGCCCCGCGAGCTGTCAACGAAGCATTTAATTGCGTTTCCGCCTGTCACGGCACTATTGTGGGGCCGTTTCCGGTGATATTAATGAACGTATTGTAATGAGGCTTCATTTGTGAAAGGACCCTTATCAAACGCGTAGTTGATATCCCTTGTTAAGGTAGCTGACACTGAAAGCTATGCGGCGGCGACAGCTCCGGTGGTGCAGTGGTTAACGCTGTACCATACATTGTAGGGGGTACAGAGAAGCCGAACATAGAGTACTTTTTATCATGGAATTCCTGCGGGAATTTCGAAATTGCCATGGGTGGAACCGCGGGGGACAGTAAGTTATTTTATTTATTATGTGACCATGTTTTTAGTAATCATAATATATCAACACTGGAAGACATTAACTGGAACCCTCCATATTTTTATTTTCAATACAAATTAATGTATAGATTCCCATACATTTCTTTATGCTGTCTATACAAATACAAAATAACTCTAAGATCGAAATCGAAATAGCAAAGATCATGATAATCAAAAGGGATAAACACGATTGCCTATACATTTTTTTGCAGCCAAACTATAAATCGTAAAACATGTCACTGCTTCGCTTTCTGTTCTGTTCTGTGTGATATTGGCTTTAGGAGTAGGAAGCTGTAGCGGTGTCCAGTTGAGAATTAATTTTCTTACCTTAACACGCCATTATTAATTGAACCCGGTGCTGGACCGAACCGACTACGTCATCAACCCTCCTAGCCGAAGGTTTGTTTAAACTGATGGGAATTCCGCGCACGGCGCCATGTTTACACGCACAAAGGTACAAAGCACACATTACACGCTACCTATGCTAACTAAAAGTAAAGCTTTGTTCGCACTAGTGCAAGTTTTCATTTTTTACGACCCAATTGGCGCAGTAGGTCACCATGCCTGCCCGCTGATCAAGAGGTTCCGGGTTCGATTCCCGGTGAGGGTGCAGTTTGCGTGATTAACACAGGGTTCCACTTTCCAGTCTGGGTGTGTTTATATATCTATAGTATAATATATATGTAATTCTATGTAGTATATACCACGTTTGCTTGGTTTCCACGACACAAGCTTATAGCTTAGTGTGGGATCAAGTAGATCTGTGTGTTGTGAAGTGGATTACTATTATATTATTATATTCTAGTTGTGCCCCGCGTTTTCACCCGCGTTAATTTCAGAGTTCCCGCGGGAATTCCGGGATAAAAAGTACCCTATGTTTCATTTAAATCCATTCAGTAGTTTTTGCGTGAAAGAGTAACAAACATCCATCCATCCATCCATCTATAGATTCTTACAAACTTTCGAGTTTACAATATTAGTAGGAAGTAGGATTTCACTGTTGTGTATTACTGGATCATGACAATAGAAATAGAAAGTAAGAAATATTATCCTCAAACTTTTTCGGTAAGTTATGGTAGGTACTCAATATTATTTATTCACAATAACCCAACATTTAGTTCGAGTGATAATAATCAAGGTAAATTATTCCCAATTTACAAAAATATTGAATTAAAGTTATATAGAAGCTAAATTAAACCAATTCTATTTAAAATATCAAGCATGATGTCGTAATCGAATTAACACTAAAAACAACTTGCCATTTTGAAACTGTAGACAGAGTGTCTTTTAAATTGTTCATTTCATTTAGCAAACTTTTCATATGAAATTGTTAGTTATAACAGCATGTCAGATCAAATTTTCCCACGAATTCAATGGATATTTTCTAGATCTAATTAATGACAAAACATTTTGTTTTTCGATATTACCGCCAATAGGTACCATCCAAATCTAAGTAGGAAATTTATAAAATTACTTCATCAATTAAGGTATTGCATATATCAATAAAAAGGCGAACTAGCCCGGCCCCCTTAGCCATCGTTAATGCTATAGAAAACTAAGTACCTAACGTATCGTTATATCACGTGGTCACGTCAATCAATTTTCAAGATTTTTTCGCGTTCCTCCGTTTTAGCCATAGACATAGACATAACTTTATTTGCCATCACAAAATTTCTTGTGTGAAAAATGTTTCAATGTTTCAAAATGCATTCTATAGCGTTATCGATCATGGATTATCAACTTGGCTAAGAGGGCTTAACCTTAATCAACAAATCATGTGATATAACTTATCTATTATCAAAAAATACTGGATGCACTGGCCCTATATAAACACAAGCTGTTCCCTGCGGTTTCAATCGCCATAATTTCGGAATTCCCGCGGGAATTCCAGGAAAAAAGTACCCTATGTCCTTCTCTGTCAACGTGTATCATGCAAAATTTAAAGTCCTTTTTCCGATATTCCCAACTATTATCGTTAAAAATTTAACCTATTTATCTTTTGGTGGAAATTACAAGAAAATCCCTTGAGTAGGTAGTTTTTGAGTTTATCGCGAACAGATAGACAGACAGACCAACGTGGCGGAGGACTATGTTTTGTAATGTAGTCATGAGTGCCCAAATGTGTATGCGCCCTAAGCTAACCTCAAAGTAGCGACTGGAAAACTCGCAAAAGCCACCGTCTGTCGGTCGGTGGGCCTGGTACGTACTGTCAGTAAGTAGTTCAGTGCTAGTGAGCGAGCCGCGAGCCGTATAGAATGCAAATGAGTTTGCCCAAGTGCGTTTTGATTAAAATGTAAGTGGCGCCCCCTGGGTTGGCTCGGTGCGCGACTGTCGGACGGGCGGGGAGGGCAGGGGGCGGGGCGGAAGCGGTAATTAGCTGCAGTCGGTGCGGCAGTGGGTACGGGGCTTTATTACCACGGAAGTCAAGATTTTATGTTTATACTAGTGTAACGGCCGCACTCAGAGTCGACTTTAATGATTACTTAGTTAAGTATAGATTTTTAAAACAAAATTGCCACAATCAGAGACGTTCAGTAAATGATTGTCAATTGGCATTTAATGAGATGTAACTTAATAAGTTAAATGCCAACTAACATTAATTTATTAAACTTGTCTGATTGCGGAACTTTTGTTTTAAAAATCTATACTTAACTAAGTAATCATTAAAGTCAACTCTGAGTGCGGCGGTAAGATAAATGTGTAAGAATGAGACGAATGAACGAGCGAGGTAGTGAGAGCGAGTAGGAAGAGTCAGGTGTCAAATTGTGAAATAAAGAGATGTCATGGCGATAGTCGTTTGAATAGTTCAACCCTCAGAAGAATAACTAAGCTATTCTTCTGAGGTTCAACCTTACATTAGCTGCTCTCCGTTGTTTTACCCACGGTGATTTCAGGATTCCCGCGGGAATTCCGGAATATAAAACTATTGAAACGGGACAGCGTAACAAACAAACTGATATTCACAATTAAATAGTGAGGTTTTTTCGTTATAATATTATGTATGTCACCGTAAAATCGTAAAAACCGTTAGATTGTAAACGATTGGCATTGAAGTCTAGGTATATATATGGGTGATAAAAGAAGAGAAACCAAGGCCAAAAAAAAGGTTTTAAAATTCTTTTCTGTCTGTCTGTCTGTTCGCGATAATCTCCGCATCTACTGAACAGATTGTCATGCGGTTTTCACAGGTAGATTAAGCTTAGCCTGGAGCTACATATAGGCTTTGTTTCATTGAAATCGGATGTCGGGAAAAAAAGTTGTTGTATAAAAACCTTTCATGCGGGTGAAACCGCGGGGCACAGCTAGTTTATAATATTACTAGCTGTGCCCCGCGGTTTCACCCGCGGTAATTTTGGAGTTCCCGCGGGAATCCCGGGATAAAAAAACCCTGTGTCCTTCTCTGTACCCCTGACAACGTGCATGCCAAATTCGTTCAACCGTTTTTGCGTGATTGACTAACAAACATCGAAACATCTAAACATCCAAACATCCAAACATCCACACTTTCACATTTATAATATTAGTAGTAGGATTAGTAGGATTTAAGTAAATAAATTTGAATTTGAATTTATTCCACCTCGATACTCACAACGACCCATCATCTGCTAAAACTGCCGCCAGAGACAAGAAACGTCCGCTCGATGTCCCTTTTGTCAATCCATCCCCTGTTTATTTATACAGTATCATTATAGGTTACACAAGATACACAGTTATTGCGTAGCGCAACAAAGCCCAGCACCCTTAGCCAAGTTGACGATCTATAATAATTGGGTATTCTCCAGGGTGAAAAAATTAAAATTCTAAATTAGCCCGTCAGTTAGAAAATATTAATAACAAATAATAATCAGACATGACACAACAAACTATACAATATCTTTTAATATCGCCTTTAAGAAGTTTTTAATAAAATTTTATTAAAAAATAATCAAAATAAAAAAATACATGTTTTCTCTAGTCTGTGGGAACACTGCAAATAATGTTGCAAATTAAAGTTAGAGCACGAGGCGGAGACACACGTTATAAATCTTTCATTTATTTAGTGTTAAAATCACAGTAATTTTTGATTTGCAACATTGCTTGTGTTCCGACAAAATAGAGAAAAAAGGGATTTTATTTTTCATTATTATTTTTAAAAAAATTTAATTGTATACTTTTAAAGTTTTAAAAGATGTATATTAATTTGTTACTTCATGTACCTACTTCAACGTATATACCTTATTAATTCTTTACTCTGCCTTTTTATGTTCCGCTAATTCTGCCGGTGTTTCTAGATTAGATCCGCAAATCAAGAGCAAGCGAGCGCTTTGAGCGATGAACACAGGGTTCCTATTTCTAGTTTGGGCGTGTATATATATCTATATTATAATATATATGTAATATTTGTTTCTATAATACATATGTAATAATATGTAGTATATAGCACATTCACTTGGTCACCAGGAGACAAGCTTACAGCTCCATGCGTGTGTTGTGTTCTGGATAAAAAATATTTAACTTGGCTAAGGGGGCAATTATTGCGCAGCCCAACAAAGCCGTGGTCTGCTTGGACAAAAACGACCGTCTGTGACGGAGGTCGCTTGTTTAAGCCGACAGGCGGCGTTAGTGTCGCCCTCGGAGGCATCATTCTGATACACTGTCTTGTTTACCTACTTCATAGTGATTAGTGACACATTTTCAACTAGTCGATCCCTCACGGTTTCGTTCGTGTTAATTTCGGAGTTCCCGCGGGAATTACGGGATAAATTGTAGTTTGTCGCACAGTTTGTTTTTAAATTTTCGCTGCTTGTGAACTTGTGCCCTTAGTCAAAAGAACAAGTAACCCGAATCGTGACTTGACTCGCATTATTGTAAGTCATATCCATGCTAATATTAGCAAAAATGTGAAAATAACTCTGTCTGTTATTTTTTCACGCTTGAACTACTTGACCGATAGTCATGAAATTTTGCATACACGTTTTCAGGAGTACAGAAGAGGCCGTAAGGTATTTTTATTCTAGAATCCCAGCGGGAGCACTCAAATAAACGTGAGTAATCTAAGTCAAAGTCAAATATTTTATTCAAATTTGGCCCATAATGTGGCTTTTTTTGACGTCAATAAAGTCTATCTATACCTACATATAAAATGCTTTGTCCTGAATGACTGATGGATCAACGCACAGCCTAAACCCCTGATTATAAAATTATTTGACTTTAACTGAGACTTTGATCTATCTAACCAAATTCCTAGGACCCTACTCGGGGTGCTGAAGCACCCCAAAAGGTTTTGTTTTTCAGTTTATTTTACTGGTTTATAATAATAGGGATGTTGAAGACTTTTGAAAATCAAAATCCTAATTAGTCCGTCATCAAAGTGGTCTTCACAAAAATAAATTGCCGAATTTGTAACTACACCTGCTGGGTTTCGCCTTTCAAGCTTTAACCACTTATCTCTCACTTTTTTCTTGTTAGGAACATGAGCAAACAATTTATTAGGTGATGCTTTTGATGTGTTTTTAGATACAGAGAGGGACCGCACACCACTTGTACAATTTGGAATTAATTTTTAATAAATATATTGTTGACTTTGTTCGTTGAGCATACACACAATGCTACGTGAACTTAGGTGTGACGTCACATGTGGCGCCATGACACTCACGAGTGTTTTCACGCACAATTCAAATTAGACAAAATAAAATGCAGTAATTTGCGTTAAAACTATAATGCTGAAATAATGAGTTTTTCGGAAATAGTACACGTGTACCTGCGTTATAAAAGGGGATTTCAAAATTTGTCATCATGCCTATTCCGCGGGAACTTCGAAGTTATCGCGGGTAAAACCGCAGTACCGTATAAAATTCTGCCCACCTACACGTTATTAGGGGTACAGAAAGGGACAGAGGGTAGTTAGGAAAGGCTAGCGTACAAACCTCAACTGAAAGCCACGTGAATTACGCGTCGCAAACAGAAAAAAACACTCGCCTCACAAAATTACACCCGTTTGGCATCAGCCCTAATTATTTCATGACAACATTCGGCGGGGGGTGGCACGGTGCGGCGGGGTGTGGGTGGGGGGGGGGGGGGGGGGGGTACACACCAAATATGGTTGTAATGAGTGGACTCATGTTCGGGTTCGGGGCTTATAATCTATTGTTTTTGTCTTGAACACGTGCAATGTACATTCATTAAACTTTCTAAGTTATTATAGTTTATAAGTTAAGTTTCGTTATGGTTGTTCCTTGTCGATACAGGGCCCTTATTCACTATGACCAACAACATTTCTTGCCCATAACGCGCATCCCAAGAACATAATCCCAAACGCTCCAGATGCAAAAATATAAAAAAAATTATGTTCTTTTACGAAACGTTGTGAATCTATTTTTTTAAAGTGAAACTTCTTTGAACACATAGGAAAAGCACTTTAAGTGGCGTGTTATCTTAACGCATGGTCATTGTGAATAAGCACACTAAACTACAAATGATTTGTTTAGTAAGTCTAGCAAGGAGGCGGCGGCGCGCGTGCGCATCCCCCGGCCCGGCCGGCCCCCGCTTTCGTTTATTTATTATTATTTTGACAAAACGCGGCAACATGAGTTTGCAGCGTTATGTAAAAACAGTAAGACGCTTGTCGCTCGTCACGATCACGGTAGAACGCTGTAGTCTAGTATGCAGCGTTTTGTAAATATTTTTGATTCCAATTTTGGGTTACAGTAAAATGTTCCTTGGAATATTTTAGTAACAAAAAGAGATATTGGACTACGGATTGAACCAGTAGCAAGCTTACATGTAACAGATTATTTTGAGCCCTGTTACGATGAAACGCTGTAACCCGGGTTGCAGTGTTTTGTCGTAACAGGGCCGAGCGGAGCTCGCGTCGCCGGAAATGAGCAGCTTCCGCGACGGGCGCGGGGGGTGCGCGCGGGGCGGGGGGCGGGTAGAGACTGCCACGTCAACGTATAACGTATAATTAACGCTAGGCCTTCTTTGACACCGTGGCGTAACAAAATATATCCGCTTTCATTTACTTTCTTACTTGCTCCCCGCAATTTCGCCCGCGTACCCAAATAGCTAATTGACAAAATTTCTTTTTGGTCCGTCGTGCAGATTAATGAAAAATATTGGACACGTATTTTTGTTTCTTTTTACGTAAGTACCAAAAAAATTACGGCGATACATGTAGTTGAAATTACGCGTGACGTCACAAACCGGTGCAGATTTTACGGGGCTTATACTGAATAATGACGTCACGAGTCCCCCACCTTAAACTTTAATGCGCTTTATCAGTGTTTATTTTCATTAATTTGAAAAGTATTAAATTAGTATCTATTATAACTGAAAGATTAATTATAATTTTGATTTTCAAACCCGGAAAATACCTAATTCCAGCATGACAAGCAACTTATGTCCTTCTCTGTACCCCCAACAAAAGGTAAGGTAAGGTGACGTATCGAGTGGTTAAGGTGTGAAAGCGTAACAAGCAAATGAACTTATGTGAGCATTTGTAACACTCGTAGTTGGCAATTTTTTTAATGTGTGATCAACAATTAATAATTTATATTCTATTCCATTCTATTCTTTACGGTACTATATATTTTAATTACTAGACGATCCCCCGCAGTTCACCAATGTTAATTACGTGTCACTCAGCAAAACAAAGGAAAATAAATAAGTAGTTTTTGAAATTATTCGTTACAAACGTACAAAAATACAGATCTTACCACTTCATAATACTAGTGTAGACAACTCAACAAGTTTTCGTCAAAGGTTTTTCTTCAGTGAACTTTGTGAACAGATTCGTATCGGTGTGAATGCGGTGCCAGCACCGCGCCGCGCCGTACCTATGGAAATGTGCTCCCAGTCGTTTAAATTTACAACGAGCCGCTTGTCTTGCACCAACACTTTCATTACGTGGGCAATATTCATAGGAAAATATCGGTCTTAATGAGGGCTGTGCGGTGCTTTGTTATACGAGTTGAATTAAAAATAAAACGAGTGCATTTGGGCACAGAGCAAATAAATTTACTAGATAGGACATGTAGGCGGGGCAGGCGCGTTACCGTTGCATAGGAAGTTAGAGCAAATGCTCTAACTTGCCCAAAACTTCATTTGCTGCAATCTCAAGTTTATTTAAGACTAGCTGACCCGCGCGGTTTCACTCGCGGTAATTTCGGAGTTTCCGGGGGAATTCCGGGATAAAAAATGCCCTATGTCCTTCTCTGTACCCCTGACAACTCGCCTGCTAAATTTCATCCAAATCCGTTCAGTCATTTTTGCGTGATTGAGTAACAAACATCCAAACATCCACACTTTCAGATTTATAATATTAGTAGGATAATATTCCCAAAACTGTGAACTTTGCAAACAGTGACTAAGTAAAAACAACCATAAAGCGTTTAATACATTTATTTATGTTAATGAATGTTATAGGGCGTGATGAATAAATAGTTTTGTGTGCGAAAATCACCCGGCGACAAGTTGGTGTCCATTCTATCTGTTATTTTGTGTTCTGTGCATTTGGGGAACCGCCGTCAGGCACAAAGTGTGTATGTAAATAGATAACATTCAAATAACATTAAATATTGTGTAAACCATTGAAATTTTTTTTTTTACATCAATGATTGAAACATTAAATATTTGTATCAAAATATAAAGTTTTATTACTTAATTCATTCAGTCATTTCATGACGATCGGTATTATGTGTAGGTAACAAATAAATAAACTCGCATTTGCATTAATGTGAGGATGCCAAACATCTGAAACGACGTGACGATCCGATTGGCGCAGTAGGTCGCCATGCCTATACCCGCTAATCGAGAGGTTCCGTATTCAATTCCCGGTGGAGGTGGACTTTGTGTTAAGAACACAGGATTCTACTTTCCAGTCTGGGCGTGTTTATATAATATGTATAACAAATGTATATATACAACATGTTAATGAATTAATTGAAAACCTGATACACCCATTAAAAAAAATAAACAACAATATGATTAAAATATATTTTATGTCGAAAAAATGTATACTTTAAAAGTTATTCAACATTAGTTTGGAGGTGACCTATCTACGAAATTCTAAGCGCTACGCCCGCACGGGCCGCACCTACATGATTCGATTTTTTTTTCTGCGGAAGGCGTAGGTATGCGGCCAATATTGTATTATAAATAATTTAGACATGGGCTAATAAAGTGAAAAAATATAACCTATATTAACACATAGTGCGTTAGATTCGTTAGTTGATTCTGAGCAAACTACTTTCTAGTTTTCAGTTAATTCGTTAACACGACGTATAATAATAATATTATTATACGTCGTGTTATTATTATTATGTAGTATATACCATGTTTGCTTGGTTTTTACGACACAAGCTCATAGCGTAGGATCAAGTAGGTCTGTGTGTTGTGAAGTGGATTATTATTATTATCTCAGTCGGACACCAGAAGTGGTTTAAAAATGCTTTGTAAATTTCGAAACGGACAGCGGCTCACATTCGAAAATTGCAAGTTAACTAAAAGCTTCTGAAATTCGCGAAATATACCTACATAATTCATCACACATTCATTGTCCTGACTTGTTTTTTAAATGCACTGAAGTGGACAACCGAAACCTTGTTCACGGACTCGCACGTCGCCAACACGGGAAAGCGGGAAGGCTTAACCAAAATCAGTGCTCGTACAAACAAAGCGTCGAAAAGGCTTCTCTTTGACGCGAAATTAACTCCGGCCGTTGTTCATTTGCAACTTCGGAATTATCCGTTGAAAGGTTCGCGCTGTTACAAATGTTGCCGTTAAACAAACTAACCAATAATGGCCGTAAAAAGGTACGAGGGGATTAATCGTGGCCGTAATCCTTGGCTTGTGGACGGCCGGGGCTAATCTCTGGCTTTGGCTTGAAGACAATAATATCTAAACGAGACAAAACTTGTTTGTCTATGGTGTACATAATATTAAAATTATGTGGCTGATGGTAGGACTCTCGTATGTTATTCAACGAGCAAGGGTTTTATCGCAATCCCCTTAGCCAAGCTGACATTTTAGGTACCTATTTAGTGTGTGTGTAAGAATACTTAGCTGAGTAGATTTTTTTTTTTATTATAAGTAGTAGATTGTGTTACCATAAGAACAAAAACGTATTTTGTGTTCCAAGTTCTACTGTCATAATTTAATCATTGCTGGTCCAAGTTTCTGTATAGTTTTTTGGACATTGTGGTGTGGCGACCCGTACGCTATTGGCTAAGAGTCATGAACTACAACGAAGCGACGAGTACTGGCCATATGGAAGTCCTGAATCGCGCTAACGAAGTTTTCACACTGCGCTGCATATATACGACCTCTGACGATCTACAGTCGGAGCCGCGGTTCCCCGGGCATACCACCTCGCGAGCCGAGCAGTCGAGCCATACCATTCATCCCGCTCCTGCTACAGTGGATAGAAAAATTAGTGCATTACCGTTTCCCGCTGCTTTGTCCGCACAAAACTCAAGATTCCTCGTAAACTTTTCCGGGATAAAAAATAATTATATTCTTTCTAACCTCAAGTGGCAAGGGCAATCGCTCGAAGAACTGATGCCAAGGACAGTATACGACCACGAACCGGAAGACGCGGCGTGGGTAGGCCCGCTACAAGCTGGACCGACGGCTCCGTGAAGGTCGTGGAACGCCGTTGGATGCGGGAAGCGCAGGAGCGGGCGTTGTGGCGGTCCTTGGGGGAGGCCTGGGTCCAGCAGTGGTCTTCTGACTAACGTGATGATATCCTTCCTTAAGGATGCAAAATCCTACACCTATGTAAAATCTAAAATAGTTCGTAGTAACTGTAAAGTAACTGAGTTCAAATTCAAAATTCAATTTTTTTTATTTCATAACTAAAAGTATTTTTGCAAATATTCCAAATAAACGATATTTGCAAGTTGTTACTTTCCCATAACATATAATATGGAAGTATATAGATTGGCATTTAGTATAGGCATTGGGGCTGACTTAATTTGTTTCATAAGACCACAAGAACTTGCTTGATCTAATCTAGTCTGTGCCCAAAATCTCGGAGTGCTTCGAACGATGTCGTTACTTTTCATAATATTCTGTTACGTAAATCTTATTTACAATATTTTGTGTTTTATTTTTCTTCAGTATAATTTAAGTACACATTTTACATACCTAGCATAATTTTGTTAGTGTGACGATAAAACTGTCGAGTCACCGGCGAGTATAGAACCTCCCCTCTGTAATATATAATATCTTTATGTACTTACCTCATTAATCCAAATATTTCAAATGCGAATTTATTTCTTTCTTGAAAGTTTATTTATTTCTTGTTACGCTTTCACGCCATAACTACTCAACCGATCATCCCGACATTTTGCATGTACTTTTTCAGAGGTACAGAAAAAGACATGGAGTACTTTTCATCCTGGAATTCTTGCGGGAACTCCGAAATTAAGTCGGGTAAAACTGCATTACATTTTGCATAATTACTACATGTTAGGGGTACAGGAAGGGGTATAGGGGTCCTTTATTTTGGAATTCCCGCGGAACTCCGAAATTGACGGGGTTGAAACCGGGAGGGATCAACTATAGTTAAGACAAGGAAAAATACATCGAACTAAATCAGCACAAGTGTAGGTAAATAATATTACATCAGTGAAATCTTCCAGTGTATAAAAACAATATTTTTTAGATTAATTGCATCCATACAGAGTCTAACGGCCGCACTCAGAGTCGACTTTAATGATTACTTAGTTAAGTATAGATTTTTAAAACAAAGCTGCCGCAATCAGAAACGTTCAGTAAATTAATTGTAATTGGCATTTAATGAGATGTAAGTTAATTAGTTAAATGCCAATTAACATTAATTTATTAAACTTGTCTGATTGCGGCAGTTTTGTTTTAAAAATCTATACTTAACTAAGTAATCATTAAAGTCAACTCTGAGTGCGGTCGTAAGTAGATAAAATGTACCGTAATTATCGTTATTATTATTTCTTTCTTTTTTTCTTTCTTTCTACATAGATTTTGTAGATAGTAGAACTTATTACCAAAACTTTCATACATTTTACAGTTGACTATATTTTATGTACACAGCTTTTTTAAAGTATTTACCTACTGAAAGTTCCTTCAGTAAGGGGTGGTTGACGAAGTAGTTGTGCGGGTGCGGGCGGGGCGGGGAGACTCGACGTTAAAAATGTACAGTGGCGGTTGTTCTTAACCGACTTCTTTCTAATTGGTTTTAATACAGAGCACGAGTTATGTTGCTGACACAGAATTAAAGGTGAAATCTGGAATGAGAATTTTTAAATTCTTATAATATGACTCCCAAAATAGAGGTTTGAATTTTATTATTATTTTTGTATTAACTTTGTTTTTTATGCAACATTTTTCAACCAAAGCTTTGATTTCATAAAAAAAAATATTGCTAAAACATAAAGGATAAATAATAATAATTTTACTCGTCTTGACATTCATAAATTGATATTTTTGAATACATTTTTTTTTTTGGTTTAACTAGTTTTTTATAATGCTGTTCTCAGTGTCTTTACAACTCAGGCACTATATCAACTTGCAGCTAAATTTTCTCATGTATCCAGTTAGTTTCTGAGATCCCGCGGGTATTCCGAGATAAAAGTACTTACTACCCTATATTTTTTTCTGTACCTACCCTTGGCGACGCAACGTGTAGCAAAAGTTAATGTAGTTTTTTTGAGTTAATTTCGGAGTTCCCGGGATAAAAAGTAGCCTAATGTTAGGACATTGACTTAGGCTGTTGACAGCGTGTATGCGGAATTTCGTAGTAATCGGTCGAGCCGTTTAGCCGTGAAAGCGTAACAAACAAACAAACTCACTTTCGCATTTATAATATACACACCGGCAGAATTAGCGGAACATAAAAAGGCAGAGTATAGAAATAATTACGTATATATATTAAAACAAATAATAATTAGACGTGAAGTAATAAATTAATATACATCTTTTAACACTAAAAGTTTGTAATTAAATTAAGTATTAAATTTAATTTAAAATAATAATAATAAAAAAAACAACTTTTCTCTAATTTGTGGGCACACAAATAATGTTGCAAATTAAAGATTACTGTGATTTTAACACTAAATAAATGAACGATTAATAACGTGTGTTTCCCCTTCGTGATTCAACTTTTATTTGCAATATTGTCTGTGTTCTCACAAACTAGAGATTTTTTTTTTTTAATTTTGATTACTTTTAATAAAATTTAACAAAAAACTTCTTAAAGTCGATGTTGAAAGATGTATATTAGTTTATTACTTCATGCCTGATAATAATTTGTTTTAATATATATACGTAATTATTTCTATACTCTGCCTTTTTTTGTTCTGCTAATTCTGCCGGTGTGTACTTATATATGGTAAGGATTTCGTGGAATCTTATAAAACTCAGAATACCACTTCCGTTACGCTTTATATCTTAGTAAATTAGAGCAATGTATTTCTTGGCAGCAATTTGTGCAGCGAGTGGGCGACACAATTAGTTACTTAACGAAAAATAACAGCAAACCACCATCGCGCCGCCTGACTTGCCATGCCGTGCCGTGCTGTATACTCTACAATTATGAGTCGAGAGATCCTTAGAGCGACCGTAACTGATATTTAGAGAGCATGGCTGGCCCTTTCTCATTAAATAACAATAATAGTGCTTGTCCATCATGACACGGCGCCACCCTGGTCCCAAACTAGACAGAAAGAAAGAAAGGTTTATACCAACTAGTTAGACTATAGTAGTTAAAAATGTATTTACCTATTTGGAATTTGGAAACAGAGATACAACACAATTACTTACCTAAATTTGTATTTTTGCTTACATTAGAACACAATTTAACAAAAACTTAAATACATAATATATGACATAATTATGAGAACAGATGACAGAAGTGTATAAACCATAACCAAAACGGTCCTGCCTCAGCATGTTGCTATGAGTGCGGGCCCTCCTAGCGCTGATTTAATTTCAACAAACTAAGCAGAGCTCGTACCAGACAGCTGGTTTAAAATAATAACTAATAACTTTTTTGTAAGTACATACAATACATACCAAATACCTAGACTTAGAGTCAACTATACTAAGTTACTTACTGTAAATCCTTACTTTTATTATAAATGCGAAAGATAATAATTTATTTGTTTAATTGTTTGTTACGCTCTCACGCTCTAACTGCTCGACCGATCATCATGAAATTTTGCATGCACCTTGACAAAAGTATAGAAATAGACATTGAGTCCTTTTTGTCCAGGAATTCCCACGGAAATTCCAAAATAACGAGGGTAGACCGCGCACCCACAAAAACGCCCACCCTTCGCAGCTTCCTAGAGCTACTGCTTGAGAGGAGAAGTTGCTATAATAAACAGTGAACACTTTCTCTCCGCTTTAGTGCATGTTGTTGGACCCGAGTGCTGTCGCCTGTCACTATAGCGACAATATTAATTAGCGGTGAGATTGTCGCACTAAACGAACTCTGCTGGCCGCGAGCCAAACTAACCGCGACTCTGCAGAGGTGGCACTTACCAGCGGACGTCTTTGAAGACGAGTCGCTAATTACTTACAACTAAGCTCCCAACTTATTTATGGTTGGTTTAATATAGACAAATAAATAAATTCATTATAACAAATAGAGTTCAACTTTGGTTTCTTGTAAACGCCCTTGTCACGGCCTTAGTAAACACAATATACCCTACTCCTACTAATATTATAAACGCGAAAGTTTGTGAGTATGGATGGATGTTTGTTACTCTTTCACGCAAAAACTACTGGATGGATTTCAATGAAACTTTACAATAATATAGCTTATACATCAGATTAACACATAGGGTACTTTTTATCCCGGATTTCCCGCGGGAACTCAGAAATTGACGCGGGTGAAACCGCGGGGCACAACTAGTTATACCTAAACTTCAAAACTTCAGAAACCTACCTAATGTATTTTATGTTTAGATGTAAACTCTATAAAATAATGTGTCGTTGGCAGAGAGTTCACTGAAGGTCCCTTGTAAAATTTTTGGTATAATTTATAACAATAAATTATCATTCTATTAAACATTACCACATACTCCAATATTTATGACGGAACATCGCTTGAGAACGGCTCGATCGTTTTGGCTGGATTTGCTTGAAAGAAATTTTTTGGAGAATATGACGGGAAAATTCGGAAAAGATAGTATTTTTATATGAAAAATTTCATGACTAATCAAGAAATTTCGACCTACTTGACTAATGTAACTAAACTTTGGCAAGAAGTAGACGTCAGTGAAAAGAGTTCCCGAGGGAGCCTAAATTCGTGGGGGAAAGCTAGAACATAAAAAATAGTCCTCGGATATTATGTTAAAAAGATTAATCATTTTACTCTCAGTATGTAATAAAAATTTGGATGTTTGTTTACGCTTCTCCATTTCTCATTTTTTATTCTATCAATAAATTAATAATTAATATCTACTCGATTTGTATACAGTATACTGACAAGCTCTTTTGTCAATTCATACAAATGTAAATGTAATTTCTAAAGAGAGATTATACTAAAGAGAGAAAATATTATCTACGTAAACAAACAAAACAAAAGACTCCGAAAAATCACAAAAGACTGCGAAAACAAGATCGATCTTTTAAATGGTATTTGCTATCCGCGTCTGTCTGTTTGCCTGTGAGTCCGCCTATTTCTTTTAAACTACCTAACAGATGCTTCCACTGTTTTCACTATCACTTATAGAACTTATTCCGTAAGCATAAGGACGATTTTGCGTCACTAGAAGATCCTACATCTTGGCTTTGGATTTGAGACAAGCATAATCTTTCTTGATTGACAAATTATATGTAGTTAGGTTCTTCTACGTCTAAAACTTAAATCCTATTCAAGGTAATGAAAAACATGATTTAATAAAAACCGACCAAGTACGTGTCGGAACCCGTACAGTGGAGGGTTCCGTGTTAAAAAAGAACGTTCATGGTTAAAATTCAAAGTTGATGGTAAAAATGTTTTGGCACCAATAGTCTCCAAGTAGAGTAGCTGTAAGAGACAAACAGACGGACCGATCTGAAGGTATAGGGTTTCGTAATTCACTATTTAGATACGGAACCCCGAAAAATCTTTTCAGTCAAGTGTCTCGGCCATACCATAGCACAACATAGCGCGTCACGAGTGTATGGGATTAGTCGGTGACACTGAATTAAGGCACGCGGGCCGGCTTATGTCGAGCCGGGCACTCGAGCTGGCCAGTTGCACAGTGACGGCGGGAGCGGGCGCGGCAACAGAGGCGGCATCGGGAAATGGAGATCAGCAGCTGATGTGGTCGCAAACTGAAAGCTTGTAAAGTTAGACATGGAAAATTTGTCATCATGTATTCATAAACGCTCTTTCAAAAAGAATCCGCGTGTTTCTCAGTGCGTACCTACATGGGCAAGAAGTAAAATTGTTATTAAAAATTGCAAAATTTAAATGAGTATTGTTGCGGTTTCACGTGCGCAAATATTGAAAATCCTTCGGGGACTCTTTGTTGTCCTAAAATTCCGAAATATTGACCAAAGTTTCAAAAGACCTACAGCCAAAGCCATTTACCCGTTATAGCTATGTTTTGGCCATATGAATCAAAAACATTGTAACATCAAAATGTTTACGTTTATAATATCCAACAGTAGGATTTTCCCACATTACTTCCACTTCATCGACAGTTGCCGGTTAGCTCATATATTTCTTGTTCCAAGTGCTGATTTTTTTGAGGATATATTAATATCAGCGGATAACCACTAAACGCTGCCGCTAGCTCGTCAGCGCCGCACTGTGACCGCGCCGCTACAATCGTAAGAACGCTCGCGCTCGACAGTGATTGAGCTGGGTTCCGCGACGGACCCGTGTTCCTCTTGAAAAAAGGAAGCATGTTGTTGGATTTATCTGAAAATAAAACACTGCTGATTGTTTTTATTTTGGTCCTTGTTTAGAAAGCTTTGAGAGGCCTATGTCCAGTTGTGAACTGCCACAGGCTCATAATCCTAACTTATATTAATGCGAATGTTTTTTTGTTTGTTACGGTTTCACAGCTTAACTACTCAACCGATCTTGAAATTCCGCATACCTACACGTTGTCAGGGGTACAAAAAAGCACACAAGGTACTTTTCATCCAGAAATAAAGTACTGTTACAGACGTAAAGGAAATTGATTGACAAAATCTACATTTTAATACTAAATTGAAATCCGATAAATCGTATCTTATGGACAGTATCGGATGGTGCAAAACAACCTTTACCTACCTCACCTTCAGAGCCCTTATTCACTATGACCATAACACGCCGCGCTTAGATAAGACGCCGCAAACACTATCTTTCCCTCGTAATCAAAGAAGTTTTACTGCAAAAAAAAATACATTTACAACGTTTCTTATGGCATAAAGAATAATAATTTCTAATATCTTGGCATCTAGAACGTTTGGAAATGCGTTATGAGCAAGGAATGTTATTGGTCATAGTGAATAAGGGTCCAGGTCATAAACTCAAAACAGCGGTCATAAACAATGGCATCCTCTGAGAATGAAGTCTGTGGAAAGGTAAACCAAGCGACAATAGGCTAGTTTCCTAATTTTTTTTTTAGTCCGTTTTGTAGATTATTAAAAAATATTGGACACGTATTTTTTTTTTATGTAACCAAAAAATAACGGAGATATATCAAGTCGAAATTTCACATGACGTCACGCCTCGCTACAGTTTGTTCGCACGTTATAGCGAGCTGTGACATCACGAGTCCCCCACCCTAAACTTTAATGCGCTTTATCTATGCATATTTCCATTATTTTAAAAAAGCAAAAAATACGTGTCTTTTATTTTTTTATTATCTAACTGACGGAATAAATAGAATTTCGATTTTTTTACCCAGGAAACTAGCCTAATTGACTTACAAGCCACCAAGTCCAGACTTTGCTAATTTAGAGTTCGCTGGTCTCGGCTACGTCATTCGACCAGAGAGGTTTCTTTCTCTTCCCATTCACAGAGCTAAATTGACTAACTTTTAAATGTCAAGTCTGTTACTAAAGGGTTAACGATCGTTTCGCCTCAAAGGACAGCTTCATTATTCTTGAGTTTGTAAAATTTTTTCTGGGGGAGTTTCCACTCAAGGGACTTAAGTTTTATTTTTGGGCTTATACAGGCTTAGTCAGGAAGGGGGCGTCAAGTCAAAAGGCTATGTAAGTGTGAATGTAGAGTGATTCAAGAGAAGGGTTTAGGTACCAATATAATTTGTCAAGGTTTTTGAAGAAGAAGAAGAAGAAAAGGCATTTATTTGGAAACAGAGACACAACACAATTACAGTTAGTTTATACTTACATTAGTACACGATTTAATAAAATATTTTAAATACATTATGATAAAATTATGAGATTAGATGACAGAGGTGCTTGCGTGGTGCGTCCCCATGACCAAAACGATCACTGCCTCAGCATGTTGCTACGAGTGCGGGCGCCGGGCACTCCTAGCGCTGATTTACAGTCAGGACCGGAGATTTACAAATATAAATTTAATTTAATTACACTACTTTTACATGCATTAAATTAAATGCTGATATATTGACATTACAAACAAACACTTAATTTATAGATTTTTAAAAACCTGATAATATAATATGCACATTTATGTTTTTCATCCACTTATTGCATCCACTTTAGTCTGCAGAGGTGCTCGCTGCTTGGTATCCCCTTTCCGACTTCGTAGTAATATAATGAATAGTCTCATAAATTTAATATTCTTCTTTCTGACTGGTTTTTTAGCTTTATTTATAAGGATTTATTTGCTGTTCAGCGGTAGCTGTGCTTTATGTTAATTTATTTTTTGCTACGTTACTGTTGTAAGCTGTCCGTTCATTTTCTTTGGAGGATTTGGAATGAACTAGGACACTTATCTTCCTTTTAAGGTTCTAATTGAAGCGTGCAAGTTTTCTCATCATGTTCCCCTTCAACTTATTATCTGTGGTAATCTTGTTTGAACATACCTAGTCCTATTATTAATTCGAAGGTGAGCTTACTAATTGTTTGTTTGTTTGTTACGCTTCCACTTCTTAACGGCTTAATATCGTGCAATGCATGTACATTGTACACGTTGTCAGGGGTACAAAGAAAAAAATAAAGTATTTTTATACCACTCTTTATTTTATAGCACCCCTGTAAAACCAAAAATCATATCGATCAAGCGACACCAACGAACAGCAAATATTTTTTATAGATATAGATTTGTTACTTTAAGAGTGTTGTTCATTACACGGCATGGTAGTACGTATTACGGTACGCCCCCCAGCTGTACGTACGTACTCTCACCTTTATAAATGTAACACAATTTGTCGCTCCATTAACGGTTGCACATATCTAACGGGTGGAAACGTGGGCCGTTCGGTTCTACGTACTTCCGTACTTATATTGTACTCGCTGTTTACCGACGTTTGTGTTGTGTAAGGATGATATTACACTTGCTCTTAATATTTTTATTACTAGCTGTTACTCGCGTCAATTTTGGAGTCCCCGCGACTATTGGGTGCCGTATATGCCGTGGTACGAAAATCAAAATTCTAACCAGTCCGTCGGTTAGAAAATAAAAAAAATAACAGACACGTATTTTTGCACTTTTTCGTTTGTTACACTTTCGCGTCCTAATAGCTCAATCGATTACGTATTATAAAATTTCGTATATAAGTTATCAGAAGTACAATAAAGAAAATGGGGTATTTCTTATCTAGTAATTTCCCCGGGAACTCCGAAATTAACCCAAGTGAAACTGCTTTAAACTTTGCATACTTACCACAAGTTGTCAGAGGTACACTGCTAGTAAAATTACCTATAAGGGAACTTCGTTCCTGCAGAGGATGTCCTCTGACCGCGCCTGTTTTTTTTTTCTGCCTTTTCAATCTAAGGACTGTGAGTTTCGACGGCGCGTGTGCATGCACCTCTACAGTAATGGCCGCCCTGAGAGAGCGTACAGTCAGCAACATCAAAATGTAATTATTTTTGCCAGTAATTGGACTTAATGGGTATTATTGCAATACGATTTTACTGTCAAAAGCACAGAGAAAATAATTCATTAACTAGAGAGGCAATGTAGGGGACTGTGCAGTAGTGTGCACGCCATATAGTTATGCTGAAAGTTGAAGCAAAGACTACGATAATCTTATTGTGCTGGTATCCCCAAGTATAGTATATTCCACAATATGTCCAAAACTCGTAAAATTTCGTGAATAGTAACTAAGTAAAAACGTAATCAAATCATGACGTTGAGTAAACTTTCTTTATTATTATTTTTTTAATAGTTCCAGCGAAACTAGTTTTCATTCAATTTAATACAAAACCGCCTTGATGCATTTTATATCAGTTCTGTGATCAAAAGTATTTAGATGATAGCTGTCCCCGAGGTTTCCCCCGCGATAATTTCGAAGTTCTAACAGGAATTATGGCATACAAAATGCCCTACGTCCTAACATACATGCAAAATTGTATTAGATTCCACTGGCGTGCGGCGCGCGGCGTTAGTTTTGAGGTTTCTGTGCAAATTCCGAGATTGAAAGTAGCCTTTGTCCTTTTCTTTACCCCCGACAACGTAACCTATACAAAATTTCATGATGATCGGTTGAGCCTTTAACGGCCGCACTCAGAGTCAACTTTAATGATTACTTAGTTAAGTGTAGATTTTTAAAACAAAACTGCCGCAATTAGAGACGTTCAGTAAATTAATGTTAATTGGCATTTAATGAGATGTAACTTAATTAGTTAAATGCCAATTAACATTAATTTATTAAACTTGTCTGATTGCGGCAGTTTTGTTTTGAAAATCTATACTTAACTAAGTAATCATTAAAGTCGACTCTGAGTGCGGCGGTTAGGCGTAAAAGCGTAACAAACAAACAAATATTTTCACATTCGCATTTATAATCATAGTAAGTAAGGATTTCTGTATCTGACTATACATAGATGTCGATACATTCAGAGCAGTTGCGTTTCATTGCGTCTATAATTTGGCCCGACGCGCGACGCAGGGCGCGGGGCGAGCCAAGCGGAAAGTACTTTTTGTTGTAATCCGATAATGTTGGTGGGAAATTACGCTCGAGAAGCCAAATGTATGTGTACCTAAGTACTTTGGTAGGAAAGTTGGGCGCGACTTGGCGCGGCTTCCCTTTGGAAAATGTTCTTTAGAACGAAAACGTAAAAATTAAATGGGAAAGATAATAATATACGCGACGTGAATATTATCTATACATCTACATACATATTATAAATAAAATTGAAGTGTCTGTTTGTAAGTCCAAATTAACAGCTTTTCACTGAATGCATTTTATGAAAGCATATACGGTATATAGCTACTGACATAAAAACATCAATTATTTAATTTTTTCTCTGTCTGTCTGTCTCTTTGTTCCGGCTAATCTCTGAAACGGCTTGACCGATTTTTACGGGACTTTCACTGGCAAATAGATACAATTATAAGGAGTAACTTAGGCTACTTTTATTTTAGAAAAAAAATAGTTTCTGTGAAAATTCTGTAACTCACGCGGGTAAAACTGCGGGGCACAGCTAGTTAAGTAATAAAAGTATATGGCAGCATCTATAATATACATAATATTATGTCTGTTTGTACAGTACTCAACCAAATAAGTACTCATTTTTTTCTATGAAACGAGATTAGAGAAAGAGAGCGTGGAACGTGCCGCAAGCCCTACGCCGCACACGCCCGCCCGCAGTGGCTGTGGGGAGTACAAATGCCAAGAGAGTTGAACCAAGTCTTACTTTCACCTCTCTGTGTCCATCTATTGCTTCAGAAGGGGTGAAAAGTGGACAGTGAGTCGCTTTCACCACAATTCGCTGTCATAAATCACCTCAGGCTTGACGTCCTGGCGCCTGACGCCACAGAATGAAACTATAAATCCATTGTCAAAAACGAGCCTCAGCTCCAGCGGAGCCGGCCGCACTGTGCGACACTGATTTGTGAGCCTCTGATATTAGGCGGCCCATCTCGCTGACGCCATCGGGTGACGTCACCTGATTGATTGATCGGATTTTGAAATAAAAAAAACCAACTAAGTGCGAGTCGGACTCGCGCACGAAGGGTTCCGTACCGTTCCGTTAATATACATATATAAATCACGTGTCACGTGTCGTGATAAAATTTTGTAACCATTTATAATATGGTCCAACTTGAAAGATAGTTTTTCTACCGGAATTCCCGCGGGAGCTCCGGAATTAATGCGGGAAACAGCTAATCACAGTAAACTAGTGTCAGGGGTACAAAGGACGTAGAGTACTTTTCTCTCGGAATTCCCGCGGGAACTTCGAAATTATCGCGGGTGAAAGCGCGCGGGACAGCTAGTTATCTATAAAAACGGCAGAAAAAAAATCATGTCTGTTGTATGGGAGCCCTCCTTAAATATTTGGTTCATTCTATTTTTTAGTATTTGTTGTATAGCGACAACAGAATACATCATCTGTGAAAATTTTTACTATCACGGTTCATAAGATACAACCTGGTAACGACGGACGGACAGACTAGACAGCGATGTATTAGGGTCCCGTTTTCCGGTTCTCGGGTCCCTTGGGGTACGGAACCCTAAAAAAGGAACTTCAAATAAATACTAGTTATTTTTTTCATATCGCTCAATGCATTATTTATTTTCTTTGTTCATAAATTAATACGACTATACGGTGATTTTAGCTAAGTTTCACAACTAAGGATACCTACATCATTATTCTCTGCTTATTACAATTTTAACAACAGGTCGTCAAATGAAACTAAGTATGTGTTAATTAAAGGATAAAATGTTACAGGAAAAGAAACTTCTGAATCCTAAATAATTTTCCGCTACATTTTCTTGTACTTAATGACTTTTATAATATGATACTTATGTAACGAGACCCTGGCATCATCATAATAAAGTACTAGTAAAGTGATCGTTTAAAAGTAAGGTTATCGCAGACCCAGAAACTGTGATGTGCCGAGATAAGTTACCGGCTCGCCCCGGGCTCCAATTATCCCTGTGCAAACATCAGAGGACCAATTCTACTAACGTGAAACACAAAACTATTATTATTATTTATTTATGTTTTGGCAACAATTAGTCATATTATATACATCTTATTTTTACAATATTTCGTATTACTATGTTACAGACCTACAGTGCCGATACACTATAATAATTATACAGTACAAATGAGAGATCGCACATAAGTTGTCATCGCTGCTATAGGCACTTGCTTACGCATTCTCACGAACAGATACATTTCTTATTACTTACATACAATTATGTACTAATTGTTATAAATTTTGTCTATTCACTTTATTGTCTATTATCTTTCCTTCATCGGTAAGGGTCATCTTCATGCAGTTTGTGAATCAATGCAAGTTGGGAGAAAGATGTGGCTTTTTGTTTTGCTTTTGCAGAATTGACCCTCAAATCTATATATTATAATATGTAAGTTTTATGTTCCTAATAACTTATCTTATTAATGTAATTTATTGTTTATCACAATATTTTAATATTGCACATTAAACTAGCTCTTTATTTCGGAGTTCCCGCGGGGATTCCAAGGTAAATTATACGTATAAACCTTCCTCTTGAACTACTTTACTATTGGTGGAAACAGCGTGAAAAACCGTTCAGTAGTTTTTGAGTTTATCGTAAACAGTCAGACAGACAGACGTGGTGGAAGACTTTGTTTTATAATATGTAGGTAGTGATTAAAACTATATTCAATACTAATTAGTTATATAAAAGCGAAAGACGAGCGTTCGTTCGACTTTCGACGCAGATCAAGGATCGAGATTCGAGACACACGGCAGTGTGCCAGCCAAGTTCACAAAACAAATGGTTTTTGGTTCGAATTTAGTGTCCTTGTAACGTCCACATTTATGTTTTTGTTACGATACTTCTTACCGCAGCATACACATAGTTCAATTAGTTCCAAATTGAATGCTGAATTCCACTCGAGCGAAACCGCTGGAAATTATGCAGTATAAAGTTACACGTTCTATTATTTCCGTCGACCTTCGATATAGTTAAACCACGTTAAACTAAGGCAGCATCGATCGCAACGTTTCCTAGGTAGAATTCCGCTCGCGTATCCCAAGACAAACGCGCGATCGACTCATGCATATTTCATACAAAACGTACGTAACACACATACTACTATAATATTTGAGAGCTTGAGGTCTCACCGTTTCGACTCGGTAGACCGACGCCGTAACAAAGTTTCTGTTGAGACTTGGCCCGAAGACTCGAGGGGTATTGAATTTTGGATGATCCTGTTGAACTGACTCGACGAATCAATTCCGTTTTGGGAGTTATATTAATTTAGCATCGGCAGCAATGATCCATCTAACTATACTAATAGCACATCTTCAAATATATAGTGTTACATAATGATGTAGCCATTTTTTGATATTAGTAACGGAATTTGTATCTATGATGGAAATAATACAAATAGTAGTCATTCTAGGAAAGTGGACATTTTAAGAAAGTCGTCATTTCAGCAAAACGGAGTAGTCATTTTAGGAAAGTGAACATTTTAGGAAAGTGGTCATTTTGGGAAAATAAAGTGGACATTTTAGGAAAGTGGACGTTTGAGGAAAATGGACATTTTAGGAAAATGGACATTTTAGGAAAGTGGTCATTTTCGACCTAAAGGGAAACTACCCTCAAATTTGCTGAATATTAGCACCTTTATTTACTTTGTCTTTGCACCTCAATAGAGATAGATTGCATGGAATGATCTCGAACTCGGCATCTATAACCAGTGCATGACCTCGTTAGTGATGTAACATGCTTGTTTTGATGCAGTCGATAAAAATATTTTTAAAATGGTTGCGAAACTTTCGAGTAATTTTTTTTTTAAAAAGAAAAGAAAAGAAAGATTTATTCAAGCAAGACGAGACTCACAACATAAATGATCACATACAGAACAACACAAATTAAAAAAATAAATAATAACAAATAAATAAAGAATAACAAAATAAAGAAAAAACAAAATAAAAAATAACGGAATAAAACTAAACAAAAAACAATTGGGCGATATCTAGTTACCAGTGTCAAATTATCGTTTAAACAACGAACAATATCATCAAATATTATGACTACACCCTTATGTTAACATTCTGTATGATCAAGCTTTTATGTAAACCCTGGTTACGTAAATGAGCTTTGTGCGACATTCCATAAAACTATATTAGAGGCACCGCGGGAGCCGGATGCCTGAGCATTCGACCGTAACTGCTAAATATGTCGTTACGAAAAACTTAACAAAACCCATAAAACGTGTAGCAAGAGGCAGATCGCGCCAACTTTATTAAAACTAAAGCGCAACAAAAAACTAGTTAGAGCTCTTAAACGATTTCTGTTATTGGGTTTAACTTTGACTGAACTTAGGTACATTCAAGAGAAACTAAAACTGAATAATATTAAAAAACATTTTTCAGCACCTACAGAATTTAACTAATTTTTTTGGCTCTCCCAAAGCAGCCAAAAATAATATCACTTCAAAAATATTTACATAAACGTCACCATAATACTGTCAGATGGTTCGTACAACAAGTTTCTCCATTGTAGGTAATAATGGAATTGTTGTTGGAGAAAGTTCTCTAACTTTTTTAATGACTCTTGTACTTTCCAACAAGCCACGTCTTATATTTCAACTTTAGAGGTGGACTTTTTCACAACTTATCTCTTTAGGGTACCGTTATTGAAAGATAAGCTTTTTGAGCTGTAAATATTGTGAAGTAGGTAGACTAAGCAACTGTCTCAAAGTAAATATCTCTTGAACTTTTCATCGAATTAAATTGTCGTTGTAAAACAAAAAAAAAGAATTAATAGTTTGCAGAGTCAACTGAGGGGCTATTACGTAACTTTTGTTTCTATCATTTTTCGGTTGCAATCAAAAATATAGCGGTTTTGCGATTAAAAAATGTACTTTTTGACATCTACAATATCTAGCAATCAACTAAAATAAACATACTTCAAAAGTTGAAGCTGTCTAAACATGATTAATTGATCACAAAATCGCTATTTTTCTGATTGAAACTGAAATATGATAGCAACAAAAGTTACATAATAGCCCTGCTGATCTAGGTTTCAATAAATAATGAAAGAGACGGAGTAAGGCTTTAAAAAGATGTGTAAATATTTGGTACATAACTAATGACAGCGTACGGTCAAATAATGTGCAAGTAGGTTCTAAATTTATGTGTTATAGTATGTATATTGAGTAAATAAAATTGTAAATGATGCTGCCGAGGCCCCACCCTGAAGCTGTAGGTGCTCATGCCTGCCCTTTTGTCTTTTTTGTTTTTGTTTTTTTTTTTTTTTTTTTCTCTATTCTAATTGGCTAGTAGATGCGCATGCTGTGGCCATCTTTTATCCGGTTACATGATTTATCAACTTTGTAAGATGACACCACTGTTGATGGTCCTAAATAAATAACTATTAAATATTAATCTTTATCTTAATTACGTCTTTATGATTTAGTTTATTAGTCATTAGTCTGTCTACCCAATGGTTAACTGGTAGATATTAACGCAAGGCATTAAGTTTGCCATTACTGTGCAATAAAGAATAAATAAACAAACATAAATCATGCGTTTTTTTAATTATTTTTATTTAACAGTACCTCGAGTTTGAATAATACAAAACAGAGCCTGTCATCTGGTATTACGTTCCCTTTTTAAAAACTACCGGTTTATGCAAAAGTCAGACACTATACAAACAGTTTTTAAGCTTCCGTATCCAAGGGTAAAACGGACCCTATTACTAAGACTTCACTGTACATTCGTCCGTCCGTCCATCCGTCCGTCCATCGGTTGTATCTCATGAACCGTGACAGTTAGACAAGCGAAATTTTCACAGATGATGTACCTATTTCTGTTGCTGCTATAGCAAAAATACTAAAAAACAGAATAAAGTAAATACTAAATATTTAAGGGGGCTCCGGCCTCCGATACGAAAAACGTGATTTTTTGACATTACGACGTTTACACATTAGATAAGTATGTCTAAACATGACTAGGTACATTGTCTTAAGTTTATATGAAATGTGGGATCGAACAAATTTTTCCGGCTAGTGGTAGACCGCTGAGATTCCGATCAAGTGTCTTTCGTTAAACTGCACAAGGAGAGTGCGGAACCCTCAGTGCGTCACGCTCGGCTCGCGCATGTTCACTTGTTCTCCGAATTACAAACTTTCCATCTCCAGTAAGGGGAGCCGAGTTGTGAAGACACAAGACTCTTTGGAAATTATTTAATTCTTTTTTTACACTCCAACTGTTTTTCGGGATTCCAATACGTACCTAAGTATTTTGTTGGTATATCTGTCACCGTAAAAGTATAAAAACTGTTAGTTTATAAAATAACGGTAATATTGTGAAATTCTGAAGCCAGAAAATGCGTTGTGGATGAATCTCGCACACAAGAAATCGGTACCATCGGTACCATTCGACTCTATTGTGGTCACAGTTTAAACCTAACCTAACCTAGTATGTCGGGGTGCACATAAATACCTCTTCAATGACAACTTAACTAAGCCATAGTAGAGACCTGAAACTTGGAGGGTGTGTTCTTTGTATGACGTAGGCAGCTGATAAGAATGGATTTTTGAAAATTCTACTCCTAAGGGGATGAAAAAGGGGGGCAAAGTTTGTATGGAGGAATTCCACGGGAACTCCGAATTTGCCGCGGCTGAAACTGCAGAGGAGAGCAGCCGTTACCTGGTAGTCTAGTTTATAAGTTTGACGCATTTCTTTTTGAAGATTAAGAAATAGAAGTCCATTTAATTTGTTTTGAAATTTTTTTGTGTTTATCTATTTAGTATTTCGGTTCATGTAAAAACTACTCAACAGATTTGAATCAAAAACATTGCATATTGGTAGTTTATGTCTCGAGTTAATATTTAGGATACTTTTATTTCGATTTCTCAGTCAAAGAGTTACCGAAGAAGTCGCTACATTCGAGCGGGTAACACCGCTGGGAAAGGTCAGTATTAAAACTGTAACTAAACTGGTTGAACTCATTTAAAAAAAAATACTTGCGTTAATATACGTAAAAATACGTTACAAAAAAGCGTCGTAATTCGTAACACTCAAATTTTATTTATATCTATAGACTAGCTGTGCTTCGCGGTTTCACCCACATAGGTTTTTTCCCGACATCCGGTCTAAGCTTAATCCATCAGTGAAAACCGCATGACAATCCGTGTAGACTCGGAGATTATCTTGAACAGACAAACAGACCGAAAATAATTTTACTCACTTTTTTTTGTAGTTGGTTACTTTTCTTTTATCGCCCCTTTTCAATTTTATTGTTTAAAATATTCAATGCACTTACAGAATCGAGACTTCTACTCGTTATTAGTATTGATAATGTATATATTTTATTATATTTTCCTGTGTAGGTGTGTTTGTGCTAAATGCAATATAATTAGTGAACGGAATTGGACATGTTTTCTATGGTTGTCTAGCTTTTCATGTTCTAGTCTAAGACCTAAGTACTATATACGTTCTAACTGATAGGCAGCCGTGTTTCAGCACCTGAAATTGGGCTCGAAAACCACTTGTACCAAGCGGGGCTGGCCAACCTGTGGTTGTATATTAAATTTTATTACTCAATAATATACTAAATACTCAAAATAAAATCAGCGAAGCAAAAATGTTCTCACACAACCAAATAAACTGATATCCGTGAAGAATTTGTAGTTTCAATTTTTTTAATGTGAGTTTCCTGTTTTGTTTGTTATGCTACTGCTCCACCTGCATGTTAACGCGTAAATTAGTGCGCTAATTTAGGCATTACGTAGATGTGCCCAACATTTTAACGGGTTAACTTACTAACATTACCATCAACGTTAACGTTAACGCAGGTGGGGCAGTAGCATTATGCTATCACACTTTAAATACTTAACCGATCACCATAAAAGGACATTACGATACTTTTCATCTCGGAATTCCTGCAGCAACTTCGAAATTAATGCGAATGAAATTGCTCTAGTGTAACTTTTAAACTTGCATTTTTGAAATTTTCTAATTTTTCTAACACCTTTTCTATCACTTGTCGTTTTAATGATTACTTAATTTTAAGTTAAAATTAAGAATGATTACTTAATTTTATGTTCAAATTAAGTAATCATAAAACGGGCGCACTCAGAGTCATTTTATGATTATTAAATTTTAACGTAAAATGTAAATACCTACTTAATTTTAATTTAAAATTCGGCCGTAAAAATCCAAACGCAAGCCCAAAGGTTGTCCAACTCTGGCGCAGACCATTCGGCCGGGTCGAGTCTAATTCGATTACTCGGCGTTTGAGTGGCGTTACACCTCCCCCTCCCCCCTCCGATCCCTCGCCCCCTCACCATACACCCCACCCGGAGCCCCCGACGGTAAACCACAAGACGGTATGGTACGCCGTACGGCGTATACTGGAGGAAATTAGAAACGAATACAGCTGCCAATAAATTGCAAATTACACCAAACTCGGTATTTCACGCTGTTGTTGTTATATTATCTTGTCACTAGCTGTTTCGTGCGATGTCACCCGCGTTAATTCCGGAATACAAGTACCCTATATTTTGTCTGTTGGGGTGACAACGTGTAGTATGCAAATGCAGTTGCAGTTTCGACTTTCGTCCACGTTAATTTCGGAGTTACCACGGTAATTCCAGCATTACAGTAATCTATATCTTTTTTGTAGCCCTGACAACGTGTAAGCAAAATTTCATGAAGATCAGTCGAGCCGTTAAGGCGTGAAAGCGTCACAAACAAACTCACTTTCGCATTAATAATAGTTTTTTTTCTATAAAATAAACATGGTGTATATTATTGAATTCTAATTTACATACTTACCTACGTAAAAATGAAAAAATATGTTTCCAATATTTTTTATTATTCTACAAGACGGACTAAATAGAATTTCGGTTTTCACACATCGACCACGAGCCTATTCTTAGACATTTTTATTTTGTTCCTTTTCACCTGGTGTTGTTTCTTATATTATCACGAGTTAGTTCACTGAACAATTTCTTTTCTTTACCTTATTTTTCCGTAAAAATGAAAAAAAAAATTACAAAACCAGAAGCAGCCAACCTTCGTTACCTTATATTAAATCTGCGAGTCCATCCGGGTCGCTGCAGCGAAGCGGGTTCCTTGAGTTTCTTTTTTTTTTAAAGTAGTGTATTTTCCTTTAAAAGCTTCGCGAGCCACTAAAGAGGTTAGTATAATCGAGTTGGCTTAGGAACGGAGGGCTGTAATAAAATCGGATGGCGGTCGCCTTTGCCGCTAGGGATGTGACGTGATACTCAATAACTGAGCATTGTACAGCGTACGATTCAATGTTATATCACCAATCGATTTGGGAACTAGAAGGCACACATCCTGCCCCCTCAGCCAGGTTGACAATATATGATCGATTTAGTGTGACCTAAGTCGAATTCTAAAACGCATAATTTCCTTAGCTTTTAACGTGTTGTTTCTTTTTTTAACTTTTTATTATTATCTACGTACTCTATTTTTACTTTTTAAATTCTTTTTAAAACTTAAGACCTTAAGAAATGCAGATTGTGGACGGTCTTATTGATAGTGTGACGTGTCATTTGGGCCATCTCCCTTCTACGGTCGCCACTGAATATCAGCGTCGTGGAACTTAGTGCCACGGCATAATGCTGAGTGGCAGCCATTTTGGCACCAAGTGTTCTAGTTTAAGACTCACGCTTGTACTTATTTTATATTTATGGTATCAAATAAACTTTTTCTATTCTATTCTAAAATACATAGAATACAAAACATGACATGTATATTACTAGAGTTAGACAGTAGTGCCTTTGCAAGTGTTTATTAAGTAAATACATCGTGGATGCAGCCGCGACCAAAAGCCAGTACTGGGACTGACTGTAGTTAGTACATCTGTCACTTTCCCCTCCCTATTATGTCGCTAGAATGGAGTTCCCGCTCGCTCGAGCTCGCAGGCCATTCCGGAGCGAAAGCCTCCCGCGGTGGGGAACGTCGTCGATTTTTACAGAAATCAACCGAAGGCGTTGCAAAGCTTTGAATAGGATATTGGAAAATAAATGCGTCGCTCCGTGTTCACGGGTCATCGAAATACAATAAACAACAAGATAAATATAGTAGTATATTTTCTTTTATTTTATTTTATCAACTTGATTGGTACAAATTATATTTAAAATAAAATTACCTATAGTTTCAATCTTAATAACTTACAAAATTGGTCCTTTGTCTTCTATAACTACGTACCTAGGTTTCTTCTTAAAACTAATATTCTTTGTGAATAATATGACACAGCGTAAGCACTTACATACTAATGATATGAATACGGTAATTAATACCTATGTACTTTAAGGTCAGCGCAGACCTGGTGTAGTTCACATGGCTAACGCGGAAGAAACAAAGTACTAAAAATTTATTCAGGCTCTTTTTAAAGAAAAATTCAATGAACAACATTTAAAATAAGTGATAACAATAGATATTTGAATTTCGAACATGCAAATGCAAAATTCAGGGAAAAATGTTATATACCTACATGTTTTCCAATACTCCAATACTCCATCAATTCTGCGCTGACCTTTATTCGAATTTTATACTTATCCTAAGTAAGACTCGACAGGTATACCTCTCTTTACTAAGAGAAGTCAAGGTATGAGATATTATTGGAAAATACAGATCAGCTATGATTGAACAGAAAAACATAATTATTATCATAAACAGCATTTTCCTGGAGTCGTTCTCAGCTGTTCCCGTCACCGTTGTCAAAGAGAAACATTTTATAATGATATCAAAACAAAATTTCCTATTTTTCACAGCTGGGGACATTCGAGGCGGGGACTGAGAATGAGTCGTGTAACGTGTTCTGTGTGAAATTAAACAAAAAATCGCTTGAAATAGCTAGTCAAGATCCGTTTTGTTGCTATCAATTTGAGTTTCAATCAGAAAAATAGCGATCTTGTGATTAATTAACCATGTTTAGACAGTTTCAACTTTTGCAGTAAGTTCATATGTTTATTATAGTTGATTGCTAGATACTTTATGTTTCGAAACGTGCATATTGTAATCGCCAAACCGCTATATTTTTGATTGCAACCGAGAAATGATAGAAACAAAAGTTACTTAACAGCCCCTCCGTTGTGTGGGGAGTAGGTACAATAGCCCCCTCCTGAAGACCAAAGTAGGCACTTTATTTCGATATTAGAAAAATTAAAAACAAACATCATTTTCAAATTATGAAAAATCGCGTAAAATACATGAGCTAAATTCATCAGATACCTCAATATGAGCCCCCCTAAATTTTACTCTTGGATGTCACTTCTATCACCACTTTTTAAAAACAATTTGTAGTGCAACCTAAATTGCTTCCCCCAACCAAATCCTAGATCCGCACCTGCTTTAGTTTAGTTTATTTTTGTACTCCGTGCCTTATTGAGTGTATCGAATGATTTGCAAATCAATAGCCTTCCTGTATCAGTGGCATGTACTATTCTAATAGCAGGTCACGTCGAGTGAAAAAGACAGCGTTATATAATTCATTAAAATCACTACGAAATTAACATGTCAAATATATATCTGTCCCCTTTCGACACGCCCAAATCATTATTTAAATTCGGCTATTATACAATTTAGATCATGCTAATTGGAATGCAAAATTGGAATGTTACATTTGAATACAATTTGATATTCGAACGCTCGCTGATTCTGTACTTATCTACATCACAAATACCTACAGACGTCTGTTAATGAGATATGTAATGACAGATGACTAAATGCAACTCGATGCACATACTCACATGTGTATCAGGTTTATATAGATATCAAGTTTGGTTCATATACAGCCACCTGTCGCTAGGTCATGTTTCATATTATCTTCTGATCATTGTTTTGCATCATTAACAGACCGTAAAGATTTTCTTTAAAATGAAATCATCTATATATATTTAAATGAAAACTGAAAAATGTGAAGCATTTTTTTGTTTAAGTAGGTACTTATTCATTATCATCGTGTCATTGCTTAACAATGTCACTTCCCCCAAGATCTCCAAGACATCTTTTAATTAATTTTAAACTCGAGCTAAATTAATCCGCATTCATGTTTACGATTCAACTAAATTACTGTAGTCAGCCATCTTAAAGTAGGTACAAGGTGTAACAAATCAAACAAAACAACGATTAAGTACCTCGCGACATGGTAATTATATAAAATAATACGACTTTTGTAAATAATTATAATGTCCTACAATAACAGGAAAAGGGCTGGTTATATGAGCTTCCATTGCTTAAGTCTGATTCACTATGACCAATGACAGTCCTCACCCATACTGCACGTGAATATAACATGGTCAAAAATGTACTACATGACAAAATATCTCAAACTAGTAATATTCTTTATATCATAAGACAAACCAGTGCACAGCAAGTCGCTTTGATCACAACCCACTAGATGTCCTAACCTGACGGAATGATGCTTAGTTCTTTAGGTATTTTAATTTGGAAATCTCATGATTAAAAATACCTTGAATACTTTTTTACTTCATTCCCGTTGCTTTGTCTATCAAGTCACACATTGTCATTGGCGACGAAGAAGAAGAAGAAGCTTCAAGTCCATTTGATGACCGGGTCGGCGCAGTAGGTCACCATGCTTATCCGCTAATCAAGAGGTTCCTGATTCGATTCCCGGTGGGGGTGAACCTTGTGCGATAATACAGGGTTCCGATCCAGTAATATACTATACCTATATGCTTAGTGTAGGATCAATTAGAAGTGTTACTGACAAAAACGAGCTTGCAATAATGGCGAGGACAAAAACATTATAAGAGAATAGACTAACAATACAAACTTTTACTATGCAATCCACGTCAATCAATTTTTGCGAGGGGAATGATCAAAATAAAAACCAATCACATCGTTGCGACGCAGTCAAATACCAGTCACTACAAAGTACATTTCAAATGGCCAATCACATCGTTTTCCGTCAAGTGTTATCTATAGACAATAGTCTCTGCTAGCCAACGGCATTTTGTTAGCATGAGATCATTTGACCGCTGCGTGGTTCAAGGGAAAAGCTTAGCGGCCGAGCGTATTGTCAATCTATTCTCTTTTAATATCTTTGGGCGGGTAAACTCGATCGGTTCGCTTGTACGGAGTGTCGCGAGTGTGGTCACAGGTGGCAGGGTTGTGTCGTATTCTATTTGGACGGCTCGGAGAGTGGCGTCATCTCAGCGGCGACGGGCAGCGGCTGCTCGGGGGGCGCGAGCAGCACCGCGTCGCTGTACGAGGTTCCTCCCACTCGAAGCAACCCTCGTCGCGCAACCACCGCCAGCAGGATCATCATCGACAGCAAGAAGGACAGACCCTGTGGGAGACGGACACACGGTTATCAAACATCGGTCAAATAAAGGTCACGGGAGATTTTTTTTACTTTTGACTGCATAAATTACAAAAACATCTTTTCACACATTGCCAGTAATTTCATTTGTAAGTCAATTCTCTCATTTGTGATGTCTAACAATATTATTGCAATTTCTGCTGGTTAATAATGGGGTGGGCAGTGAAAATTCAAGGAAATAGACCTATCTACCATTAGAAAGGACATTCCGGGAGCAGGACGGGAAGGGGTGTCTATAGCACCTGTAAGGGTTGTTTTTCCAAAATAAATATTGTATGTCTATGTTTGTTATGTTCCAAAGTAACAAGAGATTTGCACAATGATAATAAGTTTCAAACTACGCGTTATATTTTTATCTCGCTAGCAAAATTTGCGAGATGCCACTCTCAGTTTATTTCCACATTATTTTAACAGGTACGAAATATCAGTGTTGCCCGCTGTTTTTACTGTTGTTCTATTTTGTCATTCCAAACTCTATATTGTACCACGCTCGCACGCTATCAAGCACCCTATCTTCATACATATATGAGCAAGATTTGATTGTCTGTCAAGTAAGGAACAGTTTTTTCGTGATGCGTATTCAATTGACAGTATCTTCGGTGCAGTGGTTAGTGAACATGACTGCTATGCCAAGTGTCGCGGGTTCCATCCCCGCGTCAACGTAAACATTGGTTTTTATCCTGAATCTGGGTGTTTTGAGGGTATTTTCCATAATTATAAGTATTAATTAACAAATATTTTTTTTATAACTCTTTACTTATATCATAAATTGATAGCTTGGCACCCATAGACAGTATACATATTATACAAGCTCTGCTTAGCTTCTGACGCTGTGTGATAATGTGTAAGCATTATTTATTTTATTAAGTTCCTAATTTTGTGATTATTTTAGAAGTAACTACTCTTATCCGTGTTAAGAAAATTGCAGTAGTGTAGTTTAATTAAATCGAGCCTAATTAGGTCTTATTCAAATTTTAATTGAACTCCAATCAAGTCCCATTCAAAGACAAATCCCCTTGATACAAAGAGGCCTGCTCTAGTTCTTCAATAGGTACGATAATTATGAATATTCCACTTTGTATTTACGTTGTTATTAATTTGAAAGATTAAAAAGATCTTTATTATTTAATGACAGATCAAGAAAAGGCTGGATAATGTTTTAATAAAAGTTTTATTTTCGATATGGAATGGACAGTGAGCAGCAAAAATATGTAAATATTTTCATTAGTCATTGTACTTTATAACTACTGCAATAAGATCCAACAACGATCACATATTTCTATTGCTTTCTGTACACGATAACCGTTGCACAGACGGACATCGTGAATGCGTGATTAACGTAGATCGTAGACGTACGATAGACAACGGCAAATTGCACTTGTCAGGCCCAATACTCTATCTATAAGCTAATATCATAAATAGGTAAAGTTTGTGAGTTAATAGGGCTGTAGGGGATAATCTCTGGATCTACTGAACCGATTTTGAAAATTCTTCCATCAACAGAAAGCCACGTTATTTTTGAGTGTCATAGACTATATTGCAATCTGGAATAGCCGCGGGAACTTCAAAATTACTGCGGGTGAAACCGCGGGAAACAGCACTCTATACGACACTCTATAGGGACCGGACCGCTTAACTTTATAAAATATACAGATATCTTTGATGGATCGATCTTTCGAAATCTTCACTATACCCAGATTGAATCATTAATGCACCCAAACATCGACTATGAAATCGAGTGAAAGGCGTCATTAAATCACTGTTCAAATAAAATTAAGAAGTAACATTTGAATGATACTGTACAAATATTTGAACGTTGAGGTTGTATCAACTTGTTTCCAGTTTAATTTATCGCAAACGGTAACTCGTTAAAGTTTAAATTAAAACACTCACAGCGGATATTCCGAACGCGGTGACGGCGTCCTGTGACAAGTTGAACATTCTCAATTCAAATCCACACAGAACACGCCAAAAACAAAAGAAAGAACAAGGCGAACAAACTCGCGAATGATCCGACGTGAGCGCAACTCGCGCAGTCAATGGAAACTAAAAAACTAACTTCAGTTCTCGAACAACTTTGGTGCTGTTGCTCTTACTACTGTCATTTCGTACGGATACATTTGAGAACACTGTGTTGGATGTGCGTCGATAAGTGAATGGACGCTCACGAGTCTGTGTCGCACGGTGTCGTCAGTTGGAAAGTGTGGACGAATGCACGGAGCGGCAACGTTGCGCATACTCGTAGCTGTGACGTGTGTGACGTCAAGTTATTGTGCCGCTGTGTACCTGCGCACGCGCCGCCTTGTTGACAATATTTGTTTTGAACTAGTTTATCTGCGTAGAAGCAACTTGATTGCGCTGTGCGCCTACTCGGGAGTGTTCTATCACGTTATTGGTTTGTTTGAATTAGATAATTTAATTATGCGTTTACTTAGCACGTTGTTTCGTTATATTTTTCTGTTACCTAACAAACGTCAAGAGCGATTCAGTTTAAAATTAATGGTTAATTTTAAAAATCAAAGCTCAATAGTTTTTTTGTTTCTTAACTTAGTTCCAAAATTAACTAAAAACTAAAAGTGACTGCTTACCCTTACTTAATCCATATTATAAAATAAAACACATATAGGTAATTAAATAAATACACTTTATAACAAATAACTGTAATTTGTGGAATTGGTTCCATCAGAGCAGAAATATGAAATTAATTTCTTAGAGTGGAATGGAAGTAAGTCCTGGCGAGACGAGCTGACGCAGCGATGCCTCGCCAAGTCTCCTCCACGATCTGGCCGATGTACTCCGGTGGCACTCGGAAGTCCATGCCGTAGCCTGGCAACTCCAGGGTGTACGAAAACGGGACGCCTATCGCCTGTGGGAACGAGAAAGGAGATAATAACCACTGGGTATTTTTGCAGTTCAAAAAAAAAAATATGTATAATGCTTAAAAAAATCTGGAATCAGTGGTTTGGGTTGTGGTCGTCCCTCACTTATACTAATGGGGATGTGGACTACTTTTAAAAATCTTAATTCTAATTAGTCCGTCGGTTAGAAAATAAAAAAACAATAGACACGTATTTTTTGCTTTTTCAAATAAATTAAAATATACAGAGATAAAGCGCATTAAAGTTTAGGTTGAGGGGGTCGTGAGTGGTGACGTCACTAACCTCTAAAACCGCCATACAAACTGTCAGAATAGTGACGTTATGCGAAATTTCAACTCAATATATCGCCGTTATTTTTTGATTACGTAAAAAAAGAAAAAATACCTACGTGTCCAATATTTTTTACTAATCTACAAGACAGACTAAAAATAAAAATTAGTCAACACGCCCATTGTTCCCCGTGGTTTCATCTCCGTTAATTTCAGAATTGGGGTTTGTATATAGCATCCTACACCTTTCACTCAGGAACACTGTTATAGTTCCCTATCAATGAAAGAATTTTCGGAATCGGTTCACTAGTCTCAGAGAGTCGAAAGGGATTACCTGTGTAGTAGTTCCTACATCCAAACTTACAACTAACTTTACGTCTTTATATCATTACAAGCTGTTCCCCTCGGTTTCACCCGCAGTTAATTTCGGAGTTCCCGTGGGAATTCCGGGATAAAAGTACCCTACATCCTTTTGTGTACCCTTGACAGATTTTGCTGAAAGTTTATTATGATAATAATATACCTGCGCATAGTCTTGAGCACTTCCCGACGTCGGGTACAAAACGAGAGCACTGTTTCCCACCAAATAGTAGTTAGCTTGGGGCAGTTTCATGGCATCGATCTCGGCTCCCATCAAAGCACCGACGTGATGCAACCGAGCGGCATTCGCCGGGATACTGGTGTTCCCGAAGCCGAACAGGACGTAGTTCCCGTGACTATGAATGTTCAGGTACAGCTGCAGACGGTCCAAATGTTCCCAGAGTATGTCTCGGACGTACTGTGTCTCGATTTCAGAGAACGCTTCCTGTCCTGGGTAGGTATTGGAGCAGGGATCAGAGGATACACCTAAAGTGCTGAAGCTTACGTCGAAGTTTCGGTTGGCATCGATACCGTAACACTCAAGGCTTACAGCTGAGTTGAAAGAGCGGGTGCGACGCCACAGACGTTCCTGGTGAATAAAGTTACAGAGTATAGAGAGAAAGATATGGAAAATGTTGATATTTGTGTCAAATTGAATTGAAAGAAAGAAGGACAGAAAGATTTATTCAAGCAAAATGAGACACAAAGCACACACAGAGCAAATAAAACGAATAACAAAATAAATAATAACAAAATAAAGAATAACGAAACAAAACTAAACAAAAAAACAATGATTGCATACGATTGAATTTAATTGAAAAATATGTGACGTTGTTTTTTGTTCAGTTCAAATAAATTCGATGACGTTTTTGCTATTGCAAGTAACTGTACTGTATTGATCTTTTACTAACATGTACACATGTATGTAAGTTTTTTACAAAATTTAATATTCTCTTTATACATATTCCCCCTGCTTCCCTAACTCCCGCCCCCACATAGAAAAATAAGAAATGGAGTCATCTCGACTTTTGATCAGACGATTTTACGTGACCACGTAAGAGACGATTCGTTCCTTAGTTTTCTTTGCGTTAACGATTATAAATCCTCAACTTTCCTGAAGGAACAATGATTCTGGTGATTAAAATGCTTCAACATTTATTGAACTATTATAATACATTAACTGATACACTATGTCATAAATATTCAATGATACCAATTACCAACTGATAATATACCTATTGGATTAACAACAAAAAAAGTGTAGGATTTTATTGTTGCTGCCCCTGATCGTAATCTATGGTTTTACTAATTGTATTAGAAAGAAGAATGAAGAAAGTAAGAAAAGAAATTTATTTGCCAACAAAATGTGTTTAACATAATATACTATTGCCAATTTATTTCCATCGATCAATGGGATAGCCTTAAAAATTAAGAAGGTCGTTTTGTGGAGAAGTTATTGTGTGTTTAAGTAGAAGCACCTCATACTCTCTTATTCAACCTAGCTGTTAAGAAAACTGACCACCAGGCTAGCAATAATAAAACTTACATCGGTGTGCGTGTACTCATATCCGTCAGGGTTGACGATTGGAAGCACGATCCAGTCTAACTCGTTCAGCAGGTCCCGGTCCTGGTCTCTCAACTCCTCGACTAGCCTGTGCACGGAGTAGAGCGCCACGGGCGTGGTCACCCACTCACGCGCGTGGATCATCGCGTCCATAAAGAACACCGGCTTACTGCTGTCGGTGAAGTTCGATGTTGATATCTGAAAAAGATACTCTTTTGAAAACTGGTATTATATTCCCTGATACAGGATTTGTACTATTTTAGTTGACAGTGTAGTTTGTTCTACCAGTAAACTTGTCAAAGTTTTCTTATGAAAATAAACTTACTTTTAGATATTTAATATCCCTTCCTTCGTAACTGGGCCCAGCGTTCACTAAAGTCACTAAATCCGGATACTCTATGGCCATTCTCTCCATATATTCATTAACCTGTAATTTTAAAAGATCACGTTCATTATTGCTATCAATTTGATCACTACGATTTAAAAACTCTCTCGGAATAAAAAGGTAATTAATTATAAAATTAATTAGCTTTAAAATGTTCATTTGAGTCTACTGTATTTAATGTATGTATTTTACTGCACAACGTACTTCTGAATAGCGAGGGTAACCTTCGAAAGGTACTATTCTATTGTTCCTAGTGTTTCGCCAGCGTGATACCTCCAAGTCGTGTTCTTCGAAAGCTCTGAAATGTTATGTATTATTTTTGAATATCACCAGTAGTTCGGACAATAATTGAAAATTTTTCAATAAAATTAGAAATAGCTTTTGCATTATTTCCGCTACATCATACCTAGAAACATCATTAAGATGTACGTAATGTGCCATGCCACGTCTGTCTAGGTCATCCAGGAAAGCTTGGCGACTCTCCGCGGAGATCATGACCAGAGCATCCCTGGCCCCTGGCGAGCCGTGTTGCCAGACATCCAGCTCGAATATATCTTCTAGGCGATGTAGGTCTTCGGAGTCTGATCGGTCACGCACCACCACCCCATGCACAGAATATCTAACCAAACAAAATGTTTCAATTGCTCAATGCTCACTCTATGGGCAATGGTCATCTGTCATACTTATATCATTTACTTCGTATTGACTTGTTCTATAGTATTGTCATGAAAATTAAGTTATAATCAGTTCATTTGATGCTTGCGTATACTATAATATTATTATGTCGAAAATTGGATCTAGCGCTTGGTGATGTATCCACAGGTATAAAAATGTGCTGGATCCAGCTGGATTGCTGGATTTCTGGATCGAGCATTGGGATCCCTAGTATCCCTAGTATCAATTTTATAACTTATGACAACTTGGAACACAATACCTCCACAACTTTCATAAGTGTTGCTACTAGTGAGTATCACAATAATCCCCGTTTTTTGGGTAAGTTAATGTGACCTGGAACGTAATTTAACACGTTCATTTACCTATTTCGATTTTAACTTTTAATATTCATAAAATTATTGTAAGTGTAAATAGGCGTTAATTTTTATTTTCCATGTTTTATCATAACTTCGAAACCTATATTTTTAAGGTTGGCGAATATAAATCCGAGGTATACAACTTAAAAAAATACTAACTTACCTATTTACTTATCCATTCATCTTTCTAGAACTTAACAATTTTGGGTAATAAGTTTTCACTACACGGCAACACTCACTAAATGCCCACATGTTTACGAAACCGGCTTCACTTTTTTGTTGACAGCGCTCCGTCTTGAGTTTTTATTTCGTCTGAGGTCAAAATTTGTTCAGTAAGCAGGTAAAACAAAAATACTTGGACGGTGATGCAGTTATAAAGATCAATAAAACGTAGGTATAGAATAATAGTTAACATAAAATACTCTGTTGACCGCAGTTCACAATAGTTAGGTAAAGTCATACCGGTGTCGATATAAAATTCATCAAATATAAAAATTAAAGTAGTCAAATGTTTTTTTTACTAATGTAAGTAAGTAGGTATAATATTATTATACCTACTTACTTAGGATCAGGGATAATTGTAACGACCTCTCATTAGGGGAGTTCTAATTGATTCTGTAATTAGCAGTCATTAAGTAATTTTAAATACCTAAGATCATTAATATTTAATTATAGATAAATGGACTGAATCAAAGATGATATAGTAAATTATGAAAAGTAGTAGATTTCGTAATATTCGTAAAATGTTATTAATTGGAATTTAATGACTTTGCAGTAGTGAAGTGTAATTGAATTTTTCATGCATAAATTAACCATGCACAACGTCAAACTATCAGTTGTTCGTTTACCAGCGTAGAAGTCCCACTTGTTTCGTGTTTTGTGTAAAATTAGATTTAAAAGTCAACAAAATGTTTCAAGCAAACGAATCTGATGAGGGAACCGTTTCGTATAGTGATAGTTGGATAACAATGGATATCGATATTGAAGATTTTATGAAACTGAATAATATCAATGATGAAGATGAAAAAAATGTCGAGACAAGTTCATGTACATCTTGTGACAGTTGGGCGACACTTGACATCGATCTGGAAGCTCTTACGAAACTTAATAACATCAACGGCGAGGATGGAAAAGATGTTGCAGCAAGTTCAGCTAAAACCGAAGGCAGAAAACTCAGTGTTTGTGATGAAACGCTTGATTATTTCCTTTCGACTTCAAGAGTTCTTAACAAGAAAGACAAAGCTTGGGGAACACGCAAATCGAATGTCCCAAAGAGTTTAGAGAAATTAAATCAAGCATTCTTTGGAGCAAATGACTTTGATAGTGTCTTTGTAAACGATGATGTCTTTGCTTTTGGTGATTTATCCAAATCTAAATCACTTTCTTCATCAAGTTTGGTGAGCTATGAGAACTTCACTGATTTGCCTAAATCTGGATCAACTCCTTGGACTTTTTTTGCTGACGATAAAGTGACCGATAAAGATCATTCTACCGCTGATTTATGCAAAAGAGACTCACAATCCTCCAATCAACCTTTAGCCAGCTATAAGGAATTTTCCGATTCACTCAAAAATGAATTGACTCGTCAATCATCTTTTTGTAGTGTTTATGACCATGATGACTTTGAATAAATCGTGATTCGTGGTCAAGTTTTGTGAGCAATGAAGACTATACTACAACCGATCTATCAGAAACAGTGAGTTATGAGAACTTTGCTGATTTGAAAAAAATGGATCGACTCCTTTATCATCGTTTGCCTGTGATCATTACTATGACAACTTTAAAACTAGTCAACGTCAAATATGGTGATAAAAAAGACTGGTAAAGCTGCTTTATTGAAAACAAAACCTTCTTCAGTAAAACTCGCCTGTAACTGAAGATCCTTGAAGACAAACCTTCTAAACTCATAGTCAAATGCTGATTTGCAGATATATCTTCTCTTGATCCTTTTCTTTTAACGATCTGTTTTATTTTATTTGTATCTACTGTACCTGTACCTAGTAAATTTATTTTTTCTTAAAAATCCTGTGTTTTTTATTTCGCATTTAACAACCATCTGCGAACACTAAGAAAGTTGCTGTTGCCAATTATCACTGATAGATATATTTATTAACTTCAATGACACATACCTAACTGCTGTAGTTTAGAGTTTAACGAATCTTGTTATTCTATAAAGTGACCACTTGTGAGTTACGATTTTCAATGCGTCTAGTTAAAACCCATTGTATACCAAAAGCCAGCTAATACTATCAAAATTGAAAGCAACGAAAAAAATAATATAAGCTAATTTAAATAGGAATATAATGCGTCATAAAAAATCTCTTGAAGCGCACTTCCTTTGCGCAGGATGAGATATCAACAATGTGTTGCAGGATTTCAATCATACAACAGGATGCTCTTATAGTTTAAATCTCCGAATCCACTTACCCCGAGTAGATATCATGTTTCCCAGCTAAGGTGGATCCAATAAACGCACCGACAAACACAATAATTATGGACTGTTGAATTATCATGGCGGCCGTCCCTACACTGTTGAGTGTTGGTGTACGGATATATTGCAGACGGAGTTTATCAGAAAAACGTCCTAATATACCGAATTCACGGCACACTTTACTATAGATAACAGTTTTATTTATGACATAGGTAAAAACATTGCCACATAATTTCCATTGATAAACTCTAAGCCAGAGCTCTAACCAGAGAGAACTAACTAGGTGTTACCCGCGGATATATTTGCGGAAATTCCGAAATTCGAGATTACAAATACCGTATGTCACTTCCACAGTTTCGTAAACATAGTCTCGTAAAAGAGTAGAATCTGCGATTCTGTACATTGAACATTTTTACCTAAAATTGAGAGGGGTGATAAAAGAAGAGTAACTAAGCCCAAAAAAAAAGGTTTAAAATTCTTTTTTTAGTGTCTGCCTGTTCGCGATTATCTCTGAATCTACTGAACGGATTGTCATGCGTTTTTCACAAGTATATTAAGCTTAGCCTGGAGCTACATATTATAGACTTTATTTATATATCTATAGTATAATATATATGTAATAATATGTGTAGTGTATACCACGATTGCTTGGTTTCCACGACACAAGTTTATAGCTTAGTGTGGGATCAAGTAGATCTGTGTGTTGTGAAGTGGATTATTATTATTATTTCATTGAAATCGGATGTCGGGGAAAAAAGTTGTTGTGTAAAAACCTTTCACGCGGGTGAAACCGCGGGGCATAGCTAGTACTTAATAAATATAACAAGCTTTTGCCTGTGATTTCACTCACGTATTTAAGGCTAAGCTCGATAGCTCAAATTTTGCTGTGACACGAGCTAACTAATGAGCAGTGATCGGAGCAGGTAAAGTGATTCAAGAAAATTGATGTACCTGCAGGTAAATGTTAATATGGATCCATCTCTGGGATTCCAGGCTTTCAAAAATATTTAAATTAATGTACCTGCAGGTAAATGTTAATATGGATCCATCTCTGGGATTCCAGGCTTTCAAAAATATTTAAATTGATGTACCTGCAGGTAAATGTTAATATGGATCCATCTCTGGGATTCCAGGCTTTCAAAAATATTTAAATTCTAATTGATATGATTCTAGTTGTGAGAGGATATAGACGAGGCATACGAGCGAATATTACGTGCCATAACACGACCAACGGAAAGCTATTTTTCTCAAATTTGCAATTTCACTTTAATTTTTTTCCAAATAAAGGCATGTCTATATTAAGATATCATGCTCAAACTATCACATAAGTACATACATAAAATCACTCTACCTACTCCGGTCACTGGTAATGAGATCTAGTGCCTGTAGTTTTTACACAAAGCACCTACAAACAGACGTACAAACATGTTATTTTTGTCTACTATACATATACCTACTTAATGACAATAAAATAAAACAAAATTGCTATAGCATTATTTTATTATGTTATAGAAAACTAATAAAAAAGATACTGTATCTTATCAATTATCTTAATAATATAAATGCCAATGTGAGTTTGTTTGTTACGTTTTCACACTTTAACTACTTAACCTATCATTGTGAAATTTTTCATACACGATGTACAAAAACGGAACAGGTAGGTACTTTTAGACTTAAATAATAATAATAATCAATTTGCATAAGACATTGTTCTGAAAGATGGGTATATTTTAAAAAATGTAATGTTTCATAGGTATAGAAAATTAACTGACTCAATCTACATTAAAGTCAGTAAAACCGCAGGCACAAGTTAGTAACAAAATGTGTGACGTTAAAAAACGTTTAAATTTTATTGGAACTGTTATTTTCAACTAATGTGCGTTAAGTCCAGTTTCCGGAGAGTCCACTCGCCGGTATATGCATCTATTTCCCTGAACGCACTCAGAGACAGTCATCAAATTAATGTTACTGGCATTAAACTAATTAAGGAAAATTTAAATAAATGCCAATTAACATTAATTTAATGAAAGTTCCTGAGGGCGACAGTTTTGTTTTTAGAATCTTTACTTAAAATTAAGTAACCATTAAAACGACTCCGAGTGCGGCCGTAAGTAACGAATCGTCACGTCACTTGGATAGAAAATCGAAACTTTAGGCTTGCGTGACCACGTGAAAACTAGAGTGTTGCGTTAACAATTTTAGAACGTCAATTTGGCTAAGGCGGCTGTTATTTGTACGAACTTTTAAAAGTTACCTACACTGATTAATACGTGGACGCAGATAAGCAATAACATGTTAACCCACAAAATTAAGTTATTGATTCAGAACGATTTATTGAGAGTTAGGGAACGTTTTTTAATTATGTGTTCACCTTACTACATTGCTTAAATATGTAACTAAATATTTAACATAAAAAAATGTTGACACAAAATGGCGCTATACTTTTAAAACATGATTTACTGGAAATTTCTCCAGTGTGGGTTAACGCACTATTGCTTATCTATGTCCACGTATACTGTACTGTATTTGCCTAAGCCTCAAAATACCATATAAAGCGAATTATTTAAGCTCAGCATATTTCGCCTGTAAATATAGCATTGTTGTCGTTTTTGAAATTTAAACAAGCTATAGGTTATAGCGCGCTCTGTAGTAGGTTCTGGCCAGACGCGCTGCTGCAGCGATGCCGTTCCAGGTCTCCTCGTTGATTTGCGAGATGTAGGACGGCGGCACCGTGAACTCGTAGCCCAGCCCGGGCAGCTCCAGGGTATACGAGAACGGTATACCCACCAGCTGGAACAACAAATCCACTTGTAAAACCTTCGCCTTTGAAACTGGACCACAATAAAGTAGATGCAATTCCATTGCTTCTCAGTCGATTATAGGCTCTTTATCCTCAATGAAGACAGACGATTGCTTTAAAACGATTACCTTAGCAACAAGGCCGCCTTTTTCTCAGTACTTTCTTCTTGTTTCTCGTATTTATGTTTTTTTGAGGTAATAAAGTATATTTTAACTAGCTGTCCTCCGCGGTTTCACCCGCTGTGATTTCAAAGTTCCCATGGGAATTCCAGAATAAACTATATATTGGTGAAAATCGCATGAAAATCCGTTCAGTAGTTTTTGAGGTTATCACAGACAGTGGAAACGACTTCATTTTATACTTTGTAAATATGAATTGATAATTATATAACTAGGTACTTAAAAGAAAGAAAATCTTAATAAATAGTACGTTCATAACTTTTGTAAGAAGTTTATTATAAAATGCGCGTCTACCTATTTCATGTCACAATCATTTGCAATCGAGTTCGTTGTGAAACAGATAAGGTATCGTCGATAGTAAGAAAAGTATGTAGTACAAGTAGATATAATATGTAATATAGACTACATAATATCTTAATCGATATATAATAGATAGTTGACACAAGTAAATTTGGTGCGATTAAAGTAAGAAAGAAGGAAAAGAAAGAAATAAAGACACGACACAGTTACAGAGAGTTTATACTTACCAGTAGAATCTTGGGCTTGAGTATAAAGCACAAAACGAGAATTACCTGGCCATAATCTCTCGCGGTACCCGAGGAGCCGTACAGCACTCCAGCGCTGTTCCCCACAACGTAGTAAAGCGCTTCAGGCAGCTTCAAAACATCAAACGCCGCTCCCATAGTAGCCCCCACGTGGTGCACCTGCGCTGCGTTATCAGGCAGACTGCCGTCCCCGTACGCAAACAGCACCAGGTTCCCGTAGCTGTGGATGTTCAGGTATATCTGTATGCGGTCCAGGTGTTCAAACATTATGTCCCTGATATAAGAAGTTTCCACTTCGGAGAACGCTTCGGTTCCCGGATAGACGAGGCTGCAAGGGTCGTTAGAGACACCCAGGTTGCCGAAGTTCGAGTCGAAGTTGCGATTGGCGTCGACTCCCACGCAGACGGAACTTACGTTCAGGTTAATAGAGCGCGTCTGGCGCCAAAGACGTTCCTGAAACAGAATTGAGCGTGATAATTCGACAAAAAACAGCTGTAATTTGTATTCAAATTCAAATTAAACGTTCACAATGTAAACTTATTAACTGCATATAGCTGGAGCCTCCTTTTAGGCATAAAAATACCTGCGCCAGGAGACTCCGCTCCTCATTGCTACATACAAAAGATGAAATATAACGAAATACACAATCCGAAAGTTTCATAATTTTCCCCTATTTGGGTCCACTCTATACAAAACTTACATTAGTGTGTGTGTATTCGTATCCATCAGGGTTGACGATCGGCAGCACGATCCAGTCTAACTCGTTCAGCAGGTCCCGGTCCTGGTCTCTCAGTTCCTCGACCAACCGGTGCACGGAGTAGAGCGCCACGGGCGTGGTCACCCACTCGCGCGCGTGTATCATCGCGTCCATGAAGAACACGGGCTTACTGCTGTCGGTGAAGTTTGATGTTGATATCTGGGGATTGACGAAAAAAAGAAAAGTCCAACAGACGTCGGGGATCAATTGATTCATTAGTTGGGACCCTCATCCAGCTGGAGGCTCGTGAGCTACTTGTATCCAACGTACCATACGAGTGAAAACAGAACTGCGTACAAGCTTTGGAGCTATTAAAGCTACGTATTTATCTCTTCAGCTCAAAGATCGAGAATCGTGAATTTACGATATACCTGTAGGACTTTACAATATTTAAAACGATATGTTTCTCGATTACAATGTGAGTTTACCTTTAAATATTTAATATCTCTTCCCTCGTAGCTGGGCCCAGCGTTCACCAGCGTCACAATATCGGGGTAATTTTGAGCAATGCTCTCGATGTACGCATCCACCTGTTGGAAGTTAGGGCGAGGAAACAAAATTAGGAAAATAATCAAGAACAGAGTTTCTACTGGCTTAATTTTTTTTGCCTTTTCCTGTAGGCAATTAGTACCTAATGGTGATTTAAAAGAAATAAAGAGATTAAAATACTGAATGCTATAAATATTGCTTTGAAATGTTAAGAATTGGGTCACAATTCATATAGCTACCTCAGCATACCGTGGGTAGTCTTCGAACGGTATCAGTCTTCCGCTCCTACTCTTCTTCCACTCTGATATTTGCTCGTCGTGCTTCTCTAGAACTCTGAAATAAAATAAATAGCATCTAAGACATCTGCAAGAAAGTCGCCACAGTCATGAATTCGTAAGTAAATTAAATTGACCTTACCGCCGCACTCAGAGTCGACTTTAATGATTACTTAGTTAAGTATAGATTTTCAAAACAAAACTGCCGCAATCAGAGACATTCAGTATATTAATGTTAATTGGCATTTAATAAGATGTAACTTCATTAGTTGAATGCCAATTAACATTAATTTATTAAACTTGTCTGCTTGCGGCAGTTTTGTTTTGAAAATCTATACTTAACTAAGTAATCATTAAAGTCGACTCTGAGTGCGGCCGAATCTCTAATTTCAAAATTGTATTTCTTTATAATTGACAGCCTTTTAATGGAAATGACATTTGTTTATTATGTCGGTCGACACGCGATAACAGCGTCCTTCACTTTCAGCGCTCTTTTTCGTACCTCTGTTTCACGTTGTTAATTTTATTATTGGGTTTAAAAAATCAATGAGAAGTTGTATATCGTTACTCACTCCATAACATTTCCGATGTGTACGTAATGCTTAATTGCATTCTCGTCAAGTTTCTCGAGAAATACGTTCACAGCCTCTGCAGGAGCCATGACGTAAGCATCCCTCGCTCCAGGGACTCCATGCTGCCATATGTCCAGGTTTAGAGAGTGCTCTAATTGGTGGAGAAGCTTCAAGTCTTCCCTATCACGGATCTCCACACCGTGAACTGTATAACTGGAAGAATAAGACCATTTCTTTAAAGTAAAACTTCTTTGGGCACTCGAAGTGTGCGTATGAGTTCGTATTTTATAACGATAGATATTATATGTACATATAAATAATATTAAACTGTTGTGGGAAAACATCACGGTTTCTCTGATTGATTTCAAATTCTATAAGATCGTCTAAATATAATATTAATTTTGGTGCCACCGTATGTTTATAACATTTCCTTAATGCTAACCCTTTATAAACGTCATGTTTTCCTGCATTAACTATTCCTATTAGTATTAAACTAAATGCTAAATATACACAACTCCTAGCCACCATCTTCGCTTGCGATATTTTAACTAATTCAATAAATTATGTGTCCACCGTTCTAAGAGGCTCGATATCTAATGGCTGTTGCACACGGGTAATGTGCGCATATTGAGGCATAAGTAAATGTATGCATCTTTATATACGTATAAAAACCATGTAGGTAAGGATGTCACAGGCGGGCACTACCATGGTGATAGGACAATTCCTCGTGTCCGGCTGGCTAGCTACCACCATGTTGAAAATCTGTCGCGAAGCATTTAACTGTATGTTCCAACAGCCTCACTTGTAAGTCAGTTCCCATTCCACGCTATTGGTGTGTTCACAATCTTCGACCACACCATCAGGTAAGCTGTTCTCAAACTTCTAGTCGGTTTACAATTAAAAAAAGTGGATGGGTTCAGCGATAATGATCGAATTACGTGTATTTTGATTCATAGTTAAAGCAACTAATGGTTAATTTATGGGCAAAAATTGCAACAAATCTATGCAAATTTAACTAGCTGGTGAAATATATAGGTAATCTTTGAAGCTACTGAACTGATTTTAAGTTTTTCACTGGTAGAAAGCTTCAACATTGCTTAGTAACATACTTGTTATATTGCTGAATAAAAAGATGCCGAGGAAGACCCAAACTCGCAGATGGCACCATCTACACTAATATTACAAAGAAAAAATATATGATTTTTGTATGTTTGTTTCTAAAAATTCTATCATTTATACAGAGCTCCAGTATTTCTGAGTGACATAGGGTAGTTTTATCCCAGAATTCCCCCGGGAACACCGATTAATTGTGTTATAAAGTTACGAGTAATTTAAATCTTGGAATAGGACGTCTTGTCATACTGATGCAAACTACATGTGTTTGTGGGGGAGTTCCGTAATTGATGCGGTGAGACCGCAGAATCAGCTAATGAATAAATAAGGAAACCGATGTTACTGGAACCCTCTGCTGTATTTCCACAATGCATAGATTAATCCTCAACACGCACAGATGACAATGGATACGAATCGTTTTTCTATAGCTAGTATTAAATTATAGTAGTAAGTAGGTAGTAATAAATTCTCACTTTTTTAAATCCGAAAGTGAGTTTGTTCGTTTGTTACGTTTTCACGCTTTGGCTAAGCAACTACCTAATCGTCATAATATTTTTTCTTGTATGTAAAATGTACCCTATGTCCTTTTGGACACATGGTAATTTTTTATTCCTGAATTCCCGCGGGAACTCCGAAATTAATACTGGGGAAACCGCAGGGAACAGTTATAATAATTATAAAAATGCGGAAATACCAGCTCCGTGTACAAGAGCCTTTAGGTGTAACTGGTTTATCGTTATATTTATTTATTACGTAACTACTAATACATCACTATCTGATAAATAAAAGTTAAGTGGCTATGTCGAATAAATCGTGGACAGACAGCGATAGCGCAGCTACTGCCTGCGGGTGAAAAGCAAAAATTAACATTGTTTATACTACTTAATTGAGTGAAATTCTAGCTTTGTTTTCAAGTTTCGATTTTCTGTAAATAAATGTTTATAAGTAACAGGCATTCTACGATAAAACAGATACAGTATCGAATTTAATAGGTATGACGGTTTTTGTGTGGAACTTATTGTAAGGTTTTATTTTATATGGAATTGAATTTTAACAAAATTTAATACAGTCAATGAACATGTTTACTTATATATTTGAAAATAAAACTCCTGATTATTAGTAGTTTGCGATTTCTGTGGCTTTTGAGAACTTTTTTTATCATAATAATTAAATAAATATAGCCTCTTAACTACGTACATTATAGATTAAGAAACAACACGAAAGGCATTTATCATATCGTTATTATCTGATAATATTATGGATTTGGTTTGAAAAGACTATATAAATAATAGTAATGATTGTTTTTATTCAATTGAAATAAAAAATCAGGTCTGTTCTCAATTTGCACCCGCCAAACTGCATAGCAGTTAGTTGGCAGACGAATCACTCCCTTTATTTTATTTTTTAATATAATGTACTCAACCAGCAAATTTTAAGTACAACACAGTGTATTACAATACACTAAACTACATATTTTTTTACAAAAAGGTATCTATAATGCACTTAATTAAAATCTCATACAGAAGGTTTCTACCGGAAACTTTTTCGTTCTTTTTTTTTATTGGAACGAGGCCTTAGTAACACTTTTAGTTCTTGCTTCTATTGGTCTGTCATTCAAAAATTTTGGGACTGGATATTTTCTAAAATAACCGCCCCCTTAGGCAAGTTGAAAATACATTACCGTTAACGCTATAGAAAACTAAGGAACGAACCTTTATGTCACGTGCTCATGTCATAACGCCCGATCTAAAAGCCTGTTGTACGTGCCCACGTGACATAACGATTCCGCTCCCTAGTTTTCTAAAGCGATATCGATTGTAGATTGTCAACTTAGCTAAGGAGGCTGGTATATGTCAGGTTTCTTTCGGACGTCGACTTTGCCTTTGGCTTGGCTCGACATCGAAAGGGCTGCGGTTCGATGCCAGACGATGCCGTAGCGCGCCCCGCCCGCCCCGAGTTCCCGTAATTCGATTCGGACGACAAAAGGCTCTGCACTCACTAGGCTTTTTGCGTTCATTCAATCAGAACCTATAACCCAAGTCCCTCTAGCGCCCCCTAGCGCCCTCCCGCCGCTGCAATCGAGTTTCGATATTTCCACTGACACAGAACTTGAAATAAAAATATTGCTCTTTTTACATCTGTGCCATTTTTCTTTCACCGTTTCACTATAGGTTCCTATACCAATGGTTTATGTAACTAGTACATAATATTAGTCATGTGTCCGTGGTTTGAAAAGCAATATTACAATTTATTTTTATAAATTTTTAGGACGACCAACCAAGCTTTGAAAAGAAAATTCTTATTGCATACAAAAATAGCAGCCAATTATTATAAATATTATAGTAAAGTTGTAAATTTGGGTTTCGGAGTAATCTCTGGAACCACCGAACTGATTCCAAAAATTAACTGCAGTGTCCTTGAGTAACATAGGTTCGTCTATTTTGGACAAAGTTACAAAACTACCTATTTGGTGTTCGAATAACTTAGGTGTTTGAATAGCACTTTCATTCTGATATAATATAATGAGTATTTGTATTTTGAAATTGACGCGGGTGAATTATATAAAACACTACAGCTGTTATAGCCCGGCGGTTTCACCCGCGGTAATTTCAGTGTTCCCACGGGAATTCCAGGATAAACTATACGGTTAAACCTTCCTCTTTAATCACTATCTTTTGGTCAAAATCGCATGAAAATCCGTTCTAGTCCTTGAGTTTATCGCGAATAGAGGTCTTTGTTTTATAAAGATATTATACTTTGACTGAGGTTATTTGTCTATTTTTTATAGAAAAATAGCCTCATATTTCACTAAAGTTTGGGAGTGGGGGTTCGTAACATCATGTGCAGGTAAAAACTGCACCTGCTTGTGACGTCACGCGACATTTCGACTCTGTTGAGTCTGTTTTGAGTATTTCCGTTATTTTTTGCTTACGAAAAAAAAAGAAAAAATACATGTCTCATATTTTTTATGAATCTACGAAAAAACGAATCTACTAAAAATAAAAATTTAGTCAAATAGCCTTATATAATACAGGCTTTCGTATCTTATTTCTCCTGATCCTTTACATTAAAGAAGCACGCCTTTTTCTCGTTATCGCAAAAAAATCCTTCAACATGTTCCCAAACATACCTATCGTAGTCGCACGACTAACTCAATACTAAACAATACTATTGAAATCACAAATTAATTTCAGGTAGGTATTCCTTCCGAGTATGCTCTCAACAGTATGCTTACCTGGATGGTTTGAAAGGTCTTTATAGGTTTTCTTTCGTTCTGTTTTGCAATCCATTACTGTGTTTCTCATTTTTACCTTGTATGGATACTAGGTATTTTTAGAAACGATCTCTAATACAAATAAACGTGGCCCATAAACTCCGATTTCAATTACTAAACGTCATCCAATAACAATCCAATAAAGGCAAAGCGGCGCGAGTTCCGCAGCCGAACCAATATAACGTTTAAGCACACCGTTTCGTTTCCAAATAAATGAATAAGAAAACAAGCCTGTTGTTCTAAAACAATGTAATATTCATAATTTAAAAATCAAATAACATTACGTATTGTGTCGTTGTTTTTGTTGTTTAATTTTCCGACCTTGTACCTTTGATCTCGAATAATGATACTGCAAATAAATCCGTATCTAAATTATTATTGGAAAAATCTTTTATTACACATACACAGTACAAAAACACAAAAACATTATGGATACGTACAATGAGGTGACCTGTATTGCTAAAAGCCATTTTTTCATAGGCAACCTCCTCCGGTAGAGAGAGATGTAAAAAGAAAGGTGGTGTAGCATATTATATATGTCGGAGAATAACCATTTACTTAGTTATTTTATAATTACTGATGCTAATTACTGATCTTGTGGACGTTATCGGGGTTCAATGCAAGCACAAATCAAGATATTCACTGTATATTATTGTTTTATTTATTTAACACAACAATCTAATAATTTACTATGATATTAATTATTAGCAAAACATTATTAAAGAATTTATATCCGAGCAGCAGGTTCGCGACACAGATCTAACTTAGCCCAACGCAACGTAATTCCCACAATAATGATCCTCCTCGATCTGACACCATCCTTCTTATAGTAACCCCTCTCCGGGCAACGTTAAGATCGCGCCTCGACCCTGCTCTAGGCTAGTCCTCTGCTCTCATTGGATATTTAAATGACGTGATACTGTAAATACAATCTCTGATTGGACGTGTATGACGTGTTACTAAATACAATACAATGATTGTTAGAAAATAATAAGATTTACATAATGGCAAAGTACTTTTGGTTATAAAATAAACAATCAACTCGTTTCAAACTACTTCCTCCGACACGGCCATTCTGACGCCTCACACGTCCTCGTGTGATATTGTTTGACGAACAGTCACAGGCATCATCATCATCTGTGAAAACAAAAACTAATTGGGTAACATAGTTCGGCCACTCCTGACAAAAAAAAGGTGGTCGTTACAACTTCGGCGCAATAGCTTCATCTTTCATATAAATATTAAACACTGCCTCTGTACTATCTCTCAAGAGCTCAAACGGAACTATGGCTACATCATTCTATGCAAGAAAATTGCAGAATCCTTGCTAATTCCTTTTACATTCGAAATTGGGTATTTTCCCTCTCAATGGAAAATTGCTAAAGTTATTACGCTGTCATTCCTTCAAGTCATAGACCATGTGCATTGTGCAATTCGGTTTTCGAGGATCCCATTAGACATCACAGCACCTGACTAGAGTGACTGAACAGATTTCCCACAATCTCAACCTAGGTAACTCTGCCGGAATGTTCCTATTAGACATTGAGAAGGCATTTGACACTGTGTGGCACGATGAGTTATTGCACAGGCTAGAAAATCCTTTTTAGTCTTGTAAAACTTATTCAGTCATATTTACAGGATCGCCTTTTTTTCAGTTAATGTCGGCACACATTCCTTAACCCTTTAGGGCCCTATCTTTTTCTCCTGTACATAAATGACATACCTAAACAACCTCATACACAACTCACAGGTTTCGCAGGCGACACAGCTTTATTTACATCATCTAAAGATATCGATCTTATTGTTCAACGTCTGCAATCAGTGGTCTCGAACCTATCGATTTTTCGGTATTTCTACTGATATGGGCTCTGTTCTACTGAAATATCGAAATATTACGATTTTTCTGCGATTTCAGAGTATACATGAGAATTCTCCAGATTTTCCTACCGATTTTATACTTTTAAGTTGGCAACTCCTTTCATTTATTTTTATATCGAAGCTTGTAAACAAATAACCACGTGGTTACCATTGAAAAAATAAACCAATAAAAGGTTTAGACAATATTGATCCAAAAAAAAAATGTTAAAATTGGCAAAACTGCTTCGATAGTTCTTATGAGTAGGCTCTTTCCCATTTAGAGCAATGATTTCCAGGAAATTGATACAAAGTGGCGCATTTTAAGAAATTGTGAACAAATCAAAACATTTCCTGATGTAAAACTATTCTGGAATGAAGTAAGTTTACTAAAGCGTGGCGATGAAACTCAAATGTTTCCTTTGTGTTGTCTAATTTCATCCTTAATATTTTATCATTTCCCCATTCACGAATGCATATTTTCACATATAAATCTTTTGAAAACAAGACAGCAAAATAGGCTGTCTACTGAATCAATCACTGATCTATTACATGCAAAACGACTCTTTAATACAGCTAATTGTTATGATTTTGAAATTAATTCGAAGATGACCGCGGCTATGGTCAAAGAATATTGGTTTAAAAAAAAAAAATTATACTTAAGTATGATTGTCTTAAGTTGTCTGTAAGTTTATTTTTTCTTTTTTTTTTTTTTTCAATAAATAAATGAATTTGATTGAATATTGTATTTAATTTTCAAATACCGATTTTGGGTACAAATACTTATATCGATTTTAGCTGGCAACTCTACTGATCTCGCTCTATGACGTTCGAGGTCACTGTCAGCAATTGTTCCTTGAATGATTGTATTCTTACTTAAAAAAATGGAAACTAAAACTTAATACTGCAAAAACAGAGGAATGCGTTTGTAACCCAAATTGCAACTTAAAACCGATAGATTACTCATTCCATGGAAGACAAACGTCAAATACCTACCTTGATCTCTTGATCTCATTATGGACAGCAAACTTATTGGAATAACCTCCCTGACATTCTACGCCTAAGAGGTATTAGAACAATCAACGCATTGAGTTCTGTACTTAACAGATGTGCCAATCTTTTTTCTGCCACGAAATTAAAAATCTACTCAACACTTGTCCGGCCGCATATTAAACTACTAGTAGTACCTACATAACAAAGCCTTAAAAAAATTGCTTACAACACTCCGTTTGGAACCAACTTACAACATAATTCTATTAAATTTCCACTAATCAAAGATTTTATTTTAAAACTATCGCACAAATTTTTAAAACTCACATCACTTAAACCCTCTAGTCTTCGCGCTTGGTCGTATCATTAAATAATTTACCGTATAAAAATAAATATCATCAATATCGTCTTCCACATCACTATTTCTTTGACGAATTTCAATAACATTGGATTTTTAATGTACGGTCGCTAACCTATAATACCGTGTCAATGTATCGACGTATGATTATTAATATACTTGCTACACACTATTCACCTGAAGTAATTTTTAACCGACTTCCCAAAAAGGAGGAGGTTCTCAATTCGACGCATATGTTTTTAGCTACTAAAAACAGAAATTGGACATGGGTTGTAAGTATGCACGTAGGTACGTTACGTACGTTAAAGTATCCACAACCCATATATTCCCAATGAATATGTTTCACATGTATAGTCATTTCTAATACACATACCCCTTTCATACTGTTATTTTAATTTATTTGTTACAACAGATGTACAATAACGTTCATCAAGGTTAAGCCTGGGAAATGGTTTAACTTCCTATCCAAGTTAAATAACATTTATCAATTATTGTGTAATGAAGAGTTTTTAGAACAAACAAAAAAAAAATTAGCTTCATCGGGAATGTTTACTAGTTACACCTATCAAGTGCACGGTCTCATAAAATAAATGTTTACTAATATCAAGTACACACTTTCACGAAATACTAACAATACAATGCTTGACGGAAAACAATAAATTACCTATTCAAAATTAAAATAACAAAGACTTTGATATACATTCTTTACGCATAGTTAACACTGAGTAAGAAAAAGTTTTGACCCAATTAATGTCTGTAACTCAAGAGCTTGCTATAGCATGAGTCTCGAAACGTTATACTTGTTGACATATTACGGTTATGCTTGATAGATTTCCTAACAAAACAAAACAAAGAGTCAATTAATTCATTACTCATGAGAACAGAATTTTAGTAAATTCCATTTTGTTATTTGGATCTCCTCATGTAAAGTGCCACCCCTCTGGTTACTACCTAAGGTCACTTCGCCTTTTCATCAAACTATAGCATCGTCATCTAAGGCCACCTCGCCTTCATAGACAATCCATCATTCATTCTTCATAGACATCATCTAAATGGCCACCTTGCCTCGCCTCGCTTAGACACCCAATAGCCACCACATCATTCAGGTAACCTACATACAGTGTATGTAGCTACCACGTTGTATATCACATATTTAAAACAGACATAGACACACACGACTGATATTTTAGTTATAAAACCACGAAGTAGTCAATTTCGAACTTGGATGATACAATTAAAAAATGTTCAGTACTTTTTGTATAACAATATGGTTATATAATAAAAGAGCTTGAAATACGTATCAATATGAAACCCTGAGCCTTGTAGTTACGGAAATCGTCACTATTTGTGTTAGATTATGAGATTATTCACTGTCTTTATTAAGAAACGGCTGCATCAGTAGTCTCACTTACATTCTAGTTCAATCTTTGAAATATAATTAAAATCATAAATTTCGAATCTCTTTCTTCCTCACGAATAAAAGAAGATAAAATATTACATGTTAAACAAAAGAAGATTATTCAACAATTCAACATTGATTCGATCACGCAGTAGGTAATTTTATTTTCTATGACTTCGACATACAACATCATTCTTTTCTAAGATATACAACGAAACTGTCCCTATCAATTTTTTCAAAACTTCAATCACAAATAATAAAATTATCAAATATTATTCATGTCTTATTTAGTTCCTGCCTCGGATTACAATAACTTACAACAATGATCAAGCAGCCAAAGTCTGCAGAACATCACCACCATCAAAAGCATGTGACTGACTTTCTTTCAATAAAGGTTTAAACATAATTAGGCCAAAAAAAATAGGTATTAAATTTTCAGCAACAGAAATCAGAATATAGACAAACAGACAGTTTTGTAGTCCAGTTTTTGTCTTCATATCATTAATCGACGTTAAATTTCGTAATACTATACTAATTAGATTGAACATTATAATATCCATCCACAGTAGGTATTCATCAATATTCATTGAATTATCAATAACAAAAACAATTTTTTTGTTATCATTTGTTACGTAGCTTTTGAATCGATACTTAAACAGTGACCCTTTTTTTTTTCTTCCATACTCTTACCCAACCCATACTTTACCCGACTGTAACGTATTAAGTGTTCTAACTACCATTAATAAGGACTAATATTGAGCATTTTTACTCTGGGAGGGCCATATTTATTTTTTTTTTTTTTATTTGGAATGAAATTGTTTCGGTTAACCTTAGTTCGTTTCCAATTTCGGTCTTGCAGCTAGAAATTTATCGTTTGATACCTGGGATAAAACTTTCAAATCACACAATATTTAAGATATTGTACCTACTTCTCTAACAAGTTTAAATTAGATAGGTCTCTTTAATTAGGAGACAATCAGCACTAGAATCAAACCAAAATGAATACTGCTCACCAAATCGTGTGATCCGAGCACCGATGATAGGGTTACACCAAATATCATATTTCCACTCCTTTCATGACGGGGGATGTCGCAACTGTTATTTGCTGCTGCTTACTGCTGACCACTTTTTTTTTCGAACATCATCGGGATAAATCACCATCGGCACCAGATTTAAATCGCGTCACGGTCACGCACAACTCACGTACGACTGAAAAAATTCAAGGGACCTATGACAAAATTTTCTACAAACGTAACATTTTATCAAAGACAAAATTTAAGGCGGTTGCCTTCTTGCGTTGTATTTGCATCGATCTTTATCTCTTCAAAATTTCGCTTACTACATGAAAATAATATGAAAATACTATAATTTCTAGTAGTTATTTCTACAGAAAATTAAAAAAAAAACAGCGTTCCAGTCATGGTTCGGTTTTTCCTGTGTAAATTTATGATAGGAATAGCTAGCAAGAAAATAAACATGTTCCGACTGAATCTCTAATGGGCACCAACAATAAGTATAGGAAAAATTAAAAAATAAATAAATATTACTTCCCTGTATGTCGCGACTCACGAACCGCTCGGACGTCAATGTCTTCATGCTTCAGTTCGTATTTAGTCAACAAAATGTTTTTGACGGAGGCAGTTGAATATGATACGTTCTCCATTATATACCTCGATTTATTTGCCTGCATATTAATCCCACTTCTGATGTCGGAGAATAACCATTTACTTAGTTATTTTATAATTACTGATGCTAATTACTGATCTTGTGGACGTTATCGGGGTTCAATGCAAGCACAAATCAAGATATTCACTGTATATTATTGTTTTATTTATTTAACACAACAATCTAATAATTTACTATGATATTAATTATTAGCAAAACATTATTAAAGAATTTATATCCGAGCAGCAGGTTCGCGACACAGATCTAACTTAGCCCAACGCAACGTAATTCCCACAATAATGATCCTCCTCGATCTGACACCATCCTTCTTATAGTAACCCCTCTCCGGGCAACGTTAAGATCGCGCCTCGACCCTGCTCTAGGCTAGTCCTCTGCTCTCATTGGATATTTAAATGACGTGATACTGTAAATACAATCTCTGATTGGACGTGTATGACGTGTTACTAAATACAATACAATGATTGTTAGAAAATAATAAGATTTACATAATGGCAAAGTACTTTTGGTTATAAAATAAACAATCAACTCGTTTCAAACTACTTCCTCCGACATATATATTAATACCTACATAATCCATTCTTATTACGTTATTTTTATTATTATTATTTTATTATTGACGATCATAATATTATCCTCTGACATTTTTATTAGTAATATAACTATGAAATTGATAATGTGAAATAAATGATTCTATTCTATTCTATTCTAATACATCTATAACGCGTAGTAGTTTTGAGATTTTGAGATTAGTCATTGAAAGAATGAATAAATTAGTAATTGGCATTTCGTTTTTATAATTACGAGTTGCTTCCTCACGTATTTACCCGCGTGAAACTCCCTCGGGAACTTTATAAAATGTCTTAAGTTACGACAGATACTGAAGCTTCTTATAGGGGTTTTTTTATCCTTACAGAAGTTATGAAATAACAAACTATATTTCTTTTTATTAATATTAGTGAAGATGTTCTTTTTTTTTTCAAAAACTACTAGTTTATAAAAACTATATACCATGTTGGGGAATTATTCAGGTGCAATAACAGGAAAGGTTAATAATTTATGTTGTAAAAATACGCAGAGAAAAAAATTATTCAATTGTTCTAATAATTCACAGTGTCATGTCAAAGCACTGTTTTTTTTATATAATTTGTAAAAGGAGGCTTCAACATGCCCCCCGGCGTTGAAAGCAATGCCTTTCAACAATCCTCGTCAACTTCCAGAAGTCTTCTGATCTTGCTGACCGACTAGAACGCCATTTCATCCGAAGTTGCAATCAAGAAATTTTCAAATTATGATTTTTTCCTTTTATGCAATTCTTGGATATAACGGTTCATAGATATCCTCAAAAGAAGATTTACCAAATTTTCAAGTCGTGCCGATCGCACCGTGTTTAATTCAACAAGTCAAAGTATTCGCTCCTTTTGATTTGAACTCGATTTGAACTCGATTCGGAATGGAAATCAACAATTCTACGTCGACGAATTATCTCAGGACCTCGTCCGTCTCTGGCTCTTTGAGCTCGTAATCAAGACGCATTCGCCTTTGATTGGGAGATGGAATCCATTCGGAAGACGCCCCACGACTCACGAGCGAACCACTCTATGACTTCGCCTTTGATACCTCAGTTGCGCTTACCGCGTACTTCTCGGTTTTAAATGGCATTTGAATGGGGTGGCTTTTTACTGACTTCGAAAAATGAGGTTTTTTTGTGTTGGAGATGTTACGCGGCATCGTGAAACAAATTTTTATAAAAAGAGATAAAATTTCAGAATATAAATTATTTTATTTTATTTTACAATAGTTGATTTTTTTTACCTTTAGTTGCAAAAACGACTAAGTTAGTCAGTTAATCCCAAAAATATTTAAACAGTTGCTTCTAAAATATTTGCAACCTTTGTATTAATGATTAGTTTTTCATAAAATTTGGACGTTAGTTTGATAATTGGCACTTTCAAAATTTTTTTTTAAGAGAAATTTCTCTGAGCCAAGTGTAAAAATATAATTAAATAATAAAGTTAATGCATAGGCAAGTAAAATTTTTTTTGATGACTCAAATAGTCAAGGCAGCTTGGGTGTTGTTCAAACCTCGCTGTTTCTCTTAGAACTTTTGCTCTTTTTTAATAACATCAACATCAATGAACACGTTGTTTTATAAGAAGAGAAAGTGAGGAGCTCGGGACTCTTTGATTGACGGTTCCCATATAAATAGATTAAATAGGGTCGCGGCTGTGACGTCACATTTTCGTCCCCGATACACGAACGAGCCCTCTATTCATCGCCGGAGACCGCGAGTAAATCACCCAGATAGCACTGTACAGTCAGCGAGCGAGATATAGGTACAACCACTTTCGACAATCGTTGAATCTTATTGCTATAGTAATAAAGTTCAACGGCTGTTTAAAGTATTTGCATGTTTTTGTGCCGACTGTACGGGGCGAGGTCGCGCTTGACTAATGTAGGTGCAACTCAGCGCTGGATCCGCTGTATACGTCCACCTCTATTTTGCATAGCGCTTGTCTCGCTTGATGGATCGCTGTTCTTTGTCGGTTGTTTAATAATTTTCCTGATCTATTCTAAAGGCGCGTCTTAAAGCTCTTTCAATAGTGTCCCTATATTTTGCATATTTATTACAAGCTGTTCCCGAGGTTTACCCACGTTAATTTGCCGCGGGAACTCCGGTATAAAGAGCACCCTATGTCTTTTTCTCTACCCCAGGCAATGTACGCGGCTTGACTTTTTGCGACACTTCAAACAGTTATCGTTATATTTCACACAATTTAGACAAAACCTTGATCAATTATATACGTAGACCTTCGCCATTAATCGCTCTATAAATTGGTGAAAATCGCATGAAAATCTGTTTAGTAATATTTGAGTTTATCGAGAACAGACGCGGCAGAGGATTTTGTTTTTATTGGTTTAAGTGACAGTTTCAGAGGATTTAGGTTTTCCATATCTAATGAACCACAAACTGTTCGTTTGACCTTTTCCTTGCCCCTGACATTTCACGACGATCAATTGAGTAGTTACGGCGTGAAAACAGACTCACATTCACATTTATAATTTTAGGTAGGCTTCTTTTCTCTGTCATTAGCTGAGTGAACTTTTAACGTATCATAATTTATAACGTTGTATTACGAGTATATAGCAGAGGCTTTTCGCAGAATATAATAGGTATGTTTATAAGCCGAAGGTTGTATTAACCGATACCAGGACCATCAATCAGTGTGACGATGACGTGGTGCTGGCATCTCCATTACGGGGAGCGAGTGACTCCTGGAGGCAGGTGAGACCCTTCAAAGTGTAAAGTTAGCAGCAAAAACATGTAATCCCTACTAATCTATATATGTATATAAATAAAATTGAAGTGTCTGTTTGTAATTCCAAATTAACAGCTTATAACTAAATGTATATGAAAGTATATAAGTAATTAAGTACGTAAAAAAATCAGTTTTAATAATTTTTCTCTGTCTGCTGTTTGTTCCGGCTAATCTCTGAAACGGCTGGTACGATGTGAACGGAACTTTCACTGGCAGACAGCTGATGTTATAAGCAGTAACTCAGGCTACTTGAATTTTAGAAAACAATAGTTCCTGCTGGAATTCCGAAACTCACACAAGAGAAGGTGTTCTTTACACCCCTGAAAATGTGTATGCGTATAGGTTGAGCCGTTAAGGCGTGAAAGCGTAACAGACAGAGTTACTCTCCAAATTATAATATAATACTAGCTGTGCCCTGCGGTTTCATCCGCGTGAGTGAGGACATAAAGCACCTTTTATCCCGGAATGCGGGCGGGATCTCCGAAATTATTGCGGGTGGACCCAAACTCAAACTCAAACTCAAACAAATTTATTGAACTCGTTAAGTTACATCATAACATTTGAATTCAGTCAAAGCACAATAAATAAATTTTTACATTTACCGCTCGCTCGGAAGGCAGATTTCCCAAGAGAAGAGACGAGCGAGAAACTCTTGGGTTGCTCTTTTTCAAATTACAAGCATGTGATATAAATGTAACACCTAAGTTCATGATAGGCAAATAAGGGGCCACCCTACGCAACACAGACACCCTTCGAAAAGTATGAAATGTAACGATCTCAGTCCCAAGCTTTTTTGTCATCAAGATAATCCGAGACTCTGTAATAAGCATTTTTAATGAGTCTTTTCTTTACAAAAGCTTTAAATTTATTCATTGTTAGATTCTTGATTAGTATTGGTAATTTGTTATAAAAACGAATGCATTGTCCTACAAAAGAGTTACTTACTTTATGTAGTCTAAACTTTGGTAACACTAGTTTATCCCTGTTTTTATCCCGCGGGGGACAGCTAGTAATGATAGTCACAGAAAGTCGTAGATTTGGAGCTTATCTAGGAATTTATATAAAGTTGATGTTAGCTTTGGATCACAATCTCAAGTGTCTTTTTCAACAAAACGATGTTATTATTCTAACCTTACATAGAAGTTTCATCCATTAAAATTGCAATCCAGCAAGCAATGGAATAGTATATTTCATTATAAGTGCGGAAAGCCTGTCATTGCAAAGAGTTACGACATATGTCTACCCGAGCCGAGGCGCAGCCGAAGGTGAGGGTTGACAGTCGGAACTAGTTGCAATGACGGTTCCGCACGTGTACTGAACAACTATTTTTAATACAGTTGCGAAAAAAATGAAGAAATTTAATAAAATATCAAAAACACAACAAACTCAACTAAGTTCCAACTGTGATCAAGAGATGGCGCTAGTCGTATTAGTAATGCGAAACGTACGTTTCGCAATGCAAAAAAGTGTGTCAAAGTCGTGTCGCCATTTGACAGTTGGCAAAGAGAACGCACGAGTTCGGGAAAGGTAAACAAAAAGCTCGAGTATGTAATAGCCCACATCCCGAACGCTAAACGTCCCTGCAATACGCCACTTTTTGAGCAACTGTATTAAAAAAAAATTTCAATGTACATAATATATAAGGTTATACAACGTGTTAATGAATTAACTAAAAACCTGATTCACCCCATTTAAAAAAATAAACAATAATATGATTAAAATATATTTTATGTCGTAAAAATTTACTCTTTAAAAGTTATTCAACATTAGTTTGGAGGTGACCTACCTACGAAATTCCAAGCGCTACGCCCGCGCCGGTTCGATTTTTTTTGCTGCGGGCGGCGTACGCGCCAAATATTGTATTATAAATAATTTACACATGGGCTGATAAAAATTTAAATATATTATAACCTATATTAAAACATAGTGCGATCGATTCGCTAGTAGATTCCGAGCAAACTACTTTCTAGTTTTCAGTTAATTCATTAACACGTTGTATAAAGACATAATATCTTCCCAGAGTACGAACTAGACTTACACAAGAGGCGCCCTTCAATAAAAGCTGCTTTTGCTAGCAGAAGCAATATTTAAACTTTTTATTGGCCACGATTGTACATGCTTTAGTACCTTTATTGTTTATGGACAGCCATTCCACTGCTCCTCACGGCCGCAGTTCGCCTGGGCCCTGGCGGCCCGCCAGAGTTGAAGAACAAAGGACGAAGCGTTCTGCGATCCGTGTGACCTTTGTGTAGGGCATATTGTATTGCGTTTGTGAATTATAACATAGCCAGCTTCCTGTCAGGAATCAGTGTGTGTGTTGATTCAAAATTTTATTTTCTATACTAATATTATAAAGAGGATTTTTTTGTATTTTTTTATATTATTTATCTTTTATATTTTTATGTTTAGTTGGTGTACTTGTATTTATATGTATAGTATCATTTTTTTTCTATAACTGGTCTTTTGTTGCCCCCGTCCGTGCGCGACAGTGGGCTGCCAACTGAAAACCAGCGCTAGGTGTTCCCGCACCTAGCTAATGCTGAGTTGGTGACCCTTTCGGCAGAGCATGCAAGAGATATTATCTATGTTTCTTAAGATTAGGCACTGTTGATGTTTGTTTCTTTTTCTTGTGTGTTGTGCTGAAATAAATGTATTTTCTTCTTCTTCTTCTTCTTCTTCATTTGTATGTAAGTATGTTTGTAACGAATTCGCTCAAAAAGTACTGGACCGATTTTAAAAATTCTTTCACCATTTGAATGTTACATTATCACTGATTAATATAGGCTATATATAAAGTGACTGTTGTCTGTCTGTTACGCTCTCACGCCATTATCATGAAATTTAGCATAGACGTTGTCAGGGGTAGAAAGAAGGTCATAGAACTTCGAAATTAATCCGTCAAAACGGTCGGAACCATTTTGACGGGACTTTCACTGCTACTGCTGCTGCAGGCTCAGTTCCTGCGGGAATTTCGACACCCACGCGGGTGAAACCGCGGGGCCCTGCTAGTATAATGAATGTTGTATATAATAATCCCATTTTCCTTTTTTTATGTTGAATTTTCTTAACTACAAATTGGTGTTTTCCAACAGTACAGTAATGTTTCCTTTTGCCTCCTCTGAGCTTTTGGTTCTATCCTAAATAATCCGCTCATTACGAAATTGTTTACTCAAGTTTTGTTATTGCTTAAATTGGCCAAACAAATAGGATACCGATGGTGAGTGATTCCGCTGAGTTCGCAACTCCGCCCGCAAACAGGAAGCGCCAGAAATAAAATACGACGTGAAGCCTTATTCAGCACTAGCTGTGCCCCGCGGTTTCACCCGTGGTAATTTCGGAGTTCCCGCGGGAATTCCGGGATAAAAAGTACCCTATGTCCTTCTCTGTACCCCTGACAACGTGCATGCCAAATTGCATCCAAATCCGTTCAGCTGTTTTTGCGTGATTGAGTAAGAAACATCCAAACATCCACACTTTCATATTTATAATATTAGTAGGATAGTAGGATTCAGATTTTTGTAAAAATCCTTTGACTTCCTTTCCCTATTTAAGTATTTACATTTATATTTAACTTGTTTGTTTGTTATGCTTTCACGCCTTAACTACTTGACCGATCATTATGAAATTTTGTATGTACGTTGTCAGGGGTACAGAGAAGGACATAGGGTACTTTTTGTCTTGGAATTCCCGCGGGATCTCCGAAATTAACGCAGGTGAAACCGCGGGGAACAGCTAGTTAAATATAATTTCACAACTTATATAGAGGGTGACTTTATTGTGTATGAATAGATGCAAATTGATTTTTATGAACTTTCTTATTTTCAACTTCTCACACACATTGTTTCACAACGTTTTCAACCCACGTAAATTTTTCCATTGCAACAGGAGCATTTTCCCATGATAAATCATAAAGGATATCCTATGTCACTCAGGCATACTTCAGCTTTCTATCAGTGAAATAAATTTTTCGAACCCGTTCATTATCCAATCTTACCAACTGTTTGAACTATTTCCTATCAATATTATAAATGTAGGAACGTAGATGATCACATAGCAAGTTAAGTATTATACAACGTGTTACAGAAAGGTGTAGTCATCTGCAATGATTTGACATAAGTATCGGAACCAGTACGATGAAATAAACTATTGTAAAAGAAAGATTTGTCGTTATTACAACGTCGTCTGTAACAAACCTAAACAGTGATAAATTGCATTAAACGATTTTGAACCCGTCACTTACTTAGTGATGTGGCATGTTTATTTTGTTGCGGAAGTACCTAGTCGTTAAACATATTTTTTCTTTCAGTTGTGAGATTATAAATTGAGGTTTTTGGGTTAAATACCACTCTCTAAATATTGTTGAAGATTACCAGCTCACGATCTTGAAATATTACTACACCTATCTGTAACATCCTCTATACAGCACAGAGAAAATAATATATTAATTAGAAAGGCCATGTACCAGGGTTGCAACGGGAGTTAGAGCAAACTTTACAAAACCTTTCGGTGTTGGCATCCCAAGTTTCCAAATATTTCCAAAATTGACAATTTTAATTAAAAAATGTAACCAAATGGCTTTTAGTAAATTTATATATAATTGAATGTTTTTTGCGTGACGAATAGTTGTACCTGCGTAAGTCACCGGGCAACACTGGTTCTCAATTGTTTTCATATTGAGTTGATAGCCTTGCCGCCTATAAAATACAGCAATTTGGTAAAGATAAAGGCAATGTATATTAGCATTCCTACAACATACAGTGTTGCCATCTCGATTTCAGTCGGCGTAGTAATAATACTAGGGGTACTAAATCAACATATTATTTGCATAACACTATGGCCATGGAGCTAGTAATAATAATAATAATGTTAGTAACAATGGAATGGCCGGCAAATTGTGTAATATAATTGGTCGCTGCGGTCGGAATTTTGTATAATTCCGCGCCTATTAAGCTCCGTTGCGACCGCTGCCTGTTCAAACCGAACCTCAACCTATTAATGACAACCTAACCATATCGGAGTGCTTGTAAATACAAGACAGGAACAACTTTCCACGTTTATATATGAAACTAGCTGTCTCGCGCGGTTTCACCCGCGATAATGGGCATGTTGACTAAGTTTTTTTTAGTCCGTCTTGTAGATTATTAAAAAATATTGGACAAGTATTTTTTCTTTTTTTACGTAATCAAAAAATAACGGCGATATATTGAGTTGAAATTTCGCGTGACGTCACTATTATGACAGTTTTTATGGCGGTTTTAGCGGTTAGTGACGTCACGACCCCCTCACCCTAAACTTTAATGCGCGTTATCTCTGTATATTTTAATTTATTAGAAAAAGCAAAAAATACGTGTATATTGTTTTTTTATTTTCTAACTGACGGACTAATTAGAATTTTGATTTTCAAAAGTAGTCCACATCCCCATTTCGGAGTTTCTGCGGGAATTCCGGATTACAAATATAGCCTATGTTACTCAGGAATAATATAGCTTTCTGATGGTGGAATTTTTGAAATCAGTCCAGTAGTTTTTGAGTTAAATCTTAACAAACAAACAAAAAATTTAATGTTTCCTCTTTATAATATTAGTATAGAAATAGAAGATAAACCATATCACTTCCATAAGTCTTTATTTAAATTTCTTTTTGATTCCGCAATAAATTTTCGAAATAATATCGAAACTTCTTCTAAAGCAAGCGTCAACGGCTCGTACAATTATTTATTTAATTAGTAGAATTCTCTCAATAAATAACTCTAAGTAAGTTAATTCAAGTCTAAGAGTATCAGATACTCGTATATCTCTTTTAAACTCGCAGAGGAAACTTTTCAAATCTAATTACGTAACTTGAGTATCACGTAATTGTTAACTTTAAACTCGGTACGGATCCTCGCGATCCGCTCAACAACGACAGCTGTTCGGAGCTCACTTATCAACTTTCAAGACGTCAATGGGGATGTTGACTACTTTTGAAAATCAAAATTCTAATTAGTCCGTCAGTTAGAAAAAAAAAATAAACAATAGACGCGTATTGCTTTTCAAATTAATGAAAATATACAGAGATAAAGCGCATTAAAGTTTAGGGTGAGGGGGTCGTGACGTCACTAACCGCTAAAACCGTCCTACAAACTGTCCGGATAGTGACGTCACGAAAGTTCAACTCAATGTATCGCCGTTATTTTTTTATTACGTAAAAAAATAAAAAATACGTGTCCAATATTTTTTATTAATCTACAAGATGGGCTTAAAAAAATTAGTCAACATGCCCATTGACAGTTCATATAGCTCCATTGTCGTTGGTAGAAAAATCAACGAAAAAACTTACCTGCAGCAGCCAATCGCGTTATTTTGAAACGAATCTACCAAAACAAAACCGAATCCTTTAACTATGTACATATTAATATAAAACAAAGTCCTCTGCCACGTCTGTCTGTCTGTTCGCGATAAGCTCGAAAACTAGATACCAACTGAATGTATTTTAATGCGGTTTTCACCAATAGATAGTGTGATTCATTGGGAAGGTTAAAGTATGTAATTTATCAAGGTTTTGTTTAAGGTTAATTGGTTGAAATCCTCTCCGAAATTGGCATAATTGAAAAGCTAGTAACTATAACGATGGTAAATAACTGTTAGAACGGTCGGAAAAAGTACGTTGTTACGCTTTTATGCCTTAACTACTCAACCGATCATCATGAAATTTTGCATACATATTGTCCGAGGGACAGAGAAGGATATAATGTACTTTTATCCCGGGATTCCTGCGAGAACTCCGAAATTAAGGTAGGTGAAACAGGAGAACAGCTAGTAGGTACTATTATAAATGCGAACGTAAGTTTGTTTGTTTGTTACGCTCTAAGGCCTCAACAGCTCAACTGATCATTCCCGCGGGATTTCCGAGTCAAAAGGTACCCTAGGTCCTTTTCTAATGGGTACCTAAGGCAAAATTTCATGACAATCGATCGAAAAGTTCACAAACACAAGTTCACAGGACTATGAATAAAAAAAAAATCTTAAAAAAATAAATACGTATAATTTCTTACCAACCATCGTTTTCTTGAGATTTGATAACGGAATGTGATCGGAAACTGGGAATAAGGCGCGCGGCGGCGGCGGGTGCGGCGGCGGGCGGGGGGCGGGAGGGTGTGTGGAATCAACGCAATAACCTGTCACGTATTGGGGCGGCGCACATCATACAGCTCGTTTGGGAAGCACACTCCGACGCCGAGTTAGCCGACGTACTTTGGCAACGCGAAATGCATAGATGGTGCCAATGTTCAGTCAGTGCTGTTGGCGGCGATGTACCAGTCATTTCTTTGGTGAGAGAAAGTTAGCTTGTAGCACTTCACAGAAATTGTTTTATATTTGGTATTTATTTGATTTAATTTAGGCGCTCTTTAACTGAGCCGTTTTAATATATTATGTTAGTGATTTTCCTAACTATAATTTAACTGACTTTGTTAATTTTTTAGATTTTAAATATTCTCATTTTTATCTTATTTGAGGACAAATAATTCTTCTTCTTAAACCTTATGTTTAAAAATATAAAAAATGTGCTTGTACATCATCACACAGGGCCTGCACCTGACTTCAAACTAAGCAGATCTTGTACCACAGACAATATAATAATACTATACTTGTACTACAGGCAACAAACAACAGATAAAATTTTAAAATACTCTTTTCAAATACACTAAGGATAAACAAAAATGTCCATAAAAAATACTCCTACTGTCCGGGGACTTGCAACTGCAACAATCAAGTTCGTTAACCACTATATATAGAATATATATAAAATAAAAAAAAAATAAAAAAAAAATAAAAAAATACTGCAAGGTTAAATTTCACGGTGTAAAGCTAAAGGTACTATGAAACACAGAAGTATACAATATTATGAATCGCTTTTTATATGATATTTTTGCCACATCTGGAATCATTTTACGTGTCAAACCGACACAAAACTTTATACACCAAATGCCAAAGTCGACTGTACAGTCTGGGCGGATATTAGGAGAGAAAAGGTCTCCGGAACCACGCGCCGATGAAACGCGAAAAATTGAGTTTCTTTTGAAAAAATCCAGTAATTTGTCGGCGCGATGTTGGTACATCTCCCCGCCCACGCGCCCACGCCGCGCGCCGCCCGCCCAAACCGCAAGTCACTGCATTAAATGCTTTATAATTTAATCGTGAAAACACGCTTTTTTTTTTCTTGTGAAAAATTTTTCAATTTCACACCGACCCTTTTGGGCTTGGACGAGCTTTTATAAAAAAAAATTGAACTTCGGATTGGGCTTTTTCATTAGTTGCAAAAAAGTTTGACGCAACACCTCGCTTTATATTCTTTAAGCTACGCATATATACCTACATACAATCTGTGCACTGGATTTGTTCTGAATATACTTTGACTTACCTACTTCAAATCTGTATTCTGTACGCTTTTAACCACCCTATATTTTTTTTTTTTTATTTGAAACTAGCTATTGCCGTCGGTTTCACCTGCGTTGTATTTAGGGATTCTTTTGGAAATTATATTTCTCTCTTATTTCTGAATCTAGCGGATGGCTGATATAAGGATTAATTTAGACTACTTTTATCAGTTCCTGGACAAATTCGCGCGGTACAGCTTGTTTAAATTAAACTATAGGGCGAGTAGCGAAGTGCAACGTAAAAATATTAAGTTATGTAAGGCTTTTTTTAACTTATTGTGAAATGTCCGTTAAGTTGTATTGTTGTCCGTCAAGCCAAGCCAGCGGGACGGCTCACCCCTTTCATCTCGAACGCTTTGCGTCAAAGCGGCGAGGCAGCGAGTCACTCGCGTCTGCTTTGTCTTGCGTCTGTCATGAATACTGTACAAACGGCACAAAACACTCAATCCTGTATATAGGTACATGTAAAGTATAATCTACAACGTGTACTTACATACATACAGACTGTAACAAAAATGCGTAGTAATTTTCTTTGATCGTGTGTTAGTAGGTGCGCGAAAAAAATCTTCTGGACAGCACAAAAAGCTTGTTGCAAATTTGCATGATTGATTGAAATTAAAAAAGCAAAAAACACCAAATTTCTGGGTGATGTATTGATCCCACGGATTCGATTATACCATTGTCAAATTACTATAATATAATATGAAATTGCCAGCAAAACATTTTCAAATATAGCTGTAGGTACCTTTTTGTGACAGCCTGTATAATTATGTCCTATGTATAAATGAGGACGGTCGTTTGTAGGTCTGCTTTGTTTTTGCAGTTTAATTGTTCCGCCTGTAATATACACACCGGCAGAATTAGCGGAACATAAAAAGGCAGAGTATAGAAATAAATACGTATATATATTAAAACAAATTATTATCAGGCATGAAGTAATAAACTAATATACATCTTTTAACATCGACTTTAAGAAGTTTTTAGTTAAATTTTATTAAAAGTAATCAAAATTAAAAAAAAAGAAAAAAGTCTCTAGTTTGTGAGAACTCAGACAATGTTGCAAATAAAAGTTGAATCACGAAGGGGAAACACACGTTATTAATCGTTCATTTATTTAGTGTTAAAATCACAGTAATCTTTAATTTGCAACATTATTTGTGTACCCACAAATTAGAGAAAAAGTGTTTTTTTTTTATTATTATTTTAAATAAAATTTAATAATTTAATTACAAACTTTTAAAGTGTTAAAAGATGTATATTAATTTATTACTTCACGTCTAATTATTATTTGTTTTAATATAGATACGTAACTATTTCTATACTCTGCCTTTTTATGTTCCGCTAATTCTGCCGGTGTGTATATAATATTAAGGCTGTTCTACAGCACAAGTTCTACAACAATGTCACAAAGAACATATAGGTACGTTGCGTTTTCCACAGCCTAAAAACAGTTGTTTTCTAAGCTTTTGCTTTTGCCGTTTTCATCTGTGGTAAGCAGAGACTTTGTCTACGTTTTTTTTTTTATTTATAACTGGAACGTGAACGGTGGCGGTGAAAGAAGATAGTGGAAACCAAGTCCATACAGCCAAGTCAAATAATGCATTGCAATGCGCTTTAACCATAGCAGGAAGCTTAATCATTCCAGGTTGTACTTATAGTAAAACAATCATTAGGCGAAAGCCCCATTTTATCTTATTTTACTATTTCTAGCACTGTTCTTCACTAATAGATCACTATTAAGCAAATCACACCATACTTAGGTACTTACACAACAATTAGTACGATAAACTGATTTTCAAAACAAAGAAATAAAATTGATAATTATTCATTTCTGCTCAAATTTCCACCAAAGTCACCGTAAAATAATTGAGAACGAGCTAGCTAAGATCCATAAGATATTTTTAGGCTGGCTTGGCGCATGAGCGTAAAAAGCCTCACTAAATAAATGATTTAAAAAAAAAAAACTAGCTGTTCTCCGCTGTTTCACCCGCGTTAATTTTGGAGGTACTGCAGGAATTTCGGGGTAAAAAGTACCCTACGTCCATTTCTGTACCCTATGCCAAAACTTTATGAAGGTCGGTAAGTACTTTTTTCGACACTTTCAACAATGATCTTTATATTCCAACCACTGTTACCCAAAACCTTGACAAATTATGTGCCTAAAACTTTCTCATAAATCACTCTATCTATAGGTGAAAACCGCATGAAAATCCGTTCAGTGGTTTTTGAGTTCATCGCGAACAGACAGATAGACGCACATAAAACTTTATTTTATAATATGCAGCGAACAGATTAGCTGCTATAGTTTGAATCCAGAGCGAGCGTAGCAAAGGATTCTAGAGTGAAACCCTAAGTGCAGTCAGAGATTTTACGTACTTAATAAATTTTGAATACAGATCGCGGTGAAGGATTCTAAAATAGAATCTTGACAACAACAAATAACCAACAAAGGATATAAGTTATTCAAATCTCGGTAAAATATTTTTTTCGAAATGATATATTGTACTTACTATTTCTTTATGAAAAAAGTTGCTTTAAAAACAACATTCATTTTTGTAACAATTTCTAAAAACGTTGTCTTCGGTGTCTTTGGTGACCGAATACTAAGGAAAATATGTTCCTAATTCAAAATAATGTAGGATTAAACGACAAAAAATATGATGCAGTGCTATACAGGCTAGAGCCCAACCTCGACTCGACCCATACAACGCGCGAGACAAGACTCTTGAATTAATAACGATGATGGATGTACGCCGGAGACGTACATCTGTGACCTGTTACTGTTCTACATACATTGTTACTTAGTGCTGATTCTATTATATCTATGCTTATAATGTGTCTGATCTATACATATAATAGATCTGTAGCTAGCGGCACGTGTCGAAAGATTTTTCAAGAAAACCATATTATTACTCAAATTTGTCTTTTGTTCCGTTTTCGAAGATATTCGCGTCTGTGGATTGAAATATTGCAATGGCGTCCATTCGAGTCACGGCTACTCTAAAAACTATTCTTATATATTTTTTTTTATTTACAGACAAAAACAACAATATTTTCACCTCTTTTTTTGAAATCGGTTAAAACATTATACTTTCTGCCAGACTGTGCTAAACAGAAATTTAAAAGCCAAAAGCGATCGCTGAAGGAATTGTAAAGTTATAGTTAAAGTTATAGTTATGTAATGTTATAGTATCTTACCTCGATTCACTTTTGGATAACATCACGGAGACTATTTGTAATAGAACAGCACCTGGTTCACACAATATTGTTCTTGGCGATTTTAACTTGGGCGGCATTCGGTGGACACAGAATAAGGATGAATGTGATGGCGACCAGCGCAGTGCCTTGGAAAATGCACTGATTGATGTGATGGATTTCAATGATCTTCGCCAATGTAACCTCGTTCAAAATGATCTCCGTCGTACTCTGGATTTGATATTTAGTAATAATATCGAGTCGGCCTCCGTGAATGTTACTCGGAATAGTGACCCACTTTTGCCTTTGGACCATCACCATCCGGCTCTCAGCGTCACAATTAAGTATTCTTTGGATCACAAGCTGAGGGTTAGTAAAACTGGTTCTCTAAATTTCTACATGTCTGACTATGATGGAATCAACACTGAGCTGTCTGAAACTAATTGGTCTTCCCTTTGGCACAAGTGCCCATCTGTGGATGATAAATTAGAGGTATTCTATGACATTTTGATGTCTCTGGTGTATAAATATACCCCAATCCGTAAACCGAAAGATGATCACTTTCCTATATGGTTTAGTTCCTCCTTGATTAAACTACTCAAAGAAAAGGCGAAGTTTCACTCTAAATTTAAAAGGTATCACAACCCCAGGGACAAAGCAACTTTTGATTTATTAAGGACACGCTGTCGCTCTCACATCAAGTCATGCTATGATACATTTATAGTAAATGCTGCCGAAAATCTTCGCAGAAACCCCAAATACTTTTGGAAATTTATCAAACATAAACAAGGTTCTAGTGTGACTATTCCTAGCGAGCTTTACTTGGGTGCTAAAGTAGCCTCGGGTGGTCAGGATATTTGTAATTTATTTTCAGAACATTTCCAATCAGTATATAAGGCGAAATTGAACTCTGAGTCTGTGTATTGCATTTTGTCGACGCTAACGTCAATACTTTGTCGGACTGCCCTATTACTGAGGAAGAGGTTCTAGAAAAGCTGATGCTTCTAGATCATAACAAAGGCGCTGGACCAGATCTCTTGTCGCCTTTTTTCATAAAAAACTGTGCAAAGTCACTTTATATTCCATTATGCACGATATTCAATGAATCACTACGCAGCGGAGTGTTTCCTGCTCGATGGAAACTTGCTTACCTCACTCCAATACACAAAGATGGGGATCTTGACAAAATTATCAATTATCGGCCGATATCAATCCTCTCGGCCTTCAGCAAGATTTTTGAATCATTTATCCACAAAAAAATTTCTTTTCATGTGAAAAGTCTTATCAGTCCTCATCAGCATGGTTTTATTGAAAAAAAATCCACTACCTCTAATCTTATCGGGTTCGTTACACTTCTATCAGAGGCTGTTGACGCCAATAAAGCGGTGGACGTTGTCTATACTGACTTCAGCAAAGCGTTCGACTTAGTCAACCATTCACTGCTACTTAGTAGGCTTGCCGGAATGGGTATCCATGGATCATTACTGAGATGGTGCGAATCGTATTTAAAGAACCGCTCTCAACTTGTTGCTTTGTTTGGCTTCAATTCACCGATCTGTGACGTGCCATCCGGCGTTCCACAGGGTTCTCTTTTGGGCCCCTTATTCTTCCTCATATTTGCCAATGGTCTCACGAAAGTTATCGAATCGAACTTTGCTATGTACGCTGACGACCTCAAAATATACAGAGTCATAGAAAGCGCCTCTGACGTGAATATTTTACAAAGCGACATAGACAATGTACGTAATTGGTGCATTCAAAATCTCATGATTCTAAACGTCAAAAAGTGCTTCCACGTTCGCTTTTCTAGACAAAAAAAACCTTCTGAAGTCTATTACTGCATTGATGGTGACGTTGTAAGCCAGTCAAACACAATTCGTGATCTGGGGGTCATTATGGATAGCACACTAAGCTTCCGGCAACATATTGACTCAATACTTAAAAAGGCCTCACGTCTGTCTGGCTTCGTATTCAGACAGACAAAGCTACTCAAGAACCCAAGCTTGTCGATATTAATTTTCAATAGCCTGGTTGGAAGCATTCTTGAATACTGCAGTCCTGTATGGAATCCATGCTATCAAGTTCATTCGGACAGGATAGAGCGTGTACAAAAAAGGTTTTTATACCAGCTTACTTTTACTGATAATAAGTGCCGTAGCCTTACATCCTACGAAAGTCGTTTAGCGCATTACCGTCTGAGTCCGCTGCATGTTCGTCGTAAGGGTAGTGACATTTTACTTTTGTTTAAAATTATTAACGGACTAGTGGATTGCCCGGTCCTCCTAGATCGTATTGGATTCGCGGTTCCACGTCAAAGTAGTAGACTACACAATCATAGAACTTTTAGGCTACATCGAACCAAAACAAACCTTGGACAACATTCTCCTATCTATAGAATATGTTCCACTTACAACCAGGTGCAAGAGAACTTCGACATATTTGGTAGTTCCCTGAATTCAGTCAAACATCGACTCTCAACATGTCTCAGTTAGCACGTGAAACTTTCTGGGTCCCAGTAACTACTTTTTTCTTTCTGGGTTTTTGGGTTCATTTTGTTTATTCTTGTTTTACTCTTTTAATTTAGCACCTGTTTAAACACGTTGTATTCACCTCTAGAAGATAACAATAATTGTGTACTATCAAGCTGCAATGTATCTTTTGTTTGTTATATTGTTGTCAGTTTGGTGAATCAATTAAATAAATAAATAAATAAATAAAATAAAATAAATATAGTAACACAGATCAAAGTTAATATTTATTATGATTTTAATTTTTCTTTTATTATTCGCTTTGTAGTTACATATATAACACTAACATATTTCATTATAATAAACTGTACTTTCGCATGCAAATGCACTCTGTAAAAATGCAAAATAACCGTTTATCTACGTCTATAAATTATCGCACCTAACTGCACCTCCAACGATATAAACCTTAATTTATACAGCGTGTTCACCTCTCCTAACCTTGCCCGCCCCCCCGCTACGCCTCGCCTTCGGGCTCCACCTGCATCGTTGCAAAGTATTCACGCATTCACTGTTTAGCTACACCTCTGTCACACTCCATACAAGCTAACCGATGGATTAGGCTCGCGCCCTGCTTCGCGCCCTGCTTCGCGCGCTTCTTGTGTGTAGACGTCTGTATTGTTATCTATTTACTTATCCGTTCATCCTTTTAGAACTTAACAATTTTGGGTAATAAGTTTTCACTGCACGGCAACACTCACTAAATGCCCACATGTTTACGAAACCGGCCTCACTTTTTTTGTTGACAGCGCTCCGTCTTGAGTTTTTATTTCGTCTGAGATCTAAATCTATAACTTTTCGACATAACAGTGTACGATATATTTAACATTGCACCTACCCTTTCGGGAGACTCGTTTCGTTTGCTCAAGGCTCAAGAAACACTGGAGTTTCCATGTGCTGATAACTTGAAGCTCTTTATGACTAAATTGATTTGACGTTTTATTTGAGAGTTATACGATGTCTGAAAATATCAGGAATGAAGTGTCAGGTATACTGACATGCACAGAATGTAGAGTTAAACAAGGTACTTATTGAGGTGTTCGATATCCGATCCTCGTGTCAAATATAATATTATTAAAAAGACGTCTTATCCTTATTTTGGTGTACCATAAAGTGTATTCTATTCTATTCTATTCTAGTACTCATGTGAGCACACGTGTTGACGGATCATGCCGTAAGCCCTTTTTTAATTTATTTATTTAGAACACAAAAATTTTAATAAAAAAAAAGTAACTCCAATAATTTGAAGTAACATAAATTTAAATTGGTCTTGTGGTGGTGAATATCAAAATTCCCTCTGTAATTCTGTACTTATAATAAGTAATCTCTTACTAGCTCTAGAAATCAGCTACGTTTCCCGCAACTTAATCTTCTGACTGAAATCTTTTTGCAATTTTATTATTATTTTGTATAAAAATATGAAGATAACATCTTGCATCTGTCTCTGCCGTTTGCAAAGACGTGGGGGGACTCGCCCGAGTTGGGCCCTTATTCACTGTGACTAAAACACGTCGCGTTAAGATAATGCGCCATGAAAATTGCTGATTGCTTTTAGCAATATAGGTCACCTCATTGTACGTATTTACATGTTTTCTGTGTTTTGTATATTTTTTTTTGTACTGTGTGCAATAAAGTAGGTATTTTTGATTTGATTTTTAAATTATCTTTCCCTCGTGCTCAAAGAAGTTTCTCTTCAAAGATATACATTTACAACGTGTCTTAATACAGAATGTAAATTTCTAATATTTTGGAAATCTCAATGTCCAGCAATAACTTGTTTTTGAAACTCAATTCTAATTTCTAAATTCTAGAACCTCAGACAAACACAATTCATTTTATAAATCTTATTGTCATGTCAATGTCATTTGTCATAATCATAATTTAGGTATTTAAATATAATTAGCTTAGTTACATATTATTCACATCAATATACATAAAACTCAGGAAAACTTAAAATAATAACTATATTTACAAATAAAAAATTATATCTATGTAAAAAAAAAAATATATATATTTTGGTATCTGGAGAGTTTGGGATTATATTTTCGGGACGCGCGTTATGGGCAAGGAATGTTGTTGGTCGTAACTCGTAGTGAACAAGGGCCAGTGATAAAGATTCCATTGAAACGTCCCACAAGCCCCGCTCATTACTCGTTGCCCGCGAACACCGCCACTATCTCACTTCTATTCATTAAAAATTCTCTCCCCAGCCACGAGAATAATAGTGTTACACTTTTTATTCTTTCACTTCCAAGGGTTCCTCGATACAATTATTTGTAGGGAAAAACTGACGAAAATAAAATGAAAAAATATTAAAAGGAAAATACTGACATCCACATCTGTATTCTTCAACAAATCTGATGGAGATTTGTTTCAAAGAAAATACCTACTTAACTCCACATAAAAAATAACATACGCTCGCTAAATGAAAGAAACTGACATGTCATCCCGTTATGCCGAATCTCGAGTTGTGAGCACACCTTAGAACAATGTTCTGAGGAGCACACCAACCTGCTAGGTTAGATCACTAAATATATTATACCATTCTGTACAAAAAACTGACAATTTGTGCTGGTGAATAAAAATTTCTTTTATTTATTTTGTTATTTATTATAGAAAATATATAAATTAAAGACAAGGATTTTTAGATCACATAGCAGTGCTATATTTGTTTATCCAAGCTCTACATTTTATATTTTATGATAACATTAACGCAAAAAACGTTAGTATCGTGACATTGGTACGGAACCCATGGCGTGCGAGAACGGCTCGCGCTTGGCCGGCTTTTTGTATTAAAACTGCAGAGAGCAGACAAAGGGCGCTGCAGCAACTTTACTTGTCAGTGTGGCTTGAAAGGCAGCGGTTCTACTTTCCATGTATGATACGGTGAAAATGGTACGAGTACATACAACTAAAAAAGCATACTATGGAGCGATACTCTTCGCCCCCCACTGACTCCGTGCCTTCCCGCACCCCGCCACGACGTAGCGGCGAGCCTAGAGGTGATAGCGAAAGACTAAAGATATTACTGATTATGATACCTGGATATCGATATTTCACGAAAACCGGTATTTTACCGGAAGAAACATTTTAACGGTTCTTGCTACGTTGCCGGATTAGTTTTTTAAACGGTATAAGCACATGTTAGGATATTTTTCGCAATTTAATCCCCAAGATTATCCAGAATTTTGTACGGGCGAAGCTGCTGGAAATAGCTAGTTTACTACTCGAATAAACGGAAAAGTGCACAGTTTATTTTTTACGTCAACGTGGTTATTGTACAGAGTGCACCAAATGATCCGAGTTCCGGATCGGTAAGTGACATATTATGCAAAATATGCAAACAGGTCCCGGGGTACCTCCGATATCGCCGTAGCCACGAGCCGTTACTAGTACAATATAACCAGTCATTGCTTCACCTTAATGGCATTTTTCATAATATCTTTCGATCTCATTATACTATTTTGTCTTCGATTACCCAAGTTGGGACCACGTAGATCACTTGTAAAGGTAGATTGGTGGCAAATAGAGTCGTTTGAACGTGGCAAATCGGTAATCTACTTTAAAACGCTGCAGAGGTTCTAACACTTGTAACTTCCCAGTTTCCTGTACCCATCCTCTCACAAAGAGACGGAGTTAAAGTCCCACTCCAGTTCCTAACTATCTCAGAAGCTTGGTATAGGTACATTAAACAAAGCGCTTTCCACCACTGAATAATTCCATGTAACTTTTAAAACATCTACATTTTAAAATGGTTTTAATGCACACTCTTTGTAGTCAAACATGCTTGCTGAGTTTTGTGCTTTTTTAAAACACACTGTTATTATTTATGGAAACATTTTAATAGCTCTTTTCTCTATATCTGTTTAAATATACTATAATTTTGCACATACATTTCACCACAAGGTACCATTCTATTACGGTTTAAGGTACTCTAAATTAATTTATATTGAAACTTGAAGGTTTTTATGCCGATTGGAGCTGTCAATTTCTCTTTATGTGCGCTCTTAGACGTAGATTCATGTATTCCGGAGTTGATGAGCCAGTATAATCCGTTACTTTTTTTAAACTTTTCACTTCACTTTTTTTTATTTTAACTTTGATCATCACACTTTTGCCATTGACAAGTTGGGGCTCTTATAAAAATTCCCGGTCTGACTTTGAATTCCAAGGCTACTAAAAATGTGTCCAAATCTAAACAGTTTTTTAAACGAACTTCGGTAACGCATGACGCAAACTTCGCATCGGATCGTGACCATACGGTGTGTGGTTGAGAGTAGGATGGATTGAAGCATCTTTTACGAAGCTTTGTTGTAAAAGTCCGTAACATTTCTACAAGTGCAAAACGGTGGTTCAGTTCGGAGTTGTGATTGTACTTCAGATAATTTGAAGTTACAGTAATTTATTTCATTTATTTGATTCATGAATGAATGAATCTCTATTCTTTTACGGCTTTCATATTCCAATTAACTTTAAGAAAAACTTTATTTAATGGAGTCACAACTTGTTTACAGCGACGCGAAATTTTATATTTTCAATTCCAAATGTTTTTATTATTTCGCAAAGAAACTGAATTGAATCAGCATAATTGAATCGTGGATTAGGTGAGGTATTTTGAGTCGTTCAAAGATTTACTTAAATTTCGTAGAAAAAAGATGATGAAAAAAATAACGGAAATCTCTTTCAGGAATATTCATGTAAAAATTTTATTACGGGAGAGGTTTAAAACGGTCCATTATAATGCGCGGGGAGAGAATTAGTTCGCCGTTAGGTAGCGGACACGGTGGCTATACGCTACCGCTTATGGACTTGAAAAGGTACCTATGTTCTTCGTTTTCTTACCCCTACAGGGGTAACAGGGTAACAGGGAAACCTGTTTTATAAAAGTAACTCGGTAGATATAAAAAAACTTTGGCACATTTTGTTCTTATTTTGACTAACGAAATAAAAATGAATCCCACAAAAAACAGTTTCACTGTAAAATGTCGCGCCAAGTACACGTCCAACTATTGTAACAGAGATAATAATAACCTCATATTTGCAAAAATAAAAAAAAAACTGATCTTTACAAAAAAATATGAAATAAAAAAAACCAAATACACAAATCTCCTCTGATAAAAAAAACACTCATTAGAAACGGTGAAAATCGAAAAAAAAATTGGTGTCGTTTATTTATAAAAAAAACGAAAGAAAAATTTGCACTTTACAAAAAAAATATAAAATAAAAAAACCGAAGTAATCTTTGTGATTTTCAATAATTGCAAAATTTTTGTGGCAAATTTAAAAATTGAAAACAATTTTTTAAACGTACTTGGCGCGCGTCATTGAGTACCCCAAATCTTTTCATGTCTGATGTAGCGCCAGAAACTTGTTGTGGAAAAGGAGTTTATGAGCAACAATTTTTTCACCCCTTCTACACCGTCGTTGGCACCACTAATGATTATTGTGATGTTTTCAATCAAATCTATTGGAATTAAAATTCAAGCTCGTTTCTATCTTTTCACGAATTAGATTAGATTTATACTCATATGAATGTGACACTTTCTTGCATTTCAATTGAATCAAGAAATAAGCAAATGATTTGATTACCAGTCAGGTAAAGTACCCAGTAGCTGCTCAGGAACCAGTACCTTTTTTGTACAATCAGAAAAAATTTAGGGGACTCAATGACGTGCGCCAAGTACGTTTAAAAAATAGTTTTCAATTTTTAAATTTGCCACAAAAATTTTGCAATTATTGAAAATCACAAAGATTACTTCGGTTTTTTTATTTTATATTTTTTTTGTAAAGTGCAAATTTTTCTTTCGTTTTTTTTATAAATAAACGACACCAATTTTTTTTTCGATTTTCACCGTTTCTAATGAGTGTTTTTTTTATCAGAGGAGATTTGTGTACTTGGTTTTTTTTATTTCATATTTTTTTGTAAAGATAAGTTTTTTTTTATTTTTGCAAATATGAGGTTATTATTATCTCTGTTACAATAGTTGGACGTGTACTTGGCGCGACATTTTACAGTGAAACTGTTTTTTGTGGGATTTCATATTTTTTTTGTAAAGATATTGTTTTTATTTTTGCAAAAATGAGGTTATCTAATATTTTAACCTTAATCACATGTTAATAATTACGTTTAAATAAGATTGACATCCCGCCTTACAACATAGATTTATTTTGAATCTTTTTTTTTAATATAATTCTCCCCTTTTTTTTGGTAAAGTTTACCCCTTTCGGGGAAGGCAAAGGAAACTTAGTCCATGCAGCCAATAATTCTCCCCTTTCGGGAAAGGCAAGGGATTCTAGTTCCATACAGCCTGAACATTTTTTTTAATTAACCCCAATGGGGAAGGCAAAGGAAGCTAAGTCCATACAGCCAAGTCAGTATTTTTCTTCTTCTGAAGTTATTTACATCGAAATGCATTGGTGAGATATGGATATGGATATGCTATCGGGATACATATCTTTTACTGGAAGGATACGTGACATATCCAATCCTTAGTCGGACACGTTTAGCCCATGCCTATTCCAAACTGGCAATCCAATCTCACTCACCGTTGACGGCTTCTATGCCTGACACCTGTCACATGACGTTTATATCACCTGTCACTGTCAGTGCCAGCGATATTAAAAATGCAGACGCTAACATTTGTAAAATCTCTCGTAGAATCGAAAACAGGCGCAGGCAAAAATTTTCATTCTGAAATGTTAGAAAATAATACTCGATTAATACATTAAGCAGCTGTTTTAATTACTCTTTCACCAAAGGGCGCGAGTGCCATGCACTCCCGCCAATTTTCCAAACTGGCAATCCAATCTCACTCACCGTTGACGGCTTCTATGCCTGACACCTGTCACATGACGTTTATGTCATCTGTCACTGTCAGTGCCAGCGATATTAAAAATGCAGACGCTAACATTTGTAAAATCTCTCGTAGAATCGAAAACAGGCGCAGGCAAAAATTTTCATTCTTGAAATATATTAAATATTTGTTCAGACCCAATAATTTTTTGTAATATGTGTAAAATCTGTAAAAAGAAACTTATTGAAAATAGTGTGAAGTGACAGTGTCTTGGCAATAATAAAAAAAATAGACCCAAATATGTGAGGAGGTTATGTTGACATATGAATTGAGAATAAAGACACGTTGTCTCACGCCATATGTTGGACGTGTCCTTGGCGCGAGACACTAACGTGTCTCCGGATGACTAAAACGTGTTGCTAAGCGCAAAACTCGAGCATGGCTGGATCATTTCTGCAAGTTGTTTTTCGAATATTACTTGAAGTTATTGGAAGGTTAAGAAAAGAAAAAAATGCAAAAATTCAGTGAAGTTGGAGTTTGTTAAGCTTTAATGCTTTAACTACTTACTACTTTACTAAACTGAAATAGACATGGGTAGGTACTTTTTATCCTATAATTCCCACAGGAACTCCAAATTTGACGGCGTTGAAACCACCGAGCGCATCAGGAAGTTAATATGATTCTTCATCGACATTTTTTTAAAATAAATTATTATTTGAATTTGAAACGGTCCTCCCTTTTTTTCTTCAGATCACTGTATGATCACCTTTATCCTCAGTGGCCGCCATTAAGCTAGTCATTATTCCTTCTGGAGGCTATTAGAGGCGCAGAGGTGTGTCCCGCGTGATGCATGGCGTGACGTCACGCCCGCCCCACCCCGCGCCTGTAATCCGCCGAGTTATGGCTCGTTGGCAATCGAAGGACTCGTACTAATAGCCCCTCACCCCATAGGTAACTTAAGTAGGATCCAGTGTAATTGAGGCAGAGATTTTGAGGATTTCTCAAATAATGATAATCATGTCTGGACGTTAATACACAGGGCTGCCTGGGCCCTAATTCACGCGCTACGAAAATTGCAGTTTCCTTGCGATCAAAGAAGTTTCACTTCAAAAAAATACATAAAGAAGATTATATTTAATATAGTCAAAATTATTTGGTGCAATAAAGTATTGTATTGTATTGTAATTTCTAATATTTTGGCAGCCGGAGCATTTGGGATTGTGTTTTTGGGACGCGCGTTATAGGCAAGGAATCTTGTTGGTCATAGTGAAGGCCATGGTCCCAAACTAAGTAGAGCTTTTACTATGCAGAGTGTCACTTGTGGTGGGCCACAAGTGACCCTTCCCCAACTAATATCATGAATACGAATGTGGCTTTGTTTGTTTGTTACCCTTTCACGCCTCTACTTCACCGATCATCATGAAGTGCATGCAGGTTATTGCCTTAATTTGGATTCAATCAATTAGTTTTCTATCTTTCCCGAACAGTACTTAAGTGCCTTACTTCATTTTCTATGCCCCTGAAAATATGTACGTATGAAATTTCATGATGCTCATTTCAGTAGTTAAAACGTGAAAACATCACAAACGAACTCATATTCGCATTTGTAATGCTAGTTATGGATTCAGTTTTGTGTATACTCCTATCCAGTACAATTCCGTTGAGTTAAGTTGGGTTAAGTGTAGAGCGAACTCGATTGGCCCGTCGGCTCCCCACATCATCAGCTCGTGACGTCACAAAGCCGATTCAATTTGCCCCCAGCGCTGGCGCCATCTTCCTCTCGCAGTGTACCAGCTACTATCGTACAAAAGCTAACGAGATTAAACTTCTAAATTCGATGCTCAGCTTTTAACGACAGCACCGAAGCTTCCGCCGCTAGGGTTGCCAACTTTCGGACGGTTTTATCTCGACATGAAACGTGACGAAGAGAATATCGCAAGGTTTAAATCAAGCTTTCCTCGGGGTATTATAGCTGTAAAAAAATGAATTACCGACGTAATATGAACAACTACTTACAACAGCTACAAGTTACAACAATACCAAAAATGATATATTTATTAGAACGAAGTTACTTATCGCACGGTACGGATGGGAGTATTTATTTATTTATTTACTTAAATACATTTCACTGTAAATACAGGTAAGTACCCAATAGCTTACAGTGTAAGATAGTCCGATTGACTTAGAAACACAATGGCATTTGCAACCACTATTGACAATCTGTCGGCAAATATATCAGGAGTAAAAGTTCATTTACCGTCACGGACGCAAAAACAAAGCAACTGTAATTTTTTACTAGTTTTTTTTTTTGCCTATTTTCACGCATAACGGACTCATTTTCAGTTTAATTGAAAAAAAACTTCGCTCTAACAAAGTGTTCCACGACAATCACGCATTATTTTATTTCTATCTGAGTATCAATATGACGTCAGTACTCAGTGCGCACGTCACACAAAAACTACTGAATAAAATTTCAACCAACGGTTTCCTCGTTGGGAACTGCTTTGCTTCTCTCATAATTATCATGGTTTATGAGAACTATTTTAATTTTTTTAAACCGTTGAGTCTCAGGAAGTGGAGCCAGTGGCGAATGAGTTAGACATAAGTTTGTTTGTTCCTACAGTCTTATCTGTGGAACTTTCGCTGGTTGTGTGTGCACTGTGCATGTAGTTGAGGGTTGCCTCAACATTCATTAGGTATATTTGGAAAAGTGCTAAAAATAATGAGTACGTGGTGTCTGATACGTATATTTATATAACTGGATATTATACAAGTTGTGTTTCGGATTTTAATACTTTAAGAGTATTATCACTAGCTATTTCCAGCGGTTTCACTCTCGTTAATTTTGAAGTTCCCGCAGAAATCACCATATAAAATGTACCCTATGTCATTTTCTGTACCCCTTACAAAGTGTGTGCAAAATTTAATGATGACCGGGTGCAATAATAAATCGATACGGGAAGATTATATTGTTTAAATATCAACAAAATGTTAAATGTAAAAAAAAATTGATACAAAATGGCGCTATAATTTTAAAACACGATTTATCAAAATAGCTCCAGTATGGGTTAACACGATAATCAGGATAATCAAGTGAAATAAAAATATTACATGAGTAGCGGGCTCGTCGGGAACGTGTGGCAGCCCTACAAGCTGCGTGCACACCGGAGCGCACCGCCGTGACGTCACAGCGGCTAACTAGCAAACGTACAACGCACCTTAACAGCGCAGTCTGTGCGGAATGAGCTCAAATTAACTTAAACAATGTTGAGCGTATTAAGTTGTGCATTTATCAAGAGATTTTTATGTATTAGTTGAGCTTAAACTTTAGCTACGTAAGACTGCATACAGGTAACTTAAAAGAGATAATCCTTTGCAACGACTGCGCGGGTCGTCGTGCCACAGATTACAAATAATTTTATGTGCTGTTATGGTGCTAATAATCTGGTTCCGGTACGTGATGTCAAAGTATAGACAAAGTAAAGTTAAAGTATAGTATGAATACTGTAGTTTCACAACTAAACATTAATATCTAGCTAATATTTAGCTATCTCATTCTCGGTGAATGTCAGGTGTCCATGACATGACTGTGTTGGAATTTTCCGGAAACCTTAGAACAATATTTTCTTTTTTGAGCTATCTTCTCTTACATATAAAAACGAAACGACTAACTAAACACGAAATCTGGAAAAATACGTGACTTTGAAGCTGAAATTTCGCTGGAAAATAGTTTATGGAGAGGAAGCCAGCCTAGAAAGGATTTTACAAAGTTCCCGTGGGAACTACCAAATTAACATGGACGTAACCACAGGTCTTTAAAAACAATAACGTGTATAAAATTGGGTATATTGTGCAGGTATGTTTTAATTACAATACATTTCAATCACTCACGAGCGAGCGGTGGTAAGCTCAAAATTTATTCCATTTATCAAGTGCCATTTATGCAATTAATTACGCATCGGTTTTTTACATTTTACTTAGATTTCGAATTTGTTACTTAAGTGGCATCGAAATTAATTTGTACTTTTTTTGGGACGTTTTCGCATTCCTTATTGTCTTTGATATTTAGTATCAGTGGCTGTACGAAATTATTAAAAGCCAATTTTGTAGCGCCCACACCATCCACGAGATGGTGTGGGCTATACAGTGAACTTCAATGGATATTTTTAGGATTGAATAGCGTCCCTAATTTCCAATCGAGTGAAAACTTGAAACGAAGATAATGAATGGGGCGATCACTAATGAAATTAATGGCGTATTCAATATCCATTTATGATTAGAGCGATTGCTTTCCGTATTCTTTATTCATCAAATCAAATCAAATACACTTTATTGCACACACAGTTAGTAAGTTATTAATATAACGATGAGTGAACACGCCGCCGTATACTTACAAAGAACATAGCGATGGACGACTTTTCAGTGTGTAAAATCAGCGCAAGTAGATTTTGTTGTGTATTACAGTTCAATAGATAGTGAAATCATACAGAAATAGTATTTTTATATGTCGGCGAGAGGGTAGTTTCATTAAAAATAACTGTTGTTTCCCGCCGTTGAATAGCGGTGTTAGTACGTTCGTTCCCCCGCTCCACTCCATTGCCCGACTCGTCTTTGTTAGAACTTGATATAAAATGCGGGTATGCGTAAGCGACGGTTCATTGTTACTTTGTGTTCGGTTCAGTGCAGTTATAGTGTCGTATCAATTTAGAGTAGCTATAGTGATTACGTGTGCTGTGTCATCTAGTTGTTTCCAGAGGTTTGCTTAAGTCGGGAGCACGGGCAGTGGAGGTGAGCGTTCATGCATTGTAAAGGAGCCCCATTAAACCTACACCTGGGTCGCAAGTCTCAGGCACTGCTCCGTGTTCCCTACGGATATCTGGTATGGTGTACAACTTCTAACTATGTTGGTGCAATTAATTGTAACAGTTTCTAGTTCATTCTAGATGTGTCGCTTAGCTAATAGTCTCGGTCATACCTTTGCCTGCCTATTCGTTGTATTATATCGTCATCATCATTCAGCTAATATATATAGCTAGCTATTCCCCGCAGTTCCACCCGAGGTAATACCGAAGTTCCCGTAGGAATTTCGGGACAAAAAGTGCCCTATGTTACTCAGGACTACCGCAGCTTCATATAAGTCAAAGAATTTTCAAGATCGGTTCAGTAGATCCAGAGATCACCCCCTACGACGTTATAAACTCACAAACTCACAAACTTTACCTGTTTATGAATTATTTTAAGAACTGTCTGTGAATTTGTAAAAATAAATTATTACTAGCTGTTTCCCGCAGTTAACCCCTGAGGACCTGTATTCAAAATTTTTATGATGAGTAGTTAAGGCGTAAAAGCGTGACAAACAAACAAAATCACGTTCTCATGTATAACAATTTAGGATTACATTGATGATGTACCTACCTAGGTACTCTAAGTTCTAAAACTGACAATGTGGCTGTAGTTTTTTACGTCTTATACTTCGCAAAAAATCTTATTTATATTTGTAATCGGTAGTTTGTGTGTTGACAATATTATTAATATATTTGGGCGGGAATCTGATCTGTGGGCGAGGGCACATCTCGACGTCAGCCGAGCACTAATAACGACATCGGCGCGGCGCGGTAGCGACAGCAGACACCAATGTTTTAGCTTGTCCTAACTTTAACTAAACTTAATCTACTAATTAAAATTCATAAATTCAAAATTGTTTATTTCATCAACCATAAGTATTTTTGAAAATATGGTTTGATGCACATCCTTTTAAGTATAAATATATACTTGTGTCAGGATGTCCAGCTCTTCCATGTCGTTAATAAAAACGAATATAAAACAAGATATACATTACAGATATAATAATTTTAAACTTTTATGAAAAAAAAAACAAAATATAACAAAAAGAAAACCAATAAGTTTAGCGTAAGTGCGTGTGTGTGTGTGTGCGTGTGTGCGTGCGTGCGTGCGTGTGTGTGTGGGGCTAGACCAATTTCAATTTATTAATAAAAAAAAGTGCCTGCAGTGCCTGCAAGAATTCCAAAACTCACCCGGACGAAACAGATTGTATTTGGACCTGATTGGTGCAGTAGGTCCCCATGACTACCCGCTAATTAAGAGGTTCCGGGTTCGATTTCCGGTGGGGGTGGACTTTGTGTGATGAAAACAGGGTTCCATTTTCCAGTCTGCACGTGTATATATTGTATAATACCACGCTTGCTTATTTTCCACGACACAAGCTTATAGCTTAGTGTGGGATCAAGTGGATCTGTGTGTTGTGAAGTGGACTATTATTATTTAACAAATAACCTATAAACTGGTCTTCAAATTATTATTCCCACCGTACACGATGGGTGCGACGGCGAGCCGCCGATGCGTCTGACAATGCCATATTGAGTCGTATTGGATATCACTCACAGTGGGAACTCGCCCCCACCGGGCCCTGCCGGCGGCCCCACACCCCGTGGGCTCGCCGTGCCGTGCTCTAGGCCTATTTACATGAAGTCGTGTGACGGGACTGTGATTCTGAAGTATTTCGGCGATGGTCGGATGACTGCCAATCGCAATTATTGTAGGTTTGTGGGACCTACACCAATTTAGTTCTAATTTTAACACTCCAATATTGTTCAAGACAAAAATTTGCTCATCATATCTATTCATACCCTATTGATTTTTGTACTTTCTGTGAAAATATCTTAAAGAGAACCCTGAGGTTTGAACCGGCATTACTACTTCACCTCTTACGTTATCTGTGTAGGCCGTGCCAAAGAAGTTTTACTGTTTTTGTTTGCAGAAAAGAGAAATTTACAATATTTCCAAAAAAATACGATATTTCTATGAATAAAAAAAGTTTGTTTTCAAACTGGTAAATATCCATTGGCTGGCTGGATGCGGGAGGCTGAGAGTCGTGCTAAGTGGTGGGCAATTGGAGAGGCCTATGTCCAGCAGTGGACTGCTATGGGCTGGTGATGATGATGATCATGAAATATCTATTGTGTTCTTTTTATTTTACTTAGGTATTAGCTGTTTCCCGCGGTTTCACCTGTGAGGTTCGGAAGTAATAATCCTCGGCTAGCTCAAATAAAAGATAATAAAATAAAATAAAATGGTAAAATAAAATTTATTGAGAGACAAATAATTTAGATGTTTATTGTGCCGAATCTGGAATTGAAGTCGCTAATAAAATACAAAATGAGAATACAAAATTATTTGAAATTTATAAAAAGAATATCAATAGAATATAAAAAAGAACTTATCTTAAAAATAAAAAAATACAAACGAGGCTGGATATCGTAACGAGTGGCATACGGCCGCCTCGTTACACACCCGTGTCGCCGTAAAAAAAAGTCACTGAAAAACTGACAAAGACACTTTTCATTAAGAAATTTCCTCGGGAACACTAAAATGAATTTAGATGAAAAAGTCAGTATGTTAATAAAGCAGAAATACCTCAAACGACAATCCAATACAATGTTAATTCCTGAAATCTTAACTCGTAGTTAATTAGGGCGCGTCGGAGCGCACCGAGGCGGAGCCCCCGGGCTGCCCGGCCCGCGCCTCCTCGCAACAGATTGCTTTCCCAAATCTGATTTGTGAGACATATTGCATTAAATTGCTTGGGATTCCCGAGCCGGCTGGAGGCAGTACCGGCCGTCCGCAGACATTGAGATAGCACACATACAGCGTTAGTTCTTTTTCAAAATTCCGTGCGATATTGAAGCACAAAAACGATCGATAGTGCGTGATCGTCAAGTTATTTTATTACGTCCACGCTGTTTCCACCATACTCAAAATTGTATGAAGACGGCTTAGGGCGGGCGCCCACGAGCAACTTTTGTCTTCGCAACTAATTTGTCTTTCACATCAAGTCTACGGGTTAGTATGAAAGTGCGTCAAAAGTCTCCTGACTGTCGCGTCGCTACATGTGCGCACTTTCATACTAACCCGTAGACTTGATGTGAAAGACAAATTAGTTGCGAAGACAAAAGTTGCTCGTGGGCGCCCGCCCTTACGCCTATTATTATGTCGAAATAAGATATGTTGTTCTTTCTTGCACGTTTCGTTTCTGAAGGACAAGCTGTTTCCACACCTGTGTCTTTAACTTGTTTCAGGACGTGTGTTTGTGTACATATATGTATATGTAGGTAAGTAAGTATATCAGTGTAAAACAGGTAGTGCTAGAAACTAATGTTAAAAATTTTCACGTCCATGTATTTGAATTTAAAAGATTTTCAACTAAAACATCTAAAGATTTCGGTTTTTTAATAAAAACATATATTTAACAATAAACGGACGTAATATATGTATTTTTATATTAAATTGTTTATATTAGTAGCTACTGTGACAAGAGACAAACCTGCAAGTTCACGAAACAGTACGAAATCATTTCGTATGAAGAGTAACGCCAGTAAAACCTTAAGTACTAGTGAAGGGATTCACTCAGTTCTTAGTTCTATCTAAACGACATGGCTGATAGTAATGTCGAGGGTAAAATGGTTTTGTGGACGAGTTATAAACTCTGCTTTTCACTTCGATTACGAGGAAATAAAACAGTAGTATAACATAACATTTCATTAATTAAAACTCAAAGTAAAATTAGTACAGTTTTGAATACTGAAGGAAATTGTTTTTCCCGGCATATTAACGGTATTTATATCTTAAAAAACACACAAGGCAAATAAATTAAAGTAAATATTATAAAATAACAAATTCTATCTATGAACTTTTTATTATGTGGCTGTATGGCTCATTTTCTTTGCCTTAATATAGATAAATTTATGAATAGATGCGTTAATGCACTTGTGCACAAAATTCAATTTTGTGCAGCCTATATCCTGCACAAACAAGCACTTTCAGAGCATGAGAAGTAAAAAAGCTTTTGACGTGACGAAGCACGGCACTCTTGGAAGGATAACTGGCGTAGTCTGTCTTGTACCGTATATCTGTGGCGCAGTCACAAATGTTTGTTGCCGAGTTGTACTGTACCTACGTATCTCTCCGCAGAGAACAAATCTCCCTTTTCTTGTTTATAAATACATACTTCACTTTGCTTTATCAAAATGGCGTTTAGAGCTATTTCTTCTGTAGCCAAAATATAATAATATTATTCTATTGTTTTTTGGGTATATCGTTGTTTTTATATCTGTTTTCTCGTGCCATTGGTTTGTTAGACACTTGGTGTACCTAAATTTAGCTATTTCTCCCGGGTTCACCGGTGTTTCACCTTTGTTACGGGGTCGAAATTTCAAAAATTTCTCAGAGCTTGCCAGTAAATAGTAATTTACCATATCTATTTAATCTGTAAATATAAATATAATTTAAGTGTCTTTTTGTAATGTCAAAGTGACAGCTTTTTACTAAATGTATCGAAAGAAAAAAAAATAAACTATCACTAGTTTATTTTTTTTTCAAACTGTTTTCCCTCAGAAGAATAATGCTGGTTATTCTTCTGAGTGATTTCCGAAATGGTCCGACCCATTTTGACGGCTGACAACTATCTGATGTTATAAGGAGTACCTCACTAACGTGGTTAGAACCACGGGGCACCCACGGTAATTTTGGAGTTCCCGCGGGAATCCCGGGATAAACAGTACCCTATATCCCACTCAGTACCCGTGATAACCTAGATGCAAAATTTCATGATGATCGGTTGAGTCGTTAAGACGTGAAAGCGTAACAAACAAAGTCACTTTCACACTTATAATTTTATTAAGGACTAGCTGTGCCCCGCGGTTTCACCCGCGGTAATTTCGGAGTACCCTATATCCTTTTCTGTACCACTGACAACGTATATGCAAAATTTTATGATGATCGGTAGATCCGATAAGGCGTATGCGAGGATAAGAGCTCGAAAGCGCATTTTCATCCGACTTGCTTCAAATTTATCGTCACTGCTGAGCCCCTATGTGTCTTAGCGTAATGTTATATAGCCTACTAGCTGTGCCCCGTGGTTTCACCCGCGGTAATTGCGGAGTTTCCGCGGGAATTCCGGGATAAAAAGTACCCTATGTCCTTCTCTGCACTCCTGACAACGTGCATGCCAAATTTCATCCAAATCCGTTCAGTCGTTTTTGGGTTTTTGAGTAACAAACATCCAAACATCCACACTTTCACATTTATAATATTAGTATGATAACCTGCCCAGGAGTATGAACTACAATCGTACCAAGTATTGTTAAAATCCCTTCAGTAGTTTTTGACCTATGCGTGCACATACAGACAGACAGACAGACACAAAAAAACTGATTGCATTTTGGCATCAGTATCGATCACCATTCATCCTCCAATATTAATTTTGAATATATATTTCAATGTACAGAATTGACCTCTCTACAGATTTATTATAAGTATAGAAGAAGATATAGATAATATGTATTTCATTCAAAAACAGGTGTCAAATATCAGACCCAGTATCGAGACACTGCACAAAAGTAACACGATTTCGCGATGAAAGTCCCGGGTCGTCGCATACCGTCGAAAGTGTAGCGTCCGAGCTAACTAGTTGTTAGTACGGGCGAATGCAAAAACGAAATTGCATCCCAACAGAGTGTCGGAGAAGTTTGGAATCTGAAATAAAATCCAATAGCGCTCCTATAGTGCTCCTATAGCTGCGCCCCGCTGCTTGTGTTGCCGTATCGTGCTCTCTGCTACTCGATACACTCGGTTGTTGAGCTGAGATCACATTGGTACAGACAACCAGGTTTGGTATCTACTTTTTACTGTTAATTTTTAACGGTTCGAAGTTTGGTTTCTCGTATTTCCAGTTCCATGACACGTATTATTAAATCTAAAATATTATATAAACCGTTGTAGCTATTATTGTTAATATTTACTTTATTTAACTCTATAGTTATGTTCTCCGCGTTTTCATCCACATTAATTTCGGAGTTCCCGCGAGATTTCCTGAAAAACTGTGTCCTATAAGTGCTTCTTTGAACCTACCTCTGATAACGTGAATGCAAAATTTCGTTATGATCGAATGAACGTAACAAACATACAAATAAATAAACTCCCATTCACAAGGATTTCTATATTATGATCTTTCATAACATGACTATGGTTAGTTGAGCTGGACGGCCGCCCCCTTGAGGTAAAACCCCTAGCTGCGCCAATCGGTGCTAAAGACGTTCCGCTCACTTTTGGTATTGCTTCATTGAGCTCGCTTAACGCCACGCGGCACCATGCCCAACAGATTGCCCAACAGATTGCCCATATAACAGCACCCTTGCAATCAACTTTATTTATTGTTTTTGGAAATAAACACACACACAAGAAACCGTGGGGATAGAACCGGGAACTTAACGTGATTGCGAGAGCTCGGGCCGGGCGAAGTTGCGCGAAGTTTGCCGAAGTTCGTCCGAGCTGCATCAAGTTCAGGCGATGCGCTCCGCACTCCGCAGCCACCGGACACTGGGCCCTGGAGGCCTACCATTAACTTTTAAAATGCCTGACATGTTCCGAGCAGTTCAATTAACGTGTCTTAAATTGACCTGCAAGAAATCGTACCATGTTCATAGATTTGTTGACCTGTTTTTGACATGCTAAGGGCTAAGAAGGGTCATATATCATTGTCTCTGAAAGGTTGAGCGAAAGAGATGGCGCTATACGAGTTTTGTATAGCTCTTTCTCCTTCTTATTTTGTTTGCGTTTTGGTGGCGTTCTGAAACTTAGCTATAAAACCGGTAAGTGTCCGGTTTTTTTTTGTATAGTTTAATTTATATATTTGCATCACATTTTACCACTAAAAAATTATATTTATGCTTTATCATCCTTGGGAGATACTTTAGTGATGATATTATGATGAAGTAACATATTGACGGACTACATAGATTTTGTGAATAATAACCAAGGTTTAATTTGAAAGAAGAACAATGTTTCTGAACGTACTACATCTGATTTTTTAAAAAGTAAACTTTTATGTTTTGTAAACAAAAAACAAACTCAACTCTAACTCAATACTTATCTCAGAAGTTTTATTACTTTCAAGCTTCAGATTTTATTCGGGCATATCTTTATTTAAAAACTATGCGTTGGCTCTTCAAGTGGCTTTTATTACCAAAGTGGATTTCAAAACATAGTTCTTATTCATTCGAATTCAAATTATGTCGATGTCGTCTACACCTTGCCGTCGTGTTAGTAAGAAGTTACTTGGGATAATAATCATAGAGATATGGCTATGGCTTTTGGAGAAGGTGCATCCAAGGACTGGAAAGGTTGGTCTGCGGTAAGTACCTACCTACCTAAGTGTTATTTATACAAATTACTAGGTGTTCCACACGCGGTAATTACGAAGTTCCCGCGGGAATTCCGGGTTCAATATACAACAAATACAATAACTTAAGTTACTCAGGGACAATGTAGCATTTAAATGGTGATTTTTTTTGATCTTAAACAAACAAAAAAAAACGTTTCCTCTTTATAATATTATTTTAGACTAGCTGTCCCTCGCAGTAATTTCGGAGTTCCCGTGGGAATTCCGGATTACACTATAGCCTATGTTGCTCAGGGATATGTAGCTTTCAAATGGTGTAAGAATTTTTGAAATCGGTCCAGTTGTTTTTGAGTTAAATCGTACCTAACAAACAAAAAATCAAATCTTTCCTCTTTTTAATATTAGTATAGATATTATTATAGATAAGAACAATACATACTATGTAACTACACCCAACTGGTAGTTTTACAGGAAAATTATAGATAGGTATATTTGGGTAAATGAAAAACTTACTAAATAGGTATATTTTTTTTAATAATTTACATAATACATTTAGTTAATAACCACAACTGTCCTATGAAATTACATCTGAGCTTTGAATAGTGGATGTTAGTGCCTCCACTGAAGTGTAGCTTAAATTGGTGAGTTGCCGGCTGCGATTGAGCTTCTTGTAAGATTTCTTCAAGTGTTAGATTTTGAACAGGTGCACAAGCAACTCCCTAAGCCCAATGATGATAAGTGTCATCATATATTTCCTTAGCACATACCCAGAATCACCTAAAAAGATACAAAAATAACATTAACACCAGTTTTAAAGTAAAATTGTATAGAAGTTTTAAATATTTGATGATAATGAGTTATGATCTACCAAGAAGCTAGAAAGCCTCATGTTATCTAGTTCTTCTGTGGGTCTTCAGTGGGTGATTATTCCAAATATATGATGATCCCCTAAAACTTGCATCCACACTTATTATATATATAATGAAAATTACTTTTTTTTTTCTTTACAGATTGGCAACATCATGTGGAATTAGATATTGAAAAAGGGCATGTACCTACCCAGGGCTGAAAAACTATTAATAAAAAAAAATTAGATGTTGAATTAGAGATATTCATTTATATCTAATGCTAATTTTATAAGTATTTAGTTACCTATAGTTTGAAGTTACTTAAGTAATGTCTTTGGCAAAGAATAAAGAAAGTGTCTGAAAAATGTATTTATTGTATTTATATAGGTACCTAGTTTACAATTTTTTATGTTCACTATGTTTAAGTTCGTCTTTATGTGTGTTATGCTACGAGGACTTAAATATTATTAAAAACTATAAGAAACTAACCAAAGAGATTACATTCATTATGTTGCTTCCTACTCACCTTGGTTTCAATAGAAAGATTGTGTTTTGGTTGACTCGATCATAAAACGTCTAAGCTCTTCACATAATTTTATAACGTAAACTTAAATCTTTTGTGAGCCTATACCTTTTAATAAAATAATGAGATTCTTCAAAAGCAAAGAGATCGATTTGATCTCTCAATTGCCTTCTCTAATCTTGCAGCTCGGGTGTCTCGCTAGATACCTAGTCATCTTCTAAAAACTCCAATATTTCGTATTCGTCCATTTTTCAACAATACACTAGGTTTTTCACAAAATATAGGTAATTCCAAGGTAATCCGGTCACAAAAAGCTGCTTTCTTTCGCCTGTTGTTGGCCGGTTTATTTGACAGATCAGCTGGTCAATCGAGGAAAATGAAATGTCAAAAATCACAACATGGTACGATTAGGCAGGTCAATTACAGGCCGCCCTTTAAAATGGCCGCTGGCCGGATAGGTGACGTGTGGGCTGCAATTGGCTGGCCTGCAGAGGCCGTCATGGTACGAATTTGCAGGACAGTTCAATAAAACGCCTGAACTGCCCTGCTATAAGGCGTTAATGGTAGGCCTCCTGGACGCTAGGCTTAGGGTTGCCAGTGCCACCCTTAAAAAAAATAGTATTATATCTTACTTTTGGGAAAAGCAGAGAAAAAAAGAGTACACATTTATTTTTAACCATTACGTATCGAGCAACTTTCATCTACAAATGATTGTTAGTTTGACAATTGATGTTTTGTTGCCGCGAATGCGTTTCGGTCTGAAATTCGCCATTAGGCATTAAGTTCGCCATTTGTACTATTTTGTGCAAGAAGAATAAATAAATAAATAAATCAATCAATTCCCCATATACTATGCGGGTGAGCTCCAGGCCAGTCCTAGTTAATATAAAGGGCGCGACAATTGAATTATGGATAAAAATCTAGTATTTATCGTACTATATTATTTATCTAAAATATATTATAGTACAATTGATTGAATTGGAATCAGGAGCGTGGCTGCAGGCATTACCATCGCCACATATGGGAACTCTCCTTGACGGCGAGTCCTTGCGCGTGGCGGTTGCTTTCCGCCTGGGCTGTGATGTATGTCAACCACATCGATGCATCTGCGGGTCCAGTGTGGAGGCAAATGGTCATCACGCGCTGAGTTGTTGTCGGTGTGTGGGGAGATTCCCACGTCACCACGCTTTAAATGACATCATCCGGAGAGCCTTGATTTCTGCCAATATTCCTTGTATCCTTGAGCCTCCAGGCCTTAGTAGGTCTGATGGCAAAAGGCCAGACGGCCTAACCTTGGTACCGTGGCAGAGAGGAAAGTGCCTTGTGTGGGACGCCACGTGTGTTAGCACTTTTGCCGCCAGTCATCTCAGCCGTACAATGCGCTCAGCTGGTGCAGCCGCGGAATCGGCAGCCGGCATAAAAAGATCTAAATACGCGGCTCTGGGGGGCAATTATTACTTTGTCCCGCTGGCGTTTGAGACAACGGGTTGCTGGGGGTCAGAGGCATTGACGTTTGTCTCCGAAATCGGTCGCAGACTCAGAGAGAGAGGTTTTGACGCCCGCTCCGGCTCCTACCTGGCGCAAAGGTTGTCCATTGCCATTCAACGCGGTAATGCAGCGAGTGTCATGGGCACCTTTGCTGCTGGTATGACCCGGGGCGGTATTTTTGAGTGACTTTTTTTTTGTCGTAAATTGAAATTGATAAATTATTATTTGTAAATTTGTATTTGTAATTAGGTATATTTTGTAACAATAATATGATTCAAATATATTTTATGATATCTCGAGTTGATTCCACCGGTGTCCATTGATTGAAATATAGTACGATCCTACTAATATTATAAACACAAAAGTTTGTAAGAATGTATGGATGGATGGTCGGATGGATGGATGGATGTTTGTTACTATTTCACGCAAAAACTACTGAATGGATTTAAATGAAACTTTACAATAATACATCAGATTAACACATAGGGTACTTTTTATCCCGGGATTCCTGCGGTAACTCTTGAATTAACACGGGTGAAACCGCGGGGCACAACTAGTACTATATATTATAGTTATGGGTGGCAGCCCTAGCTAGGCCCCTACTATATATAGGTTCTACGATAAACGAATATACTGTGATGATATCATGAACGTTTGTGTGTTGATTGATGTAAAATTTGTACGTTGTTACTAGATTTATACAGTTCCATGCAAATGTCCTTACAATAAGACGACTATCGATAGGTAAAAACGAAAAATTAAAATAATTATCAGTATTTTTTATTGAATACTGGCTGTGTCCCGCGGTTTCACCCGCGTGAGTTTTAGGATCAGGAACCTTTGCGGACGCAGGCAGTAATAGCCAAAGTTTCATCACAACATGTATCTTTATCAACGGTGTTCATCCAGAATATTGGTGTTAACTTCATAATTATGTAATAAGTACATATAAGTAGAAAGTATGCTTTCTTCTTATATATATTATAAGTAGAAATATTCTTTCTTTCTTTTTTTCTAAGTAAAAAGTATGCTTTCTACTTATATATATTTTTATTTATTTGTAATAAAAAAATATGTGTATTATACCTAATGCCACTGAGATTCAAAGAAGCCTTTCTGATAGCTGATAGCTTATATGTATAACTAGATGTGCCCCCCAGTTTCACCCGCGTTAATTTCAGAGTTCCCGCGGGAACTCCGGAATAAAAAGGACCCTATGTGTTAATCTGATGTGTAAGCTATATTATTGTAAAGTTTCATTTAAATCCATCCAGTAGTTTTTTGCGTGAAAGAGTAACAAACATCCATCTATACTCACAAACTTTATAATATTAAGTAGGATAATGGCTGTTCCGTGCGGTTTCATCTGAGTAATTTTCGGTGTTGCCAAAATAAAAAAAGCACTTTATATCCTAACGTAACAAACAGACAAACACACTCACATTCGCAATCTTAATATCAAATATATGTATGTACCTCCTAAACTACAGATAATATCTAAACTAACACCAGCACACTGGCACCTCATATTCCGCCAGCCAAATCTTGTTTTTTTTTTTGTTATTCTTGTCGGATACTCGCATATTCGCCGGAACACCTGCTCTCCTGACTCCACTATGCGGACGTCGCAAATCCTCTCCGAGCCACTGATCAGTATGCAGTGGAAACTTTAGTTTGAATAAAATTCCCGGCGACCCGCGCTTGTTTCAACGCGTGTCGAAGCCTTTTTATCGTAAAAACAATATTATTATACGAAACATACATAATATTAACCATGTATAAGGTCCTAACACCACGATGGAAGTACGTCGTGATGTAAATAATTCAATTCATTTAAATTAATATCATATTATAATATGTTGCTTTTTTACAATAATACACTAAAATACTACATATTTTAGTATTAAAAATTAGTTTGGTCGGATGTTAATAATAATTATTATCCGACTATACAGGGTGTCAGAAAACCTTCGTCATATCCGAAACTTCCCGACACCAGTACAAACATTTCAGACGTGGAAATTCAGCTGGGATATCAACGGTTTTTAAGATATTAAGCCTCAAAGTTTCGTAAATTTTCTTTTACTTATTGCATATTTTTATAGTTTATCACGTGACTAATATTTTTTCTAAAGTAACTTGGTAGTTATTGTGTAGGTAGTTATACTGTGGTGTAGATTTGCCAGTACATTGCGCGCTGTAAATTTTGTTTTTTTTTTTTAACCTTAAAAAAAATTACTTGTCCCAACAATGTTTTTACTGCCAAACAACTTCAATTACTTTTTATATGGATTCCTAGCGGTTATGTCGCCGGTCTTTCATGCCCAGAATTATGTATTAAAAACTTGTAGGTATAATTCCATTTTACATCCCCATCCCCATCCCCGTTCCAGGTCGGCAACGCACCTGCATGCCTTCTGATGTTGCAGATGTCCATGGGTGGCGGTAATCACTTACCATCAGGTGTACCACTTGCCCGTTTGCCCAACATATATAAATATGACATAAAAAAAAAAACATATTTTTTCTGTGTGTTTTTGTGAGGACCTTTTCGCGTCTCTCTAGTATTAGTTTTATAAGAAAAAAATTTATATCTAGTAAATAAAAATAAATAGTATTATATATTGAAATTTATATGAAACTGAGGGACCTTTAAATCTGTCACGACATCAAAGTAACAGTTTCGTAACAGTCTGATTTACAATCAAGTGTGTTTACATCAACGTTGTTATCATAATTAGTCTGTTTCGTGTGATAACTCTCTCTTAGTCGAGTAATTTACACCAATTCTCCACCCTAGTATATTAATAATCACAGAGTAAATAAATTAACTAGAGAGGACATAGTACAGACACGCCGTTGCAAAGGAAGTTAAAGCAAATGCTCTAACTTCACTTTTTCATCTAGTATACCAGCTGTGCCCCTTGGCTTTAACCGCGTCAGTTTTAGAGATCCCGCGCGGGAATTCGTGTTTTAGTTTTGAATTTACGTGATAACTTGTAGTATGCAAAGCTAAATGCAGTTTCACACGTGTTAATTTCGGAGTTTCCGCGGGAACTCCGAGATAAAAATTACCCTATGTTCTTTTAGGGGTGTACCCTTTACAACGTGTATGCAATATTTCATGCCGAGTCATTACAGCGGTAAAGCATTACAAACAAACTCACTTTGGCATTTATTATTAACTAGCTGTCCCCGCGGTTTCACCCGCGGTAATTTAGGAGTTCTTGTGTAAATTCCGGGATGAAAAGTACCCTATATCACTCAGGACTACCGTAGCTTCCTAAAACTGAAAGAATTTTCAAAATCGGTTCAGTAGATCCAGTGATTACCCCCTACATTCTACAACGTCACAAACTCACAAACTTTTGCTCTTTATAATAATAGTATAGATAATAATGATTTTCCATAACACTCCCAAACTTTACTGTAGATACTGTGAATGAAAAGAAATGAAATTTGAAAATAAGTAAAATTTAATCAAATTGGGTTTAATACATTTTGTTACGTACATATAATATGTTTTGTGAGTATGTTTGTGTTCGTGATGAATAGTTCTGTGTGCGACGATCACCCGGCGACACGTTCATATTTTGTTTTCTTACTATACCGACTTGACGTCCCTTCTATTTGTTCTGTGAACGATTCGTAACTTCGTCTGCTAAGTTATGACTGCGCTAATATGTTGGAGGGATCGCTTCGCTCCCCCGGCCCCGGTACCTATTGGATGTATTTGTACTGCGCGACGCGGAAGGTTATGATGTATTGAGATGGATGGTTGTGACGACGCGGAACTGTCAACCCGTTTACCTATTCAAATGGGGCCATGTTACTTTGTTTGATTGTGTCCCTTGTGGTGCGAAACTTGCCTCAGGTGAAGTAAAATCTAAAATGGACGCAGATAAGCAATAACATGTTAACCCACAAAATTAAGTTATTGATTCATAGCGGTTTATTGAGAGTTAGGGAACGTTTTTTAATTACCTTATTATATTGCTTAAATATGTAACTCAATATTTAACATAAAAAAAGGTTGACACAAAATGACGTCATACTTTTAAAAGACGATTTACTCAAAATTTCTCCAGTGTGGGTTAACACACTATTGCTTATCTATGTCCAAATCATATACTAGCCGTTTTCCCTGGTTTCACCTGCGTTCGTTTTAGAGTTTCCGCAGGAATTTCGAAATTAAAGCTTGCTGCACCCCTACCAACGTGTACCTATACAAAATTTCATGATAAAAGGTTGAGAAGTTGTGGCGTGAAAGCGTAACAAACGAAGAAACTCACATTCGCAATGATTATGGTATATTTGTATTATATAAAACGTTTTAGGCTTATATAGAACAAATAAATAATTGCAAGTAGGTATAAATATCAAAAACCTAAAAATATTTAAAAATATTTCTGAAAATTTAAAGTTTTCCCCTCTAATTATTTCACTTCACTCAATTTCGTTTTCAATTCAAAATTTTGAAGAGAATTGAATCCTTGTCCATTAGTGTCGAGCGTTTTGTAATTAACCGTGGAACAGAACGGCGTCTCTGTCATCGTTAAAACGAGCCCTCAGGACAACTGCTCTGCGTCAAACGGAACGACAGACGTTATGATGATAATAATAATTTATAAAGTACGTTTCTATTTACGAAATACTAACATCGGATAAAGTTTTAGTGATTGATACGTATCTAATAATACAACTGTAATGGATCGCCTTTGTTTCAACTTTCTAGGTCTGTCCATTTAATTTAAAGTATTTAAAGTAACCTATAAATATTAGTTCAAAGAGGAAAAACTTTGTTTGCCAGTTGTTTGTGTACAAATAAGCAAAGCCGCAGACAAAAGCTTGGACTAGGCTACAAACAGGACCTATTTTGTTATATTTATTTTTAACCGACTTCCAAAAAGGAGGAGGTTCTATGTTCGATTGTATGTATGTTTTTTTTTTTTTTTTTTTTTTTTTTTTTTATGTATGTTCACCGATTACTCGAAGACGGTTGGACCGATTTGAAAAATTCTTTTTTTGTTTGAAAGGGTATACTCCCAATTAGGTCCCATTGCCACCAAGTCCAGATCTGATGATGGAATCTTGGAGAAATCGAGGGAACTCTTCAAAAATTATAGGCACACCTATAGCGATTTGGGTATTTTTTATAGTAAATCGTTCATTTGCTTTTGAAAAGCCAAATTTGAAGAAGTGGAACTGATGATGAAGACCACAGATGGTCATCGGAACTACTCAACAATAATACGTATTTCGCGGATTTCGATTGGAGCAATTTCGAAAATTGTTTTTTTGTTTGAAAGGGGATACTTCCAAATTAATTGTATTGTCACCAAGTCGAGATCTGATGATGGGATCTTGGAGTAATCGAGGGAACTCTTCAAAAATTATAGGTACACCTATAGCGATTTTTGGATTTTCTATAGTAAATCGTTTATTTGCTTTCGGAAAGTAAAATTTGAAGAAGTGGAACTGATGATGAAGACCACAGATGGTCATCAGAACTACTAAATAATAGGTATTTCACAGATTCCGATTCGTTAACTTTAATATGGTTTCTAAACAATTTATGCTCGTCACAATGTATATGGTGAAGTGGAACTGATGATGATGTAACAGGTTCTCCTCAACAATTAACGTCCCTGCGTCGGGAAAAGCAATATTTTGTAAAAGGGGATGAGCAGTTGATATTAGGCTATTGGAACTCAGAGAAATGACGAACTAAGTCACTTAAAAGCGAGAAATAAACAAATTTTTAACAAAAAAATTAAAACCGACTTCCAAAAACACAAAACTAAAAATCTAAAAATAAAAGCTAAAAATAACAACATACCGATTTATTCCAAAAGACAAAAACACACGTAATATTATTATTGGTTTGTGCTACCACTGATCGGTATGAAGTCGGTGACAAGCCAAATATGGAGGGGGTAGATGGGCTAAGTCGACTCCCGGTGAACAGGACAACCAAAGTGGGCAGACACCAGCAGGCTTGTCACCGAATTCAAACCGATCAGTGGTAGCACAAACCAATAATAATATTACGTGTGTTTTTGTCTTTTGGATTAAATCGGTATGTTGTTATTTTTAGCTTTTATTTTTTTGTATAACGTAGATGATTATCTATCATAAAAATGGCGGTGTACAAGTGACAAACGAGCGAGTAGTTTTGAAGTGTCAGGTTGATATACGAGCAGTGGGGAGTCGAGCGGCTCGACTTGCCGCTGTCGATCCACTTAACTCGCACGCACCATAATCATATCTGGCGGGGAAAAAGCGGCTTGTTACCACAAAACAGGAAAACTCGCAACAAACACCCTCCGGCTTCCCTAATTGCCGCTCGGAGAATAAATCTTTTTTTTTTCGTCTCAAAAAGTTAATTCAAAAGGTTTCGTTCTCTCTCCAGCGAACCACGCGACGGGGCGAGGCAAGAACACCGGTAACGATCGAGTCGGTGTCGCGTAATATAGATACGTATCTACTCACCGGCATCAATAAAACTCATCGGTAACGGTAACGTCAAAGTTAACGTTAAGTGGTTAATTACATCAAAGGAAGCAATGATACTCCAATAAAATTATTTTTGCATGTACAGAATTTTTTGGCAATAAATGTGTGTTTTTTAATACGGTACCTACGCGAAAAACAACACAAAATAACTCTTAACGTTGGTTTTTGTACATTATGTGTGTTTCAAAGTGCGTTTCGTTTCCGCTCATGACCAATGGCCAAACTCTTTTATTATTTACTAGCTGTTCCTCGCTGTTTCACCCGTGTGAGTTTCGGAATTCCCGCAGGAGCTCCAAAGTAGCCTAATTTACTGCTTATAACATCAGCTAATACTAAGCACGGAAAGTCCCGTCAAAATGGTTCCAACCGTTTTGGTTTTTAGTTGCTGTTCCCCGCGTTAATTTCGGAGTTCCCGCGGAAATTTCGAGATAAAAAGTACCCTATGTCCTTTGCTGTACCCCTAACCCATGTATCCAAAATTACATTGTGATCGGTTCAGCCGTTAAGGCGTGAACGCGTAACAGGTAAGAGGACAGACAGGAATACTTTCGCATTTAAAATATTATATAATATTATATAATACTAGTAGCGATAGCTGTTTCACAAGCAATCATTTCGGAGTTCCCGTAATTAATTCCGGCATGAAAAGTATCCTATATTCGTCTCTGTACTAATGACAACGTTTATGCAAAGTTCCTTGATGATCGGTTTAGTAGTAAAGGCATGAAAACGTTATAAACAAACTAATTAACTCTCATTTGCATTTGTAATATTAGGATAGGAAAAATGTAAGTCCTTTTTAACAGACTTCCAAAAAGGAGGAGGTTCTATGTTCGATTGTATGTATGTTTTTTTTTTTTTTTATGTATGTTCACCGATTACTCGAAGATGGTTGGACCGATTTGAAAAATTATTTTTTTGTTTGAAAGGGTATATTCCCAATTAGGTCTCATTGCCACCAAGTCCAGATCTGATGATGGGATCTTGGAGAAATCGAGGGAACTCTTCAAAAATTATAGGCACACCTATAGCGATTTGGGTATTTTTTAAATAAAATCGTTCATTTGCTCTTGAAAAGCAAAATTTGAAGAAGTGGAACTGATGATGAAGACCACAGATGGTCATCAGAACTACTCAACAATAATACGTATTTCACGGATTCCGATTGGAGCGATTTCAAAAATTGTTTTTTTGTTTGAAAGGGGATACTCCCAAATTGATTCCATTTTCACCAAGTCGAGATCTGATGATGGGATCTTGGAGTAATCGAGGGAACTCTTCAAAAATTATGGGTACACCTATAGCGATTTTTGGATATTTTATAGTAAATCGTTTATTTGCTTTCGGAAAGTAAAATTTGAAGAAGTGGAACTGATGATGAAGACCACACATGGTCATCAGAACTACTAAATAATAGGTATTTCACAGATTCTGATTCGTTAACTTTAATATGGTTTCTAAACAATTTATGCTCGTCACAATGTATATGGTGAAGTGGAACTGATGATGATGTACCAGGAGAACTCCTCAACAATTAACGTCCCTGCGTCGGGAAAAGCAATATTTTGTAAAAGGTGATGAGCAGTTGACATTAGGCTATTGCGATTTAGAGAAATTACGAACTAAGTCACTTAAAAGCGAGAAATAAACAAAATTTTTAACAAAAAAATTAAAACCGACTTCCAAAAACACAAAACTAAAAATCTTAAAAATAAAAACTAAAAATAACAGCATACCGATTTAATCCAAAAGACAAAAACACACGTAATATTATTATTGAATTGTGCTACCACTAATCGGTATGAAGTCGGTGACAAGCCAAATATGGAGGGGGTAGATGGGCCACCGCCACCAGCTCTTCGTGAGCAGAACAATCCAAGTGGGCAGACACCAGCAGGCTTGTCACCGAATTCAAACCGATTAGTGGTAGCACAATTCAATAATAATATTACGTGTGTTTTTGTCTTTTGGATTAAATCGGTATGCTGTTATTTTTAGTTTTTATTTTTAAGATTTTTAGTTTTGTGTTTTTGGAAGTCGGTTTTAATTTTTTTGTTAAAAATTTTCTGTTCCCCTGACAGCATGAATCAACAAATCATATTTTTTTTTGTAAATTTTACATCAGCATTAATTACAAGAATTGCTCGTAAAGGTATAGTAGATGCATACGTTGATGGGATGTGTAGTTAAGGCGTAACAAACAAACAAACTCACATTTGCACTTATTATTTAGAATCCAGAGCGTGGATAAAATAACGACAGTTAACGCTGATGTAAAAACAGACATTAGTACCTACTTACCTATATTTTTAAATTATTTTATCAATGTTTATTATTATGATCTTCGTAATAGCTTTTACTGTCGCAGTTGGTTCGCGGAAAAAAGATGTAACGACAATAGCAGGTTCATGTTGTAATTGTTATTATTTTGTTGTGTAATTGGTATTTTTTAGGGTTCCGTCTGTCAAATGGAAAAAAGAAACCCTTATAGGATCACTTCGTTGTCCGCCTGTCTGTCTGTTTGTCTGTCAAAAAACAAGGAGATCAAAACCTATAAGCACATCAAGATATTGCTTCTTGACCATGGGTCAACCGAAAGTAGGTACCCTATAATCTGAGGCGCAAGTAAAGGAAAAAAATTACTAAAACCATATTTAAATCACAACAAGCAAATATAAAAAAATGGCGTCGTATTAATAGACATTCGAATATTTGAAGTTAGGTCACAAAAAATATTGAATTCTCTAAGACTTAGAGACTCGATTCCCGGGATGGACAAACTATTTACGACTCGCACTTAGCCGGTTGTTTTTTTTTACAAAATTCAATATAAAGTTTATATTTACACTGCGGCGAGCTCGCGCGGCGCCTTCCGCTGTGTCGTAATTGCTCATTTACTTTTTAATCTCGCCGCGCAAAGGGTTGTATCCGAGGCGGACTTATCTTATTTGCGGGGCTTCTTTCGCGTCCTGCGCTAACTCTGTTTATCGCCGGCGTATTGTCGCCGCTGCGACTGACGTGCCCGGGTATATGCGTATAATTCTCTTTGTATTATTATAGGTAGATAGATAGGTAGACGGCGAAATGAAACACTGGTACCTACCTCATAATTATCTCATAGCTGTTTTGTTTCGTAAACAAAGCGACTTCGCGAAGTGTGGTGCGCTACAATTAGGTAAGCTCAATCATTATCGTGGGTACCTGCACGGCTCGGGAGGCAAGTTAAGGAGAGTTACGAAGCATCATCATTGAAATGACGAAACAATTTAAAGATAACGCCATGTTTTGGCGCTACAGAACCAGTGGAACGGAAAAATCCGTCAAGCAAGAATAAACTAGGTACGGTAATGATATTGTCGAGTTTGGTGCGAGGCGCAAACATTATACCAAAAAGATTTGTTAAATAATGTATTATTCGTCAAACGGGCGTCATTTCTTTTTAACCGACTTCCAAAAAGGAGGAGGTTCTATGTTCGATTGTATGTATGTTTTTTTTTTTTTTTTTATGTATGTTCACCGATTACTCGAAGACGGTTGGACCGATTTCGAAAATTCTTTTTTTGTTTGAAAGGGTATACTCCCAATTAGGTCCCATTGCAACCAAGTCGGGATCTGATGATGGGATCTTGGAGAAATCGAGGGAATTCTTCAAAAATTATAGGCACACCTATAGCGATTTGGGTATTTTTTATAGTAAATCGTTCATTTGCTTTTGAAAAGCAAAATTTGAAGAACTGGAACTGATGATGAAGACCACAGATGGTCATCGGAACTACTCAACAATAATACGTATTTCACGGGTTTCGATTGGAGCGATTTCGAAAACTGCTTTTTTGTTTGAAAGGGGATACTCCCACATTGATTCCATTATCACCAAGTCGAGATCTGATGATGGGATCTTGGAGTAATCGAGGGAACTCTTCAAAAATTATAGGTACACCTATAGCGATTTTTCTATGTTTTATAGTAAATCGTTTATTTGCTTTCGGAAAGCAAAATTTGAAGAAGTGGAACTGATGATGAAGACCACAGATGGTCATCGGAACTACTAAATAATAGGTATTTCACAGATTCCGATTCGTTAACTTTAATGTGGTTTCTAAACAATTTATGTTCGTCACAATGTATATGGTGAAGTGGAACTGATGGTGGTGTACCAGCAGAACTCCTCAAAAATTAACGTCCCTGCATCGGGAAAAGCAATATTTTGTATAAGGTTATGAGCAGTTGACATTAGGCTATTGTAACTTAGATAAATTACAAACCGACTCACTAAAAAGCAAGAAATAAACAAATTTTTAACAAAAAAATTAAAACCGACTTCCAAAAACACAAAACTACTAAAAAGCTAAAAATAACAATATATCGAATTTATCCAAATGACAAAAACACGCGTAATATTATTATTGGTTTGTGCTACCACTGATCGGTATGAAGTCGGTGACAAGCCAAATATGGAGGGTAGATGGGCTAAGTCGACTCCCGCCACCAGCTCTTCGTGAGCACAACCCAAGTGGGCAGACACCAGCGGGCTTGTCACCGAATTCAAACCGATCAGTGGTAGCACAAACCAATAATAATATTACGCGTGTTTTTGTCATTTGGATAAATTCGATATATTGTTATTTTTAGCTTTTTATTAGTTTTGTGTTTTTGGAAGTCGGTTTTTTTAACGACAAGAACAAAAAAGACGTTTTATATTTGTGAGCACGCATTTTCTGTTCTTGGCCGTAAAGATGTCTGCGTATAATTGTAAAAACCGTTAATCTATACAAGGTGTTACGGAAAGGTGTAGTTATATTTGAGGATGGTGATCTGGCAATATTATTTGACCATGGTATTCAGCTCATAAACCTTACTACACAATTTCATAACCAAAATAAAAATATTTTTATAGACCACTTCCGCAACAAAATAAACATGCGACATCACTGGGTAGGTCATGAACTGGTTACAGGTGACGGGTTCAAGATCATTTGATGCAATTTATCACCGTTGGGGTGCAGAAACAATTATGACATTATTATAATCATAATAATAACAAACATTGCAAATTTTAGGAAAGTTTATTTCATGATACCGGTTCAGTTACTAGTGTCAAATCACTGCAGATGGTAACGTGAACTCGATCGTCAAATATGCCTGTATACGGTTGGTTTTGCCGTTGTTTTTTTGCGTCCATCCCGACACGCTTGGTTAGGTTAGTTCCAACATATTGTGCCCATTTCTCATGTGCAAGCATCTACCACAACGCATTTGCTGTCTTCAAAACTGGAGTTTCCGAGGAAATTCTGAGATAATAAGTACATTATGTCCTCTTCTGCAATCCGGACAACGTGTATGCAAAATTTCATGATGATCGGTTTAGTGGTTGTCGTGAAAAGGTAAAAAAAGCGAATAAATTCACATTTGCATTTATGTAAGGACTACATTGTCTATTTGTGAATTAACGGTTTTTACAATACCTAACACTATTACGGTGTCATAGATATTGTATAACATTACTTCCAACCATCAAGGAGCGCGTGTGTATGGCTGTTGCCATATCACTATATCACGCGCACAGCTCGCTCACAACGTTGTTACAATCTTTCCCCGAACTCGGAGCCGCACGCGGGAAGGCACAAAGGGCTATCCGGGGAATTCGCGCCGTCACCCGGACCGCGGCCGGGCGCGACCGGAACACCCTGTAATTATACGTTAAGGACTGTACATACCGACGCCTGGGTCAGATTGCAGTTTGTTCCAAGGATGCATTTTGGCTAACCAGATTTTTATACCTATTGGGCGTGGAAATTATCCTGTGAGTACAAGGTTTAAGGTTGAATGAGTGACGTATGTGTATTTCAAATATTCATAAAATTATTTTTAACGTAAAAATTACGGATCACGCCCCAAGTAGGTACTTACCATTCAAGACTCATTACTCATTCTGTGTTTCCGCCGTGTTGTGTTGTTATGAGTTTCATATAAGCATGCATTATCGAGAGTTTGAATTAATCTCTCAACTAAAATTACATCTTGTATATTCTATCTTTGTGTTATCCGTCTATATTTTCTTTTTGAAAGAAGAAAAGAAAGAAAAGGTATTTATTTGAAAACAGGGATAGAACACAATTACAATTATTTTATACAAATATGATTTAACAAAAAAAAAATTATAGGTATGATAATATTATTTTAACAAATGACAGCTAGAGGTGTTTGCGTGGTGCGTCCCCATGACCAAGACGGTCCCTGCCTCAGCATGTTGCTACGAGTGCGGGCACTCCTAGCGCTGATTTTTCTTCATATTATATTTATCTTTAACAATGCTTTCTAAACGTGAATTTCTTTCGTGGTTTCTGGAACTCGGTCCAGTTTCGTCAGTCCGTAAAACAAACGCATTGTTTCACCTCGTCAATAGGTGACCATAAACGCGTATTGTTTTCGGGCTTTTATTGGCGCGGCGCGGCGCTGTGAATGGGAACCGATAGAGCGGGGTTAATGGCTGCCTGTTATATCTGGGTGGAGCGGGGAAACACACCACTGGGGCCGTCCACCCTGTATATGAAACGTCGACGGTTTGTCAAACTGTAGACATCCTGTATATAAAACTATAGATTATAACAGAATAACAGAACCTTAAACCTTACACGGTGTAAACACAAAAGTCCGTAACATCACTCTGATACAGGATTCAAACCCACGACACCTGGCGAAGCGGGCGGGTCGCTAATGACCCAAATATGAAATCATTAAAGTTAATCCATAGATTTTCATTAAAGTCCATCCATAGTTACTGCAGGATGCGCGTTGCATTCGAACAAACAGACAACTACGCGTCATATAAAACAAAGTCCTCCGCCGCGTCTGAACGGATTTTCATGCGGTTTCCACCAATAGATAGAGTGATTCAATAGGAAGGTTTAATGTTCATACGTATAGTTTATCTTGGAATTCCCGCGGGAACTCCGTAATTAACGCAATAGAAACCGCGGGGGACAGCTAGTTATGTCTAGATTAATGATTTACCCGCGTTTGATCTGACTTTTCGATCTCCGTTTAGTATTTTTGCCGTTCCATTTTTTGATTTGGGTGGTCCTTACCCGACTTATGCTGAGCTGGCCCCCTTTTTGTCACAACACAGTGTCAAATCTCAATGTTTTTTAAAGTAAGTGTCCGTTTTACAACCGTCGGATGGAGTCCGCCTGATAATGTATATAAAGTAGACAGCGGGTGAGAGGCGAACCCTCAATACGTCTTGTTATTGTATAGTTGTTGTATACGTGTTGTAAATTCTTGTGTTGTGTCAAAATCTTTGGATCCGTGTTCGATCGCCTCGACTCATCTTTTATGGCATTACAAATTTATATAAGGAGCTTATTAATGCATTCCTTTAAGAAGGTGCAAATAAACGAACAAAGCACCTCAAAGGCATGACCTTTGCGAAATTAGTGTAGTGAAAGGAACTCTCGATGTCTTGAATATTTACAAAATCAACTAATTATTTATTGAGCACTAGAGCCGAGTCTTCAAAGGCCGAGTCTTCAAAGGACTACCGCAGGATGTTGTTTTAATAAGTATTCAGTATTCATCCACATTCCAAAAGCCGGCAAAGATTGTGATAATATTGAATCTGATATAACAATGAGCTTTCCAGTTATATATGTATATATCTATAGTAAATAGTGAGTCGGTTGTATATCTACTGCGAACGTTGATTGAGGCAAAATCACCCTTGGGGGTGAGGCCAGCTGTACTACCGGCTTGCCAACGAAATAAATAGGATTTTTTATTTTGTTAAGAATGTAATTATTAGTTAGCTTTATTAGCTGGTGGCAATTTCGGGATTTCCTTGGAAACTAGCAGATTTTGACAAAAGTCTTCTTTTAAATGAAGACTTTTTCCCGAAATTCCTTTTCTGTGAAGCTTATAATGATGTAATTTAATTTATGCGGTTAAATTAGCTAAGTTGTATTTATTCATACATTTTTATGGTGTACTTAATGACTATCTAGTTAACTTCAATATATTTGGAGTATATAATTGAATAAAAACGTGACATGTAAATTAATTTTACGAATAAAGATGTTATGTTATGTTATGTTATATTATGTTGCTCCAAGCTCATCTTAATCTACGTGTATAAAAAAATTAAAACTGTTCCATAGTTTCAGAGATAGATTTTATAAATTCGTTTTTTTTTTGTTCTCGTGTCTTCAAACAATTAATATTCTATAATTAAATAGAATATATTAATTGTTTGAATTAATATTCTATTTAAATTAATTTGTCAAATGTAAATTTTATTATTATTGTTTAAATTAAATTAAACCAAGCGACCCCACCGAGCGGCTCGTTCGATCAGTCTCGACAAGACCTTTGGTCCTATAAAATCTATACCTACTAAAAAATAATCATCTATATTCTATAATATCGGTTTACTTTTAAAGCGTGCTATTTAGTTTTTTAACTCTTTCTTATTGTTTTCAGTTGTCAACCGACAACTGTTTTCATGGCATGGCTCGCCGCCATCGCTGGCATATATACTATACTTACATAATTATATACTATAGATATATAAACACACCCAGACTGGAAAGTGGAACCTTGTGTTCATCACACAAAGTCCACCCCCACCGGGAATCGAACCCGGAACCCCTTGATTAGCGGGCAGGCATGGTGACCGACTGCGCCAATCGGGTCGTGACGCTGCACGATGACGTGGCGCGGCTCGCCGCCATCGCTGGAACATCACGCCGCCATTATCATGAAATTAAATTAAATTTTTAAAGGCGCGGCCACAAAGCCGCTTGCATCAACAGAATCCTTTCACAAATTGTTATTGTTACTCGAACGTTTCTTTTGTAAGGAATTTTGGCGTGGGGAAGGTTTTTGTCTGGTTTATTGCACGGTGAAAGCGCAGAAATTATTTAAGATGACTAGTATACTAATTGTTTCGATTTAAAAAGCATCTCATACCCATGGATCTTACACCCATGGACACCTACTGTAGTTACCTAGCAGAGAAATAATGTTTAGAATAGGTTCGTCAGTAGTTCCATAAGATCAGATAACCCCGTTTTTGAAAACTTATAAGCTTAAAAACTTCACCTCTTTATATGACTGTTGTAACCAGCTGTCCCCTGAGGTCTCACCCGCGGTCATTTCGGAGTTCCCGCACCTCTTTATATTAACTACACGTTTTCTAATTGTCATAGAGAAATGAAAATTGATATGCATGTGTAGTTCGGATGACAGTGCAATATTATTATGACACGGAGCTGATCTGATAATGGAGCCGGAAGACGGCCATGGGAACTCTCACTACATTTAGTGCAACCCCATCGAGTTGAGGCTCGTTTGATTCACCTCGACAAGAATCCTTGTCCTAAATAATTACTTTTAGAATAGATCAGAATAGAAAAAGTTTATTTGGAACCAATATCAAACTCAATCAGTTAAACAATTTTCAAATACACAAAGTACCTACCAAAATGGCTGAAGTTTTTTGTTCAGTTTACTCTAAAAGCGTGTTTATATGTGTTTTTTTTTAATTATTCGAACTAACATTGGTGTAGATTATGTAGCCGGGTATAACGCCCCGCTACTAAGTCGTAGGTAAGTACCGCAATTAGAAATCCGAGCTCCCGTTTTCCCGCCATACAGTATTCATGGCAGCTGCGCCGTGACGCTTTTGCCGCACCTTCGTATTGAAGGAAAATATTAAAGCGAGCGCTTTGAGCGCCGCCGGGTCAGTGGGTCGCAACTCGCAGGTCGTGGGCCAACGTGCATGTTTCTCATTCGGTGTAAATAATAAATCTCCCACTCAAACCGCGCCTGCACATTGGAGATGTTCAAAAGATAGCTAGCACTTTGCAGCTGTTGCGTATTGAATACCCGTTTACACGCGTTAATTTCGGAGTTTCCACGGGAATTCCGGAATAAGAAGTAGGTACCCCATGCCCTTTTCTGTACCTCTGACAAAATTTGACAAATGCAAAATTTCATGATCAGAGCAGTTAAAGTGTAAAAACGTAACAAACATGATATTATAAGTAAACTCACATTCGTATATAAAGGAAATTAAAGGGAAAAGTCATAAACATATACAAGTCAACAAGCAACAGTCAGCTTATAATATGAGACTAACTATTTCAACCAAGTTTGCGGTGTGTAGTTTGAGGAAACGAAAATATTGTGTCAGTTTAGTTCAGTACTGGCTCAAGTTTACGAAACTAATTCTAAGCAAGAGTTCAGTTGTAACAGATTGTCGTGTACGTAGGTACCTACCCCCACCCTACCCCTCTCTCGACCCCCCCCCCCCCCCCCCCCCCAGGGACCAGCGCGGAGGGATTGTGACAACTTTACACTCGCGACAACCTTAGCGGCTGCCCGAGGAATTGTCGCCACGGAGTAAAGAAGTAAAGTGATATGCAACGACAATAAACATAAAATCAACCAACAAGTACCAAATGCATTCACTTTTTTCAACCATCTAGTGCCGTATTATGATCATACGAGTAATCTTCCTCTATTTCTAAGTATACCTTCTATTCCTGTTCTAAACACATGCAATAAAACTTAATTGTTGGTTTGGTTTAAACAAATAGGTATTTCAGTATGTACTGTTCTCTTATAGTATCTAATCCAGTTTATCCTTATTATAATAAGTCCAGTTCAGTTCCTTTTCTAGTGACAAAGTAATTTTAGGTCATGAGTTTCAAAAATCCACAAATCCAAAAACATACACTCGGAATTCCTCGACAAAATACGTACAAATCTTGATGACAATCAAAGAAATCATGATCTGTCATATACGTGGCGATGGCGAATAATTTTTAATGATATACCTAGGCGAATAACGCCGTTATTTTGGGTGCGATCTCTCCACTGCATGATCACATTGGGCATATCTCGGCGTCATATACAAAACCACACACAATGCCGTATCCGAGTTCTTTACCATCCACGTTGCTCGCAGTTTTTGCTCCGAACTTTGTTAGTGGAACACGCCCGGCCCCCAGGGTTGTGTCGCGTTATAAATTAAAATCAGCTCATGTCAATGTCTCCGCATGAATGGCCGCCGCCCGCGCGTCCCTGTCAGCGGACTCTCTTTCCCGCGCAAGTTTTATTGCTTCGGTTTGGGAGGAACGTATTTTTATTTTTATTCAACCTCCGCCGGGCTAGTGCGGAATAACACGTTTCAGTTTTCTTTTCAGCTGGATCAGCGAATATGAAACTTTGTTAGTCGTACGAATGGAGCAGATTAGACGAGTATAGCAAAGATCGTTTAACCAAGAATATCCTTACCATGATAAATGTGAATGTGAGTTTATTTGTTTGTTACGCTTTTACACCTTAACTAGTCAACTGATCATGATGAAATGGTGCATACACGTTATCAGGAGCACAGAAAAGGAAATAGGGTAATTTATCTCGGAGTTCCAGCAGGAACTCTAAATAAAGTAACAGCTAATCACTACATAATAAAGTCGTCAACCGCGTCTGTCTGTCTGCTGTTCGCGATAAATTCAAAAACTACTGGATGGGATTTTCATGTGATTTTCACCAATAGATAGAGTGATTCAAGAGAAAGGTTTTTACGTATATTTTATCCTGGAATCCCCGCGCGAACTCTAAAATTACGGCGGGTGAATCCGCGGGGGACAGCTGGTACATTTGTAAAACACAGTTTTACTATATAAGTAGGTTAAACCCATCACTGTTTCCCCTTCGGCCGCGTTTTGCCCGTTTCGTGCATGTTGATTTATACCGTATCTTTCGCAGAAAACATTCCTATTTATATCTGTAAGGTGGAGAAACTAGTTCTGCTCTTTCTATGATCTTTCTCCATAGGCCCCGGTACACAACGGCGGGGTGTTTGGACCCCGGCGTAGGTCGTATAGATCGGCCCCTAGAGACACTTTATCCTGATCGGGACAGTCGGGAAAAGAAATAGGTAAAATATGCGTGAATCCATCAAGTTTTATCGTTTTTACTAGCTGTTGGTAACTTTCAGTATCAAGAATCTGGCCCTATATCATAAAACTTAGCAAGACAGCCGACATATTGGGACAATGGACCATTTGTCTGAATCCACGTATCATATAATAAAATAATTTTAATGGCAACATTGTGTCTACAGATTTATGCAAAATTATCACGGCATATCTATCATTGTTACAACATAATGCAACATAATCATTATGTAGGTACAAGTAAGTCATAAAACTGGAAGTGTCATTTGTCTTTCATTATAAAAAAACAAAGAAACATTTATTTCTAAAGTTTTTTTAAGAAACCGGCCAAGTGCGAGTCAGACTCGCAAAAAAAAACGGCAAATATATCACGTTTTTTGTATGGGAGCTGTAGTGTTTGCCGTCACTACGTATAGGTATATCACAGACTCACTACTACTGCCTGATCCTTGCGCGAGCGCACGTCCGACTCGCTCCGCACCTAACAATAGACTACCCGTCGGGTGATGTTGACAATCTTTATATATCCCCACGATAATTCTTTATACCCTCTCTGGGATACATGAGACAACGTATTTTATCTACCTACTTAATGGACACAAACACTACAGAAGCCCTTCTAAATATTTACTTTAGTCTGTTTTTACTATTTGTTGTTATGGCGGCAACAGAAATACATCATTTGTGAAAATTTCAACTGTCTAACTATCACGGTCCATGAGATACAGCCTGGTGACAGATGGACTGACAGACGGACGGACGGACGGACGGACGGACGGACAGCGGAGACTTAGTAATAGTCGTTTTATCCTTTGGGTACGGAACCCTAAAAAAATTAACCTCTTAAAGATTAAAGGAACTCCAACTCTCCATGAAAGAGCATTTTGTAAAAATAGTGAAAGAATTTTAAAGTTGTCAGATGGTTGCGTGCTCGAGAGGAAGACCTGTGTTGGCTAATCTCGATCTTATTATATCCATGCATTTCTCTCTGAAGTGCTAGTTCCCGGCGGCCATTAGAATTCCTGGAGGGAAAACTTTCGCGAGCTGCAAGCATCTCCGTACTCGAGGGGAGGCTGGAGTAGTTTGGAGTGCTCCTAAAGTATATTAGAGTTCATTTTAAGAAACTGCGTACTAACTTTATAAATTATTCCTTAATAAAATAACTAACAACTAAACAGCTGTTTCGTGCAATTGGTTCGGAAATTACGTATCGATATCAAAAGTTGGAACATTGTCACTATAGTCTAGCGCGATCGGCTCCCAGATTGCAGATTGCGGGACTAATCGCAATCGATTCACCTCTTATTAAGAAACCAATGTTGTTTAACCTTTGCCCGGACTTGAACGAGCGTCAGGAGGAAATTTAAAAACAAATATTTGATTTTTCACAATTCTGTTTTGGTAATATCAGAGTAATTGCGTTCAAAAATAGCGCGATCCGTCATGGAAGAGATATTATAAAAATTTTGTATTTCAAATGCATTGAACTCATGAGAATAAATAATTATTTAAAACATGAATACTTTAATAATCAGCTCTTATTACAAGTAATTATAATTTTATTCATGATCAAAGTAGACCCACCAGCGAGAGATACAAAATGAGAATCGTTAAATATAATAAATTGAATAAACGGAAATTCAATTTTTATTTTAATAATACAAAGTTAAAATGATGCCCAATTTTCGTTAGCATAAAAAATTAATGTGGTCAAAGAAAACGTCGTCTTAATGAGACGTCGTTAAGTTACAGCGGTCCGCCCGAGTCGTAAACGAAATTGTTTGGAGCGGGAGCGGGAGTGGGCGTGGGCGTGGGCATGGGTGGGCGTGGGTGTGCGTGGGCCATCGCTCTCGTGTTAACAGTCACACTCGAGCGACGACGCAGATTATTTTATGAGGTGGGTAAGGACTGACGTGGACAGAGCGGAAACATAGCGCGATGAATATGATATTTGCAGATGATATTTTGTAATATAAAGAAGCTTGGTGACTGGCTGATTGACCACTGAGATTATGTCCATATAATTTGAACAGTAAATAGTTTCATGTAAAGATTCAATAAGAAAGATTGATTCAAAATTCAACTCCTAAAGGGAATGAAAAGGGGATTAAAATGTGTGTATTTGGTGACGATTGCAAGATGACAGTAGCGCAGAAACTGAGTCATGCTGTATTAAGGAAGGTTTTTACCCGTCAGTGGACGTCGAAGATATGAAATTGGAGAACAATATCACCGCTAATGATGCTAATTGCGGTTATTTATTTATTTATTTATTGTTTTGTTATAGCCAGGGCATATATTACATATTTATACGCACTATGGCCATAACACGTCGCGCCAAGGTAACAAATTGTTTTTTCCCACGTTTTTTTTTTATGTCATAGGGGGCAAACGGGCAAGTGGTACACCTGATGGTAAGTGATTACCGCCGCCCATAGACATCTGCAACACCAGAAGTCATGCAGGTGCGTTGCCGACCTGCAATGGGGATGGGAACTGGCTTTCAAGTGGGGCTGCCGGAACACACCGTTAGGTGCTCGGCGTCAGATTTGCAACTTGAAGGTGGTAGCTAGCCAGCCGGGCACTAGAGGGCGCCCTACCACCATGCTATGGTTTCCTCGCGATGTTTTCCTTCACCGACAGCTCAAGCTCATTGTTAGGATTTGAACCTACGCCTTGCGGTGATTGATCCGAACGCACCAACCACTGAGCTATCATCGCTGTGAACGTGCTCAAAGAAGTTTCATTTCAATAAAATACATTTATACCGTTTCTTATAGTAGACAGAATCTATATCTAAGCATCTATCTATACATTTAAATATAATTAAATTGTCTGTTTGTTATTAAATTAACAGCTTTTCACTAAATGCATATGAAAGTATATAACTACGGTACTGATATTAAAAAAAAAACTGTTCAATGGGAAGAACGATTTTAACGGAACTTTCACTTGCAGATAGCTGATGTTATAAGGAGTAACTTAAGTTAATTTTATTAAAAAGAAAAAAAAATCTTGCGGGAATTCCGAAGCTCACGCGGGTGAAACCACGGGGCACAGCTAGTTCTTATTAATTTCTAGTATTTATTTTAGTAGGTAGCTATTTCACGTATTTTTGGGATCGTGTAACTGGGTCGCGCTTTATGGGCAAGGAATGTTGTTGATCATAGTGAACAAGAGCCCAGGTGAACGTCAAGCCTTACTGTATATAAACCAAGCAGAGGGTACGTGAAAGCGTAATGAAGTCGCCGGCAATCACGGGCGGGTACGGCGCGAGAAATAAGCGGGGCTTAGGTTTCGCTGTCGGGGATCGCTTGTTCGATATAATATCATACTACACACGTGCGGTATAAAGAAGCGACACTCGCCGCCCCCCGGCGACAGCGTACCTCCCCGGACCCCGCCACGACGTAGCGGCGAGCCTAGAGGCGATAGCGGTGAGGGCTGTCGCTGCAGTGTAGGACAGTATCCACTGGAGCGTGTCCCACCCTGCGCCACTCGCGCCCTGCACGGGCACGCGAGCCGCCCGCCCGCAGCCCTGGGGGATGCAATCAATTCGCGTGTATGGAGTTTCAGAGTTGACATGCAGGAATTAGCTCGCATCCAATAATAATAATTATATGACAAGCTTCAACTTATAATAACTACCCGATGCTAATATTCCCCGATTGTTTGATCGGATGTCTTAACGATTCGGCGATTAGAGATCGACAATTCGTGCCGTCGTTAATGATTCGGAGATGGCTCCATTAGTGACTAGGTATATTGCGTATCCGGTATCACCTTAGAAGCGACATTATTAGGCTTGGAAGGGTTTCTAGGTACTTTGAAGACCGAAAACCTTATATCGTTTATCCTTCTTCCTACTAATATTATAAATGTGAAAGTGTGGATGTTTGGATGTTTAGATATTTTGATGTTTGGATGTTTGTTACTCAATCACGCAAAAGCGGCTGAACGGATTTGGACGAATTTTGGCATGCACGTGTACATAGAAGGACATAGGTTACTTTTTATCCCGGATTTCCCGCGGGAACTCCAAAATTACTGCGGGTGAAACCGCGGGGCACAGCTAGTAGTTTATATGTATGTAGTTTATATGTATGTAGTTTATATGTATGTAGTTTATATGTATGTACTTGTCTCTGGCCGGTATTTATAGTCGAGTAATAGCGGCGCGGCAGTGAAACAAGCAATGCTAGTATTCGTCTATCTTACGACTTTAATTGGCTGTCTTTTTTGGTTCGAAAAAGGAGGGGGAATTTTGAGTCACGGACTTAACACACGCAGTTTTTCTATGTCTAGCGGAGAGGTAGGCAGGGACAATGGACTGGCAGTGTGTTGCTTCGATCCCAAAACACACAATATAATCATCCAGATTTGATCCAATACAATTTTTCAATTGCCTCCATTATAAGTTACTGTATTTTAACCGACTTCCAAAAAGGAGGAGGTTCTATGTTCGATTGTATGTATGTTTTTTTTTTTTTTTTTTTTTTTTTTTTTTTTTTTATGTATGTTCACCGATTACTCGAAGACGGTTGGACCAATTTGGAAAATTCTTTTTTTGTTTGAAAGGGTTTACTCCCAATTAGGTCCCATTGCCACCAAGTCGGGATCTGATGATGGGATCTTGGAGAAATCGAGGGAACTCTTCAAAAATTATAGGCACACCTATAGCGATTTGGGTATTTTTTATAGTAAATCGTTCATTTGCTGATGAAAAGCAAAATTTGAACAAGTGGAACTGATGATGAAGACCACGGATGGTCATCAGAACTACTTAACAATAATACCTATTTCATGGGTTCCGATTGAAGCGATTTCAAAAATTGTTTTTTTGTTTGAAAGGGGATACTCCCAAATCGATTCCATTGTCACCAAATTGAGATCTGATGATGGGATCTTGGAGTAATCGAGGGAACTCTTCAAAAATTATAGGTACACCTATAGCGATTTTTGTATTTTTTATAGTAAATCGTTTATTTGCTTTTGGAAAGCAAAATTTGAAGAAGTGGAACTGATGATGAAGACCACAGATGGTCATCGGAACTACTCAATAATAGGTATTTCACGGGTTCTGAATCGTTAACTTTAATATGGTTTCTAAACAATTTATGCCCGTCACAATGTATATGGTGAAGTGGAACTGATGGTGAAGCACTAGGAGAACTCCTCAACAATTAACGTCCCTGCGTCGGGAAAAGTAATATTTTGTAAAAGGTGATGAGCAGTTGACATTAGGCTATTGTAACTTAGAGAAATTACCAACTAAGTCACTTAAAAGCGAAAAATAAACTAAAATTTTTAACAAAAAAATTAAAACCGACTTCCAAAAACACAAAACTGAAAAGCTAAAAATAAAATGCTAAAATTAACAAAATACCGATTTAACCCAAAAGACAAAAACACACGTAATATTATTATTGGTTTGTGCTACCACTGATCGGTATGAAGTCGGTGACAAGCCAAATATGGAGGGGGTAGATGGGCTAAGTCGACTCCCGCCACCAGCTCTTCGTGAGCAGGACAACCCAAGTGGGCAGACACCAGCGGGCTTGTCACCGAATTCAAACCTATCAGTGGTAGCACAAACCAATAATAATATTACGTGTGTTTTTGTCTTTTGGGTTAAATCGGTATTTTGTTAATTTTAGCATTTTATTTTTAGCTTTTCAGTTTTGTGTTTTTTACAATCTAATATAATAAAGAGTATTTCAAGTAACTATGTACTAGAGCGTGGTGTGGTGAGTGGATATTTTCGACGGCTACTCGGTCACGTCCCACATATTATTTACTCATACACGAGCCTCTGTAACCTCATCTAATCTAATATAATCTAATCCACTCGCCCGCCGCTGGTATACGAAAGAAAACCATCGAAATTAGACCTACATGTGGGCCGCTCACACTATACTGGTACACTTGACCGCAAAAAAACGGGTCAAGTGTCAATAAACGTGGGACGCGTGCGTCGGGTACCAAGCTGCCCGGACCCAACCCCGGATCCCGGACCGTGGCGTTTCGGACAAACAGATAAATGCGGGCCGCGACGCGGACCGAATCACAAACAGGCGGGCTCGCGGTGCTCCGACTGTATCGCATACTGCACACCAAACGAGTCCGCTGAGTTGGAAACTAAATAGCTGTAGCGGTTGAAACCGCGTTAATTTTTGAGTTCCTGCGGGAATTCCAGGATATTAAGTATCATGTGGCCTTTTCTTTACCCCTGACAAGATATTTCATAATGATCGATCGGGTGGTTAAGGCGCGAAAGCGTAACAAACACACAAACTCACATTCACGTTTATACCATTGTATTAGGTAGAATAATAAGTTTTAATTTACAAGGTGCTGTTATCAATGTAATCATATTTTCAAAAAATTTTTTTGTAGAGATAAAAATGTATTATTATATTTATCTCTTTCTCCCAATTTTGTTAACTCTAAATAAAAATAAAGTTTTTAATAAAAAAGCAAAATCTAAGACAATTTCCATTCATGCGGGTGGAATCGTTTGGCGGCACCTTATTGCTTCTGATCAACGACCAGTTATTTACAACAGTCACTCCCACACTACAATCTGTTATCTGAAACGGCTAATCCAAGTTTATTTTTTTCCTATTATCAGAGGTATTCTTTATCCCCAACGAATGAAGCTCTGTTTGATGTATTGTGATACATTTATCACGCCAATATTTCTAGCATTCGAATATATTTTACGCCATTTTATTCAAATACTTACAGGTACCAGCTCTTTCGTATTACAGTATTATTCTTTTTAATAATATCTATTACATTATTGATATAAAGTTTCTGAAATGAGTAAAACCTTCATATAATTTTTGTTCAGTATAATATCCTGTTTGCTCGTACACATTTAGCACTAGGTAGGTAGGTACTTAGTAAATTATAATACTTGAATTTTTGTTTTTGCCATTTTTATTACACCAAAATATAAAAAAAAAACTGAAAAAACCCAACTGTAATTCTATTGATAGCAATCAGGATGCTTAAAGATAAAATTAATCTAAAGCAAAATAAGCAAAATATTAAAAATTACCATAAAAACTCATAACGCCTTCGGAAGTTAGGTAATTTCTTAGCTTTTCTCTTTGGAAGGACTGTGTAATTAAATTATTACGGCAAACATATTTGGCTGGTACTAAACTATTTCGGTGGGATGCTAATGAAAGGTACGGTAACAACTCTACGGCGCCATTGGAACGAGCCCGCAGTTAGGGCGGCTCGGGCTGCGAGTTGCGACAGCGGTCCGCGGCAGTCACGACAGGATCCTATATCCCAAGTATGATTTCCACAATATGTGCTAATGGAAGGTTGCTGGTACTTAATATGGCACGGGTATTCCCAGTTTAAGTACCAGCTATAAAATTTAAATATTACCAAAGTGACATTTTAGAAACGATTGTTTTATATTATATTTTAATTTGCTTATATTTAAGGCTATGGCCACACTAAAGGTAGACTACCTAGAAGCTATGCTTGTGTACAAGATACAGAGTGGTCACGTCATATAAGGTTACTTGCGACGCACAATACACTTTCGCGCCGTCTGTTGATGAGAAAAGAACAAATATATCACTCTCCGATGCTCTCCGAACCAAAGAAATTACTGTTGATTGAAAACTCAATGCTTAAATTTAATAAAATTCAAAATAAAGGTTCTGGATACATTATGTGTATGTGTATGTGTATAGTATGCATTATGTGTTCACTATGATAAGTCACTCCGCGAGTAGCTTGGCTCATAAAAGTTTTAATTTTAATTTAAATTTATTTCACAACTTTTCTTTTAAGCTCTTTGTAGTGTGGCCTTAGCCTTACACAGCTACTTATAAGGAGTCTTGTCCTCTAGCGTTCTATTGCTCTCGGTCATCATTCTCCCGAACCCTGTGACAAATCACATCCTGGGGAGATGAGGAGGAAGAAGGAGAGCAGACCAAGCCGTCGATGGTAGAGTGCTGGAAGATTACTCATTGCTTCACGGTTTCATTCACATTTAATCCGGGACAAAAAGTACCCCATATCTTTTTTTGTACCCTTGATACACGTGTATGCCAAACTTTATACTAATCAGTTGAGTAGTTAAAGCGTGAATTCGTAACACACAAAAAACTCACATTCGAACTTTCAAATTATTAATTAGGATGTTTGCTATACTAATTTTCTTTTTCATAGAATAAAAAAAAGAACAAAAATTATTGCTATAGTTATTTAAAATACACATTATTATGTATCATGGGACGTTAATCTCTGCCTAATTAATAATTATAGGATTTTATACAATAATATATCATCATTTATAATGTACCAATTTGTTTGATACATAGCGAGGTCGGCTGCGCCCTAATAATAAACATATAGCGAGCAAATAACGAGCTTCCATCTCCCTGAGCCCTCCACAAATATCTATCATTTATCGAACAATCGGCCACCAGATATTTATTGAGGCAACACTTCGGGGATTGATCACGTCACTTCATAAGATAATTGGAGTAATATTTTTGATTTATACGTATTATTTCGGAACCCCTTATAATCACCGGGGTTCCGTAGGATTAGAAAGAATATGAGTACTTAATTATATAGAAAGCTAAAGATATGCAATATAACCTCTTTTATCTGACGACTTGAAATACAGACCAAAGAATAAGTCATCATGATTCAGGTGATATTATTCATCAGTTCAAATATCTATAAATTCGATATAAACCATTAATGTGAAACTTCTGCGGCCATGTTCAAAACCCAACAGTTTCAGTCTGAATCAAAATATGCGTAGGTATATTCTCCCTAGCACATATTTTCTTGTTTATAACTTAGTACATTTTAACTTGAGATCAAAACATGAAATAATAAGCCCTGCAACTCTGCAAACGTGGTGAAAGTGAAAATTCGCATAACAATCTTTGCGTCCAAAAAGACGCTCAAAATTGCAGTAGGTACCTAGTTTATATCTCTATTTTATTAAAGTAATTTAATTATAAAAACCTTTTCTAAGAAGAAGAAAATCCCATCAAAAAATAAAGTCTCGCCACACAGTCGTCCCACCGCATAAAGCTGTAAAATCTTATATAAAACTAAGTTAATTTTATTTTTACATTGGAAGAGCCAATTCTATAACTTGATGATAAAAAAATCTCATTAACTATCAATATTAATAATGACCGTATCAATATAAGACATCTTTCTTTCTATAATAATAAATATAATGACTTTGCCGTCGTACAGCAACGCGTACTTACGTAATGATATTATGATGTTGTTCGTTATAATTATCGTATCTCCTGCTTTATTAATTACCTACTGGTTCATTATTGGCTGCAACATAGGAATGTGAAGCTATCGCGGCCACCCTCCGCTCGAGAAGAGGTCACTCACTGAAACAAATATAAAGGTGTAAGTTGGTAATTCCTAGTTGTCCTCTCGATCGGAAATATCCGCGTCAGCAATAATATATCGGGTGTAACAATAAACACGGGAAAGAGGGTCGTTCTACCTTTTTTTAGTGATCGAATTGAATTATTTATTAGCTTTGTCTACAAATTGAACGGGGGTCGGAGCGCTCGGAGCTCTAAGTGGAGCTCCGCTCGGGTCGGATGGGATCGATGCGAGCGGGGCCGAGCGGGGCTGAGCGGGGCCGACTTCATTAGCCGCGACGTCACGATGGAGTGGTAACGGCGCCCAGGTACGGGCCCCGCCTATAGTTAACCACAACTAACCCTATTAGCGAAGGATTACAGCATAAATTTGAATAAATAGCGCATTAGCACGGCGCGGTGGTGGATCGTCATTTGATGCGCAACGTCGGCCCGACGCGAGCTATCACCCTCGAGGTGCTCCGGTCGCCATCAATTTCTTAGCTCGCTTTATTACCGGCCTCATTCCCCGGTGTAGAGTTTACGTCTTTATTCAGTGCTAGACATTCGCCCGTGGTGTTACCAATTTTCGAAAGATTTACTCGACATCTGAGATTAAAATTTTTAACACGCAAAGTTTTGCATCTATTGAAGAAGCTCAGTGTACACACATGCAGGTGCGCGGGCGGCGTAGGGCTCGCACCGAGGTGCGGCGGCAGGCTCGGGTCACATGCAAGGTGATATTGCCTGCCTGCATATTGCCTGCACCATGTTCCGTCAGTAACGCCGATCACTTTGCCTGCAGGCTGGTCACTGCTGCTGCAACGATTTGGTTTCGGTCGCCCTCCAACCCGCTTCGCGGTCGGTTCGATTTCTCTCTGTGTTGGGTATTTAGTGTAATCCGAGGGGTATTGTTATAAATTTCCTATTTGTCACAGATAACTGGGATGACTGGTAATTCCCATCTGAGTGATAATATACATTATACATATTGAATTTTTTGGTCTTCTCACTTAAGTTATAACATCAAAGTACATTATAAAGAGTCCAAGGACTTTATTCAGTAAGAAAAATAATTCCAAGAAACAAGAAGCCGTTAGCTGTTTGCGAATGTTTCGGCACGCGTGCCTCAAATTAGAAAAATCACAGTACAAAGACCGCAGTCTGTGAGGCTTCATCGGAATATTGGAAAAATGGCCTCTTATGTACAGTCTTTAGCATCACAGGCTTGTAAACACATGTAAACACTTCAATGTTGAACTCAATCACTATTGCAATACGGTTCAATAATTGTCAAAAGTTTTTCCAAATTGTAGCTGCTGGCCGTACATATGAATATTTATAATTGACGTTGTGATGATAATGTTTGGCCATCTGTTGTATATTGGTGATATGATTTTATTACGAGTATCACATATACCTACTGTGCGATCTTGCCGTTGTATACGTGGGTAGAAATAAAATTCACTCATTTTTTATGCAACTACCTCCTAGTTTCTGATATGTGTGACCTGTCTGCCAAGGCGAAGGGCACGCGTCAGTTGCGGACCTACTATCTTATGAGGAAGACGTCGTTGGTATTGCATCGTATGTAACTGCCAAATCTGCCTCAAATAGCTGTGATATTTCTCGCCGTGCGTGTATATCCCCAGCTGGGTTAGTGTCTAGTGACCAACCGCCATTTGGACTTGATTCTGGACTTTCACCGTCATCGTTGCACTGGATCTGTGCCGCGCACGTTGCCACTGGTCTTCACCTTCGGAGCTGGTTGTGGGAGCGTTTAAGGTGAGTGAATTCCTCTATCCATTTATCAAGCGGCGGATTGCATTTATTCTTCATTACTCTTTATTTTAGATTAGGCTCAGGAGCTATCGAAAAACATTACTAGTGTATGTAGGTAACTGTCCTGAATCAACCTTATTCTATCCCAAACACCTACACTGTAATATTAAGTTTACATTAGTCGATTATTTTCACTAGTTGTTGCCTGGGGTTTTACCCACGTGAATTTGAGGATTTATTCGTTAATAAAAAACGATTATTATTTTATTTGTGTATAAAACCTACATACTTACAACTAAGCGAGCGCAACTGCGGGCATAATAGGGGAATCTGGAAGGAGATCACATTTTTCCAATTGATTTTGTTTATTTATTTAAACTTTATTCACATCATGGTACCAAAAGCGGACTTAACGCCACAGTGGCATTCTCTGCCAGCCGACCTTCAGATAGTAGAGAGAGCTCACTTGGCGGTGCGTATTATGCGATGTTATATATTATATCGTATAGTTTATCGCTGGTTGCAGATTATTGTTCTTACATAATTAATTGCAAATTGAGTTATTACTAATATTATATAGAGTTTGTTGCGCAGCTTCTCTTCAGCCATAGCACTAAAAAACTGTGAAGTGTGGATATTTTATGGATGCTGTCATAATAATAATTTTACTCACGTCAAAAAGAGCCACATTAGGTATGGGCCTAATTTGTATAAATGATTTGACTTGACTAGACAGTAGACTATTATACAATACTAGCTGACCCGCGCGGTTTCACACACGGTAATTTCGGAGTTCCCGCAGGAATTCCAGGATAAAATATAGTTATAAACCTTCCTCATCAATCACTCTATCTATTGGTGAAAACCGCATCAAAATCCGTTGCGTAGTTTTAAAGATTTAAGCAAACATAGGGATATAGGGACAGAGAAAGCGACTTTGTTTTATACTATTATAGTGATACATACGTACACATACATTTAGATAAATAAATACGCATACACATACATACATAAATACATTCTGCGTGTTGTAACAAACAAAACTGCCCTTTAATAATAATCCACACTATAATATTATAATAAATACAAACTTTTCACACTCCTACTCAACCGGTCATCATAAAATTTGGCATACACGTTATTAAAGGTACAGGAAAGGATCTAGCGTACTTTTTATTCCGGAATTCCTTCGGGAACTCCAAAATTAACGCGGGTGAAACCGCAGGGAGTAGTTATTAATTATATATAGCTGAAGATAAAACGTTGTGTTGTTGGTTACGCGTTCCCTCGACCGAACATATAATTTGATATTTCTGTAAATATTGTAAACTCAATTTTATGATCCCGCCTCGCTCCACGCACCCGCCACGCTCGTAAACATCGGGTTTTAGCGGCACTCAATTACAGGTACATCAAACGAAATATTGTTATTTTCCCGCAGTTTTACCCGCGTGATTTTCTAAATTCCCCCGGGAACCCTTTGTCCAGGATTAATGGTTTTTAAAGTATACTAATCTATCTATAGCCGATTACCGATACCTATTAAAAGTATCGTAAATTACCCAAGGATATTGTAGCTTTCTTTTAGAGAAAAGATTTTTTTAATCGATTCAGGGGTTTATTTTCCAAAATTCGCGCGGGAACTCCTTAATTAGCGAACGTGAAACTGGAGGATCGAATAGTAATGTATATTTATATATTATGTTTATACAAATCATGGAACTTATTTATGAATTCAACCAATATTACACAGGAAAAATGTGAGAAATAAATCTGTATCACTGGTTTCATTGGTGATTACTGATAATCCCCGCATTTAACATATAGACACGTAAGTACATCTAACCCACTTCCCGGCAGTGAACAGATAAAATTAATCAGTGAACGTCGATGGCGGGTATTTACCAGTGTCACATTTCTCGATGAAACGCAAACACGCCATCGGCGCGCCTCCCCGCGCGCCCTGCATTCCTTCCAATCTCGTTTTCCATTTATTTTTCGCGCGGCGTTTCGTTATCGCAAAGTCTCTCGGCGTTTCGTTCGCCAGTCAACTGCTAGGACCGTTAAGAAAACATTCCATTTTTTTGTTTGTTAAATATCGGGCTCGATCGGGCGCCCACCTCGCTCGATCTCTCGATGAGTTTCGTGGCATCAAACGAGGTAGAGGTTTACTCCAACACGCTGTAGGGCTCCGCTAAGCCCCAATATAAATATAGAGCCGAGGTTTCTGCGCCCCGACGAATAAAGCTCTTTGAATATTGTAAAGGTTTTAAGTAAATTCGGCATAATGGTGTTTCCTTAATAAAATTGACCGCTCTTTGCGGGTAAATGGATGTTTATCAAAAATATTATAGACTTGCGGTGCGTTATTGCCTTTATTCTTGGTCAAAATTTTATTCCAGGACAGGATACCTTACTCTAATATTAAGTACTTACCTAATATACGCAGTAGGTATCTCGCGCGGTTTACTCGCGAGGTTTGGGATTTCTTAAAGAACTATTATAGCTACCCAAAAAAATACCCTACACAGAGAGAAATCCAGGTTTCGGTCGCCCTTCGTTGCCCGAAGGATATGTTGGCGACAATATCGTGCAGTGACCAGCGACTGCAGGCACAGTGCCCGACCCCGCGCGGTGTCAATAATGTGCAACCTGCGGGAGAGTATACTGACCAAACATGGTGCCCGACCGAACACCGGTAACAGTACTGTTGCAAATTTTCGGTGGGGAACTTTTCGGCCGCGAAATTTACCGAACAAGCCCCTATTTTTGTCTCAGGGTACATTGTTCTTCTCCAAAACATAATTTTTTTTTTAATCTTGATATAACAGATATGAGTAGTGACAAGCAGACCCCGGTGCGATAGCGCTCTATCGCATACAAAAATTTGTGACACACAATTTCCTTGCCTTGATTAAAATGAAATCGCTTTCGGCTGCGATATACTTATATTTGGAGTGAGCAAATCACTCGTTTGAAGTTCGGAGGCTCGATCGAAGCCGGCCTTATACCACCATTTCTTACAATCTCACAGCAAAATTTAGTTCATTGTAATTTCGGCTTTACACACACTGTGTAACGTCGAAATTTTAATAGATAAAATTTGGATGCGGGGTTGAAATATCAAAATAATGGTGGTGGGCTCCCTGAGTGGAGTATTTGCATAGAAGTCGGTCCCGGCCCGCCGTCGCGTCGTCTCGTGATCGTCACCGATACGTACTTTACGACGTCGACATATTTTCTCCCTTATTTCCGTCGTATATATTTTTATTGCGGAGAATCAATATCATCTTGTACACACAATATTACGTACACTTGTACGGAATCCGAGCAGCGAGGTCACGATGCTACTCTACATTCGTTTTTCTTTTTGCTCGTCTCGTTTCGAATGGCACAATTCACTTCGCTTCACATTTTTTGAGGTTGTTTTCTTTCTGCCATGTTGAGTGTACCATGTTGGCTGGCAACGGAAGTGACGCGTTTGTAGTTGGCAACGAGCATCACGTTTATTTATTCTTGTCAAAGAAGTATAACCTCTTACACGAGTACCTACGTCCTACACGCAATGCTTTTTTGCGTGTTAACGTTTTACTAACTGTCGGTTAAATGAAAGTTATATTGACCACAGATTTTTGTTCAGTTAAAGTTGAAGAGCTAAAACGCGTGGTTCTTTAGCAATGGAATAATAATGGTTAGATAATTATAATAATAGAAATCTAACCTCAGTCGAGACCACAGTACCCACCTCAAGCAGCGACCATTCAGAGCCCCGAGAAAAGTTCTCCGCCAGGTGTTTTAGCTTTAAGAGTAACTTACGCCCTATAACACTGCATTTTATCATGGCGATGGTATGATATTATTGTTAGTATCTTTCATAAAAACCTTCGCCTTACGTAATAATACAATAAAAAAGAATTAACGAAATCGCTCCAGCCGTTCACGCGTGATGCCGTGACCAAGAGAAATAAGGATTCAATTTTATATAGATTTTATAAATGTTGAAATTTTTCCTGTCCAATCCCCGCTCGCAAAAAAACAAAACACAAACACCTGTTGAAAACAGCTGTCCCTTAGAGCTTTAGTTCGGTAAAAACAAAATCTCCTCAGTGTCTCGCCGGCTCTTCCCTTCACCTGCCGACACGGATTCCACCGGTATTAAATTCTTGGCAGATGTGACTCGGCCGTCATTAGCCGACGGCGTGATTTCACTTAATGACCCGACAGATGGCGCCGCTGCTCACTTACTCTTCGCTCACACGACGCGACGGTACGGATCCGTTCGTAAAGTTCTACTCAAACTGAAACTTCACAAACTCTCGAATAATTTATTTCACATTGTTTTTTTGGGGAAACGAGTGATTTTTAATCCTAATTTAATTCGGAAACAGGTTCCCGAAGGATGGATCTACAAAATCTACATTGATGCGAGCGAAGCTGCGTGCACCAGCAGTAGAATATCTTCAATAGACAGACTTACCTGTAAATTGAAATTTACTTAGATAACAATATACCTATATAAGTTTATTCTGTAGCTTGTCATGTTATTAAATTATGAAGTTTATAAGACTCGTATTTGAATAGATTAATTAAATTCAGTTACAACAGCTCATTAGGAGTTGTTTGTGATAGTTCGCCGATGGCTGCCTGACTGCGCGCCTCCGGCCTGTGGCCTCCTGTCAGACGAGGTACACGATTCTTTATAAAGAAAATAATGCCTAAATGTCGTTGTATTAAGCATATTATGAATAGTTGAAAATTTTAAAGTTCAAGTTTGTTTTTCGTTACCGATCATAAACGGTGCACGATCGGAAACCTGTCCAATTTTTGTTTCTGCTCGTATTGCCAGCGCACGAAATAGGTAGAATTTTAAAACTTTCGTATTTGCAAAACTAGAATTTGACTGTACTTCAACTTATCAGTTTATTCTCGTTTAGTAACTGTGAGTGACACAGAATCGCCACACTTTTTTATACTACAACCGCTCCTTTCTATTATAAATGCGAATGTGAGTTTATTTGTTTGTTTGTTACGATTCACTCCTTAACGTCTCAACCGATCATCATAAATTTCCATGCACGTTGTCAAGCGTACAGAGAAGGACATTGGCACATTTGTCCCGGAATTTTCGTGAGAACTCCGAAATTAACGCGCGTGAAACCGCAGGTAAGAGCTAGTAATAAATATTTCTGTTTATGTGTATTATTTATGAAGAAAGAAAGATCACAGTTTTTAATTTAGTATCTAGGTTAATCTATATATCTATATACTTATAATAAAACTGTAGAGAGGTCAATTCTGTACATTGAATATATATTCAAAATTAATATTGGAGGATGAATGGTTATCGATACTGATGCCAAAAATGCAACCAGTAAATTTTTTGTCTGTCTGTCTGTCTGTATGTGCACGCATGGGTCAAAAACTACTGAAGGGATTTTAACCAAACTTAGTACATTGTAGTCCATACTCCTGGGCAGGTTATAGGCTATATAACATAACGCTAAGACACATAGGAGCTGAGCAGTGACGATAAATCGGTCGGATGAAAATCTGCTTTCGCATACGTTTACTAAATCACGCAAAAACGGTTGACCGGATTTGGATGAAATTTTTCATGCACGTTGTTAGGGGTACAGAGAAGGACATAGGGTACTTTTATCCCGGAATTCCCGCGGGAACTCCGAAATTACCGCGGGTGAAACTGCGGGGCACAGCTAGTCTATAATAATAACAAACTTATTAGCTGCAGTGCACCTAATGGAATAGAATTCTGGAATTCGTTTGCATCAAGCAGGTTATCCTCGCGAAGTAGAACGGAATTTTCTTTCGTGTAATGTATTTTTAATGCGATATTTTTGTGAATATTCACACGGTTTTCGACGAGTGACCAAACTCGCCTCTGTGTGTGTGTGTGTATGTGTGTGTTGTTACGGGTGGAAAGTGAAAAGAATAAGTTTAGTTTCTCCCATCGGGTCTGTATGTTAATAGACGAGCACATTCATGGTAATGTACCTACATGGAACGCTGCGAATTATAAATAAGAACGATAAAACTAAACCATAAAAGCGGCTGCGTCTTTAGTAGGTAGGTAAATAAAATTCGAGCTTAGTATTATTACCGAGATTTCTATGTATCGACTATTCCGACCGCGACTTCGCTCGCGTCACTTTCACGTCTCTCTCATGAATTCCGAGATTAGCCCTATCAGATATTCGTTAAATAAGAAGTATTGTTTTTATTAGATGATCTGGATATAATTATGTATTATTCTGTGTGTATAATTGTTTATTCTAATTCATCCAAAGCCAAATGGCGTGTTGGTGCAACCAAACATCGAAGCAACTGTCCCTAATATTATAAGCTGAGATATTTACCTAAACATTATTGACAGTCATAAAATCTTATTGCAATAGTAACAAGTTCAAAGACTAACCAAAGCGTTTACGTATTGCCGTTGCTGACTGTGTACTTAGGTATTTTTGGAGGTTAACTTCAGAGAACTTATAGTAACTCGAGAACACTGTAGCTTTCCAATAATTTATTAAGTGGTTTTTGAAATCCAGTACAAACAAACATGCAACAAATCCAATCTTTTCTCTTTATTTCTAATATTAGCTGTCCCGCGCAGTTCCGCCCGCGATCATGTCGAAGTTCCCGTGAGAATTTCGGGATAAAAAGTACCCTAGCTCACTGTAGTTTCCTATAAGTCAAATAATTTTTAAAATCGGTTCAGTAGATCCAGAGATTACCCCTACAAACTCACAAACTTTAGCTGTTAAAATATTAGTATAGATTAGTTATGTAACTATAAATTCACTCTTCTATAATATGCAAAAGATGTTCATATTATCCTTTGCTCACAAAGAATGCTCGCGGAAATAATAACATCGATGCTGAGGAATGCGCAGCGCTCCAACTGGAACAGGCCCGAGACCGAGGGAACATAGCGGCGGGCGGCGCGGCTGGGATGCCATTCCGCTGGCTTATTCGCGACAAATACGCGGGAACTGCGCGTGAAATATCATACCTTTTTTAAAATTCAACAAAAGGATCTATATTCTTTATATTTGAATAACCAGTGTTCGTGCTGTCATAAAATTTATGAGTTTATTAGCTGTTCCATGCGGTTTTGTCCACGTTAATTTCAGAATTTTAGCAAAAATTCCAGTAAAAAATGTACTCTTTTTCCTTCTCTGTACTCCTGACAACGTAAATGCAAAGTTTCTTAGTAAATATGTAGAGAATTTAGCCTTAGCGTAACAAACAAACAAAAATTATAGACACGTATATTATGCTCTTTAAAATTTAGGAAAAAATTATCTAGATAAAGCGCATTGCAGTTTAGGAGTGAGGATTCGTGACGGCATAACCACGTTCCTATAACGTGTACCAAGGCATAACGTCACGTGAAATATCTATTAAATATGTAGACATCTAATACTTTTTATTAATCTACATGGCTCACTAAAACCAAAATTTAGTCAACTAGCCTATTGACTTAGATCCGATTTCGATTTCCACTGATAAACGATTCGATCGAATTTTGTTCCGTGAGTGATATTCGTTGTATTAGTGTAGAATAACCCCTTTACAGCGGCATTCACGTGCTTCAGTTTGCTTGGCGCTTTGTTAATATACGTAGGTGGGTGGGCCGAGACTGCTTCCTACATAAATTACTTTGAGGAAACTATAACTGAAAAGAAATATTCTACTAATATTATAAACGCGAAAGTTTGTAAGTTTGTATGGATGGATGGATGGATGGACGGATGGATGTTTGTTACTCTTTCACGCAAAAACTACTGGATGGATTTAAATGAAACTTTACAACTATATAGCTTATACATCAGATTAACACATAGGGTACTTTTTATCCCGGAATTCCCGTGGGAACTCTGAAGTTAACGCGGGTGAAACCGCGGGGCACAACTAGTTAACAATAAAACTTCATAGTCCACATCTAAATATACACCAACTTTTCCTTAAACTAGTTGACCCGTTAGAGTTCAATAAATCTGATATAATCCCCTATACATATTATATAAGAGCATTTTTTTTGGAATTTCTCAATTTTCCAGGCAACTTTATAAACTTTTCTTTCACTAAAAATCTTATTCGGTTTATTAAAAATATTAAAAAGTAACCTAACCAGTTCAGTCATTCTCAAGAGATGCGTTTACCAACCAAACAGAATGATATTATAATTTTTATTTATACTATAGAAGAGTTCCCGCAGAAATTCCGTTTCAAATAGCATGCAGATAGAGCACCCGGCAAAAGCTTCTTACATATAAATAACAGCAAAATTGTCCCATTCTAACCATAGCCTATTAACTTAAAAATACTACTCACTAGCACACCTACAACTCTTTACGTGTGAATCAAATCTACATCCCCCCTCCACAGTCTCTACCCCCCTTCAGCTCCATTAATTCCAACGACTGTATCCCACTTCTTATCTGATGCAAGGAACCTACCTCCATGTGTGGATGTGGTAATCCACGGTTGGAAGTATTCTATTTAAAAAAAAATGGTTCCAGTTTTGAATTTATGATCTTCGACAGTCGAATCGCTTGAATACGTCGCGATAAATGAGTGGCTGTCAAACGATACCTCGATCCGCGATCGGTTCAGTCGGAGAATCGTAAAAATCGCCTGTGGAGGGAACAGCCATCGAGTTTGAGAAGATTTTTGATAAATCGCTTTTTTTAACACCACTGAAATCGCTTTTCTCTCTTCTTTATATACCATGTCCTTTTGTCTATGTCCCTGACGATTCAATGCAAAATTTAATAATGATCGGTTAAGAAAAAAGAAAGAAAATACATTTATTTTAGCACAAAACAAAGGAAAAAAAACATATATAAACAGTACCTAATCTCAATATAAAGCCGAAAGGGTCATCAACTCAGCATTAGCTAGGTGCGGGTATATGCTGGTTTAGTAGTTAAGGCATGAAAAGAGTAACAAACAAACACACATTCGCTTTTATATAATAATATTGTACCTATTAGGAATACCTAATGATGTTTAGTCACTCGAATACGTAGAGAGCATAAATATAATCAAAATATAAACGTTAACTTTTTAAAAAAGGGAAACTACAATAACGTTATATAAGATTTAAATTTTAATTCGCTTTGAATGAATTGTACCCACCGATTTCATTTAATTTTATCGACCCACGCAGCTTAGCTTAGAATTCAATCTCACTCTCTCAAATTACAACTAAACTTATTACAAAAACTGAATAAATTTGATTACCTATTAAAAAGTTTAAATCTCAAATTAGAGCTGAAAATGTAGAAAAAAAAATAATAATGCAAAAATTCTTATATCAATTTCAATTTATTCGAGGAAACCTTCCTCGAATACGGTGGGTAAAAAAATTGTTTGATAGCTTTTTTTGTAACCATAAATCAAGTAGATGTGACTTGTTGTTGGATAGTTTAGTTAGACGTGAATATAATGTAGTGAATGATTGGCCGCGTGGGCGTTGGTTCTAGTGACAGTTTTTCTAAGATTTTTTTTTGGTGGGTTTGGAACGAAGTTCTTTGACGTGACTTGCGATAGGTATTTTTGAACTGCCAGTTAACGGGCAGGAATCGTCACACGTTACGTCAGGAGAAAGCGTTCGTAAAAAAAGGGGTGTTTCTTTCCGTCGTTATTCGCATATCGCCATACTTGCTTATTGCAAGTTCAGCGTGACTTTTCTCCGATAGTCAGACTACTCTTATTGAATAAAATAATAATTTTAACAATATCGAATAAAATTCGAAGTTGAAGAAAAGGCGTAAAAAACTTCGTTCCCGACGGGGGTCCCTCGATCACACAGGTTTTTTTTCTTCATATAACCGTTTCACATCTCACGTGCCCGTTTGCACTATTTTAATTTTATTTTAGTTCTCCCAATAGTGGTGTTAACGGTAACATTGAGACATGACTTGTCTCGCTGGTTACTGACTCGATAATAAATTACCGTTCAGTACTTCAGTCCCCCATCGGAAAGCCGCGCGCGGTGGTTATTCCGGTAATTACCTATCACTTCACATATATCTAGAATTAAAAAGAAACAGGGGAGCTATTTACACTATTAACAACTAGCTGCGGATCCGATCGCGTCAATTTCGGAGCTCGCTTGGGAACTAAACACGTCACTCAGGGATACTACAAATAGCTTCAAATCAGTTAAATAATTTTTACAATCGGTTAAGTAGTTCTAAATTTTATTCTCTTCATACAAACTTACTTCACACATTTTGCCTCTTGTAAATATATTTCTTTCCTAGTGTAGATTTTAGAATTTTTTTTTCCATTTGTAGTATCACTAACTTTAGCAGATTCTAGTCTTGCTTGATGTATTTGGGTGACTCAAAATCTTTTATTTTTTTTATTATAGTTTATTTTCTATGTCTATTGTATATATTGGTCATAGACGTATTACATAAAACGTATTTATGTCCAAAAATCCGTTCAGAAAATAAAAATGCACCATAAGAAAATCAGCATTTAAATGCCAGTAAAACAGTCTTGAAAAGCTCTAATGTAAATATTGAACTGGTGCAGAAGAGAAGCAGTTGGATATATTACATATGGTCATTGGTCACGATCCTCATTAGTGAGGGAACGACAAACAAGAAGAAGAAGAAGATTCACTATACTCACAGTTGAATAATAAGAACTGATGCATTACTTTTTGCTAGAAACTTACATCGAACCGAATGTGGAAAGTTGTCACTCACGTAGTGTTCACGTGAATTTTCCGCACTTTACCGGAGTGTGATGTGAAATCCGCTGCGGTGGCGGCCGGGCCGGGATTGAGACGCGGCGCGGCGCGGCGTGGCGGCGCTACAGCCGCAAGGATTAGCGGCGACGTGACGGCGAGTGACGAGTGACCACTTTACACACACCATGTATACGTACCTACCCATCTGCTCTCTCAGCCAAGTTCACAATCTGCAGTCAGAGTAATTTTAGAGTTCCCGCCGGAATTCCGGGATTAAGAGGTTTTGTAGACAGCGACATTTCAAATAAGTATAAGACTTATTGTTAATATAAGACTGCATGTTTAAATTCAATTATTTTCAAATTAGCTTTCCCTACCAATACCATACATTACCTGGGCTCAAAGAAGTTTCGCTCCAAAAATCCATCTTATATGCAAAATAAAGAATAAAATCTCCCCTGTATGTTTGTTTATTTAACGCAGAATTTCGTGTTATAGGCGGGAATGTGGCTATATTTCACCGAGTGACATTAAAGCGTTAAGCTAGAACCACACTACAGGACGCGAGACTTATAGTCACTCGAGACTTATAGTCACGACTTTCAATGTGCACACCGCGGTGACATCTAAGGAGCCAGACTCACGTCCGTCATGTGGTTACATCCAAGTATCGGAAGTGTCGTGGGAATTCTATTAAAAGTAGCTTAAATTGCTTCTTACATTAGCCAGTAAAATTCCCTTTAAAATCTATATTTTTCTATTATAATATGTTCTGAGGAAAAATCTCCATTAATTCTATTAATGTGTGGATACTGTGCACAATAAATAAATACATTGCGTAATACTATTGACCAGATACACCAAGTTGCGTCTACGTATGGTTGCCACTAAAAATGAGCATCTCGGGACTAGTTTCACGGCATTATTAGCCGAGTGGCTGAGTGGCAGCAATTTTGGTACTTTATCTATTTTAAAATTATTTTAGCTAATGTTTCATTTTAGTACCAAATAGAAGTTTATTTGGTACTATGTAAAATGAAACATTAACTTATATAATCTATTCTACTAGTGTGTTTCCGGTTTTTCATCGAGCGGGCGCGCTCACAGCGCAGCGGAGAATTAAATTCACAGAGGACATTACACTTAATACAATTTACTACGGATTCGCGTCGAACGCCCGGAGAGGACGGGAACGTTCCCGGGACATAGTCAGCTGTTGAATGCGTGCAGCTAATTATATGATACTCGGCGTTTTGTTTCGTTTCGACGCCACTTCGTTACGAGCGTGTTTCGGTTTGTATGAAAGCAACAAATTAAAAAAAAAAAACTTTTTTCTCACGTCTAATGGAAAGTTATGAGTGCTGAATGGCACAAAGATTTAGATTTTAAATTAATTTGTGTGTATTTATTTCAAATTAGTTTTGTATGCCAGACTTCATAATGATATTTTATACACCTTCCCTATAAATAGTTAGAATCTGAGAAATAAAATTTCTAGTATTGAGAAATGCAAATTTAACTAGTATAAGGTACACTATCGTTGGGAGTTAAAGAAAAACTTGTAATAATTTCTCTATGCTGATTTTTTATTTATACATTTTAATTCACTGTTTTTAAGCTTCAAAAGCTGCAATTCATAAAAAATGTAAAAATTTACTCAAGCAATTGGTAACCCAGTTTCTTGGCGACCAAAGGCAAAGCAAAGGCTGGGTCACCTAGGAGCTCCTGAGCCCTTACTGCAAGTTCTCTCGTAATTTTACCAATAAACGACTCAATATTGTGCAGCAATTGCATCATACTTGCAAAAACATGTATAATTTTTGTATTTGTTTGTAAATATGGCTTTTTTTTACAAAATACGTAGAGGTTGTGTTAAATCTATAGACATTAAAACTTTAAAATACGCCGCCTTAAATAATAGGTATTATAATTTTATTGGAATTCATTTCCACCCTGTTGAACACTTTAACAATTTTATTTTATTTTATTTTTTTTTCTCTACATCGCACTATCTGTGCAGGTGAGTGGTTTTTAAAAGCATGAAAATATAACTTTGCTGTACTATTCTAAAAATACATTGCAACATAAAAGATATAATACGCATAGTCGTAAGAGCTATCACAACTACAAACATAACAAATTAGGTATTATTTAAAACATAGGTACTATTATATTTTTCATAACTGAAAATTTAAATTCAACACGAAGACGCTATAATGGCTTCCATTATCTTATTATAGTATTTTTTAAAGAAAACCTATGTTAAGTGAGTGATGGTGGGGGCCCGGCTCAGCGGAGCGACACGCGTCCCGGCTAACTGAATTATTAGTGGCCGGTGGGCGGGCGGCGGGCGGCGGGCGGGCGGGCGGGCCTGTAGTGTAGGCTGTAACCGTGTTAGTCTATTTACCGGCCGCCTCGCCTCGCGCTCGGAGCGGCCACATTTCGCTAATTGCAGTGCGCTTATTGGCTCGTAATGACGATGGATTGAAATTAAAAAAGTGAAAGGTCACCGACTCATTGAACAAACACGAAGTATCGGAACTACTTGACCTATGAAGGTGAAATTTGACTGGTAGATAGGTACTCGTACATGGTTCATAGGTGGGGGAAGGGGAGCGGACCCACTGGTCCCCTGAAATTCACACCCTGTGCGCACTCGGCCCCTCAAATGTTTGAGGTTGCCACTGGTCCCCTGATCTATAATTTATTTTAAAATCTTATTTCCTTCCTATTCATTCTACTAATTTAGATGTTTTCTTTCGGCTTCTTTGGTTCTGGTACATTCGCGCACTAAAGGTAAAAATATTAAAGTATATAACAGTCCATACAGCCAATTCAGTTGTATTCTGTACTAGTTCTTCTTCTGAAGGCATAAGGCTAAGCCAATCCTACTTGAGGTAAAAATCCACCTATAGATTTTTAGTAGCGAAGATTTTATGAAATTCTGTTGGTGGATTTTTGAGATTTTATTTTTCAACGTTTTTTGAAAATTCTGTATTCTGTTCACAAATGTACTATGTCAATGCTTTTTATTGCAAAAAATATGGCTATTTTTCTATCAGGGAACCAATAGGCACTGAAAAGGTGACGAATCTATGTTTTATTCCTGGGGACGAGTAGGTACCACATATATTTTTTTTTTAATTATTGACTGTTCTCCTACCGGGGGACCAATGGGGCCGAACCTACAACTTTTATTCCGGGGACGAATATTAGGGGGCCAGTGGGTATTGACCCGGGGGAAGGTAACTAGAAATGGATTTCACAGAGTTCACACGGCAGTCTCAAATTAACGCGAGTGAAATCGCGGGGACCAGCTAGCGTTTGCTATACTAGGTATACAGCAATTGCCAGAGGATTAATGTCACTTCTTAATTGTTACAAAAGTACTCTCTCTCAAGATTTAAGAGACGGCATAAAATAAAAACATTAAAAGAAACTTCTTACGTTTTGTATAAGAAATCCAATAACTAATTCATTTTAATGGGAATATAATAATATAATCAATCGTTAGATATTTGAACATATACAATACTATAAGTACATAAATAAAATAGAATAAAAAAAACCGACTTCCAAAAACACAAAACTAAAAAAACTAAAAATAAAAACCTAAAAATAACAAAATACCGATTTAATCCAAAAGACAAAAACACACGTAATATTATTATTGGTTTGTGCTACCACTAATTGGTTTGAATTCGGTGACAAGCCCGCTGGTGTCCGCCCACTTGGGTTGTTCTGCTCACGAAGAGCTGGTGGCGGGAGTCGACTTAGCCCATCTTCCCCCTCCATATTTGGCTTGTCACCGACTTCATACCGATTAGTGGTAGCACAAACCAATAATAATATTACGTGTGTTTTTGTCTTTTGGATTAAATCGGTATTTTGTTATTTTTAGGTTTTTATTTTTAGTTTTTTAGTTTTGTGTTTTTGGAAGTCGGTTTTAATTTTTTTGTTAAAATTTTGTTTATTTCTCGCTTTTAAGTGACTTAGTTCGTAATTTCTCTAAGTTACAATAGCTTAATGTCAACTGCTCATCACCTTTTACTAAATATTGCGAAGGGACGTTTATTGTTGAGGAGTTCTCCTAGTACATCACCATCAGTTCCACTTCACCATATACATTGTGACGGGCATAAATTGTTTAGAAACTATATTATTAAAGTTAACGATTCGGAACCCGTGAAATACCCATTATTGAGTAGTTCCGATGACCATCTGTGGTCTTCATCATCAGTTCCTCTTCTTCAAATTTTGCTTTCCAAAAGCAAAGAAACGTTTTACTATAAAAAATACAAAAATCGCTATAAGTGTTCTCATAATTTTTGAAGAGTTCCCTCGATTACTCCAAGATCCCATCATCAGATCTCGACTTGGTGACAATGGAATCAATTTGGGAGTATCCCCTTTCAAACAAAAAAACAATTTTCGAAATCGCTTCAATCGGAACCCGTGAAATACGTATTATTTTTCAGTTGTTCCGATGACCACCTGTGGTCTTCATCATCAGTTCCACCTCTTCAAATTTTGCTTTCCAAAAGCAAATGAACTATTTACTATCAAAAATATTCAAATCGCTATAGGTGTGCCTATAATTTTTGAAGAGTTCCCTCGATTTCTCCAAGATCCCATCATCAGATCCCGACTTGGTGGCAATGGGACCTAATTGGGAGTAAACCCTTTCAAACAAAAAAAGAATTTTTCAAATCGGTCCAACCGTCTTCGAGTAATCGGTGAACATACATAAAAAAAAAAAAAAAAAAAAAAACATACATACAATCGAACATAGAACCTCCTCCTTTTTGGAAGTCGGTTAAAAATGACATTGATCACCAGAAAACAACTTAAAAACCCTGCCATCGAACCCAAGCCGCTGTTGGTAACAATCTTTCAACAGGAAACACAATTCGTATTATCTTTTATACGTACCTACTCTAGGCATACAACTTGCTTACATCTGATATATGCTATATACATTTAATTTAAAATTCTAAGAATACTGTACGTAATTCCACTTTAAACTGCGACACATACCGAGTTTCAATTAATTCTGCTATTTAATGCTTCCTACTTGCTGTGTACCTGCAAGGATGCAGCCAGCAGCGGAAATACGTAAGCACTTGTCAGTCAGTCAGTGTTATTACTATTGTAATAAAGTTGAGTAACCATCAAAAGTGTTTACATATTTCTGCTGCTGTCTGTACACCCCCACACACAGCTGTCGACGCGAACATCTCTGTGCTACGGACCCACGCACTACTACAGTACTACGGACCGCATTGTGTCGAGTTTTAAAGGAAGGTAAAAGCAATTCATTGAAGAGCACGTGGATACTAAAGATTCGGGTCGCGCTTGAATACGTCAGGGGACAGTGCGCCGCTGACCCGCGCCCGGCGCCGGTCACTGACCGTCACCGAGAACTGACCGCCGCTGGCCGCCGCTGACCGCCGCCGACCGACACCGCCGCGGTCCGTCATTAGGCGAGGAGACTTTTTGAATGTCATTCACGTTGTGAGTGGGACACCATTAAATTATTCTTCTGGTCGACTCTCAGGGACGGGCCACGAAATAAACTGTGACAATTAACTGATTTTTTACAGCAAAAGGATATAGGGTACTAGCGACATTATAAAGTGAATAAAACTGCGGGGAACAGCTAGTCATACACTAAAAGAGCACAGCCTAATGGAAATGATATTAGAATAGAATAGAATGAATAGCAATTAGAAATTTATTGAGTTTAATAAGTAGGTATTAATTAATTCTAGCTCCTATTCTTCTCCAATTCTTCGATTTATCGAGCAATAAATTATTGTATACTCGTGACAAGATATACATAATAATACCGAATAATTCATAAATATCCGAACGACCCCAATGTCGAATTCAATTCGACCTCTTCTGAAGAAACAGTCTGCAAAGTTTTCCTTTTAACGGAAGTTTCTTCGATACATGACAATATTACCAAAGAATACCCACTTTTAATAAGCAAATAAGAGACACTCCGTCCCCGCCGACTCCGTGCCTCCCCGCGCCCCGCCACCACGCAGCGGCGAGCCCGGAGGTGATAGTCCCATCCGCGGTCCGCAGTAGTGATGAGAAGTTACTCACCCGTACGCGCGCGCTTCTGTTTCGTGGCCCCTCACAGTTCTTATTACACCGCACTCGGCTTCTTCGCGAGCTCATTAGCATTTTAATTGGGAGTGCCGGACCAACAGAGGTACCTCTCGCGCCTCGCGCCTCACCCGCTGTCGCCGAGTGACTCAACGTCGCCCAGGACCAGGCGCCAGCGTTAGATACGAAAGAACAAGATTTCCACTTCAATTTATTTACAACTATGATGAAAACGCAGATAGATCGCGTATAAAATTATATTTAGTCGATCAGTTAGACAATATCAAAAAATAATAATAAACACGTACCTACATTTCGCTTTTTTAAATTAATTAATCAATCGATCAAATACACTTTATTGCACACAGTAGAAAAACACACAAAACACAGAAAACGTGTAAAGACGTACAATTAGGTGACCTATAGATATTGCTAAAGGCAATCTTTGCATAGGCGACCTCCGGTAGAGAGAAAGAAGCAAAAGGAAGATAGATAGTGCGGCATTTAATGTAATATTACATACACATTTAAGTACTTACTTATTTAAATAATGATATAGATACGTAGAAATGGAAACTAATGGCACTAATTAAATGATCGGAAAAATACCCAAATAAAGCTCATTAAAGTTTAGACGCATGACGTCAGAACCACGTATAAACTGTAGCAAGATGTGACGTCACGCGAAATTTCGAGTCAGTGTATCGCCGTTATTTTTGATGAAATAAAAACAATGAATACGTCATGTCCAATATTTTTATAAAATTTATCTACATGGACTAAAGTTTATTCAACTAGCCTATCGTCAGGACTTAAGTACAAGTCCAAACCTTCCTCGAGGTTCTCCACGACTGGTCCCCCGCCCTCCAGCTGACACCCGCGCCGGCCAGTATCGTGGTGGACGTGTTTATACGATACTAAATGTTCCCTGGAGTATAAGGGTCTTGATACGGTGCTTTCTGCGGTCGGTCTCTCGTTCTCAGTCGCCAAACGGGACTCGCCTGGCGGGAGGGTTTGGTGCGCTGGCGATCTCCCGGTGCAGCTCTGATCTTTTGGCGGTTGGGAAGCAGTCCCTCATTCATGCTTTTTTTTAATTTATGTATGTTGTAACTATCCATGTGTTGTGTCAAATAAAGTTCTTTCAATTCAATTCAATTCAAAACCCGTCGGCTGAACATATACACGGTCCAGTGCGAATAGTGATGTATGTGTCCAGGGACAATAATTGTGTTCGCCCTCGACGTGCTAGGGAAGGCTTTAACTGTGACTACACGAGGCATTTTCCGCAAAAGAAGGCCGTTTTTAAAAAAATATCCTTTTGGCCCCACAAAGTCATATATAAAAAAAAAATTAAGAATTAAGGACATTAGAACTGAAATGTATATTGTACTCGTTGTACCCCGCGGTTTCACCCGCATTAATTTCAGAGTTCCCGCGGGAATTCCGGGATAAAAAGTACCCTATGTGTTAATCTGATGTAAAAGCTATATTATTGTAAACTTTCATTTAAATCCATCCAGTAGTTTTTGCGTGAAAGAGTAACAAACATCCATCCATCCATACATTCTTACTTTCGCGTTTATAATATTAGTAGGAAGTAGGATATGTACAGTTGTACACTCAAGATTGTTATACGGTGTGTGTCTAAAGCCAAAACGCTCAGTGTGTTGTTTAACCGCATTTTAAATGGCACATTCGAAACCAACTTTAAACACACGAACAGCACACAAAAGACAGCTCCCACGCGCTACTGGTTGTTTTCTGCGATAAAATTATTCTACTTCATTTCATTCTATTCCATTCTACTCTATTCTATCCTATCGTTTCTGCAATGGGTTAGTTGACTATAATCGGTTATTTTAGAACGCCATGTAGATTAATAAAAATATTGGACACGTGTGTAGTTCTGTTTTTTTACGTAATGACGTCACAAGCCTCCACTCCTTAATTTCAATGCGCTTTATCTAAGAGTTTTTTCATTATTTGAATAAGCAAAATGTACGGGTCTATTCCTTTTTACTATTTTTCTAACGGAATAAATAGAAATTGGTATTTCATCCCCCGGACACATGAAATTCGAGTTTCGCTCTCGTACGCGTTTGCCGGCACCGGTTACGACTTACCGGTACCTAAAGTCTCATTAGTCTACGCGTCCTTAGCGCTGTAATCTGCGAATACTTTCCAAGGCGAGTCGATAGACGGGTCAGTGAACCGGCAAGTGAGAGGATCAGTGAAGCAATTAACGCCGCCGGTAATTGGCCTGGAGCCACCATTGCCTCTATTGTACAATTTGTGCACAACGACACTAAGTTGGGACGCGATACTCGATACATTAAATTATATATCTACTTCAATATATACTCGTATATACTAACTTATATACTTATGTATCTCAGACCCTTCGATTCTGTTTTGCTTCGTCGTTATGACAAGTTTTTTTGTTATTGTAATGTTCAATGTTCATATTTCGGTTATAATGAGTGAAGCCGCGTTGACACGATCAGAGTACACTCGTTCGAGTGCGCTCGCACGAGTGAGCTACATACATATTATGAGTATATTAGGATACCAGTTCACACTGAAATGATCATTTTGGATAGTTTTCTTCAACATTTTACCTTGTTTCTTCATTGTTAAGTTAAAAAATAGAGGATTTGTTGCTGAACGGTATATTGCGCCAAAAAACATGCAATGGCATTCCCGCAGGAGCTCTCTATATCGAAATGAAAGTACATCTCTCCTATTCCAAGACCTAAAGTTCTCGTAATCAAATGCCAAATAGCATTCCTGCGCGGGTTTGTTGACATTAATTTCGGTATTCCCGCAAGAATTCCGATAGATAAAGTATTCTTAGTCACTCAGCGATATTGCAGCTTTCTATCACTGAATGAATGATTAAAATCGTATTATTAGTTCCAAAGATTACCCCCACGTTCAAACTTACAAACTTAATCTCTTTATAATTATTATCAGTGTACATAATATAAGTATAATTAATATATTTTGCGCATAAAACTGAAATAAAGAATTTCTTAATATTATCTTAAATTGTTCAACTCAATTAGTTAACTTTGCAATCTCCCGCGAACGTCTTCGATCCCAGTTAATTCCTTCTATCTTCAGTCTTTATTATGAGTTATTTCCAGCGATTTAAGGCGAAGTATAACGCAAATCGGGAAAGTAATCAAGGGCGGGCTACCCTTTGTCGCCGTGTGCCCACTCATTGCGAGCGACTCGAGAAACGTTTGCGAATAACGATTAACGAGATAAGTAAGATCATGTTTAAAACAAAAATGTAATTTTTTAGATTTTTTTAATTTACTGCTTCGAAAACTCGAAAAATCCGGGCCGGCCGGCTAGAGACTGCGACTACGTTGAGTATGAAAGTAAAACAATTTGAAATACCAATTTTAAATGTTGAGAATATTTACGTGTGTTATCACAATCGCCCTCGTGCTATCTTGAAATGCGAACAAAGATGTACGTACAAGCTCCGTGTTGCAGAATAATATTCTTCTCCAAACGTCACATCGTGTGTTTTTCGCTTTGTAACCCGTCTTCAACGTGTTCGCGCCGGGAGCGCCTTAACAGCGCGAACTTCTGTCGCCGCCGCGAGTCGGGGCTGTTATTGAAAAAAATAACTCCGCCGGTTCCCATCCAATATTCACGCTCCGAACACAATCCGATAATATGTAAAGCGCGCCGTGACCGTATTAAGTATTAGCTCCCAATGATGCCGCCAAATATGTTCTAGATTCGTCATCGGGCCCTTTTACATAATATGGTAATATGGCATCGCAAAACTTAGCTGTTATTCCCTGAAACATGCAGAGCGCTGGTGGCATTATTTCGAATTTATCCGTCTGTTTTGGCTGCAGAACTTGGTTCACTCTCTGAGTTGAGAAGCAAGCAAAGCGGTACCTCTTTTATGTCTTTTCCTCTCGAAGTCAGTTATGAATTTCGCATTATTAAATTGTTAAGTTCATTTGACTTATTTTATGGACGGCATTATGAGACTATAACTTCTCTATAAGTTATCTAAAAAGTCATGAGTTCATTGGGGAATAAAAATATGATATCTCGAGGACAACCCTGACTTGCCCTTATCTTTCTTTATATGTAATTTTTCAATTGATCTAAACATAATGCTAATTCAGAATCGTAACTTGTGGAACTATGTAGGTGCTTGGGTATTTCTCATTTATGTTATGATAAGTATTGACATAATATTCAGTACATTATATTATGTAAATTAAGCGGGACTTGAACGCGATGTTTTTTATTACCTTTTTTGCCTGACGTTTCGGCTGAGTTGCATCACGCCGTGGTCACAGGCTGACTAAAGCTTTAGTGTTTAAAACGCGAAAATCTAAAAACTTTAATAATATTCAGTATCCAATTATTTGTATTTATTCTATTCAAAACAAAAAATAATAATCACGTATCTACCTGTCTTTAACAGCAATGACATTATTAGCTTGCGATTAAATCTACGTAACGCGCCGCTCCGTTCAATAACTCAGCCGTCGGTTGCTTGTTCTTTATTACATTATTAATATCTTATTCTTTTGTTAAGAAAACATAGAATGCAGCGCCCCCTGGCGGCTTGCCATCTATCCATAACCTTAACCTTCAAGATACATAAAATGAATATACACGGTTTGGAAAAAAAAAACTTGTCATGTATGATATAATTATTCGATAAGACAATAACGTATAGGTACTTATTATTACTTGACAAAAAATTAATGAGGTCTCGAAGGAATCCTGAGTAGTCTTTTAGATAGGCTAGATTATCATTAATAAGTCAGCGGGATTGGTAACGAGTTCCCAATGAAACTATTGACATAAGGAGTGTGAGGCAGCGCGGGGGCTCGAGCTAGCGACCGAGCATTGCTCCGCTTAGATTAATCAGTATCGTGTAAAGACTACTTGTAGCTCTTTGTAGTAGTGACTGCTCGTAGCTATTGCTCGTAGCACAGAATAGAAAATAACAAATAGAAGGGACATCAACTTAGTTCGGTATGAAAATAGATGAAAACAGTGACGCCGGGTGATTTTCGCACACAAAACTGTACCTACTAAACGTTTTATGGTTATGTTTTTACTTAGTCACTGTTTTAAAAATTCAGTTTTGAGAATATTGTGGCAAATATACTTGGGATGGCAGCAAAAGAAGTTTTGGGCAAGTTAGAGCATTTGCTCTAACTTCCTTTGCAACGGTAACGCGCCTGCCCCGCCTACATGTCCTCTCTAGTTAATTTATTTGCTCAGTGGCTCGTAGCGACTACTTGTAAACAAGTAAGTGTCTAAAAACTCGTAGCCATGTCTCGTAGCTACTCTACTACTCGTAGCTACGTCTCGTAGCGTCTGCTCGTACCCTTTTCTCGTAGCGGCACGCCTCGTAGCTCTTAGCGTAGCTTGTAGATTAGAAGCGTAGAGACGCGGCGTCGACTACGATGTTTTTTCCGCCAGTGTGAACTCAGCCTATGACAGTGCGTTCAGAAGTTCATTTAACGGAAGCCTTTACAACAACCGTACATTGTTAAAGCCGTGTAACTTTTTAATTAAATCCACCTTTATCAGGCCTCACTCTTTTTATTACTACTTATACGTACTTTACACTAGTTTTTGCCAGCGGCTATGTAAGCGTGATGTTCAGAACTCACGCTAGCATCACTGTCATGCCTACAGACTGTCAGCTGTTAAAGCTGTAAATTTTTAACCTGTCACAATATTTTGTCTACCCGTGAATGGATTACAAAATACAATGAACGATAAATGACTGCATATTTTGTTTATATGTACACTTAATATAATATTATATACAAAAGATAATTTCTCGTACATGATGATTGTTTAAATATAGATTATTGTTTTAGACTTTTATATCCGCAATTAATAAGTATGAAACGATAAATATGCCTCGAGTAACATTATTAACGAGATTTATTTGGGAGAATGTTCTTTAATTCTGTTTAGTGATTTTTGCTTAATGTACATTCAATTAATATACAAAATATACATATAATAATTAAATTTACTTCTACGAGTGGATGGTGAGATCTTTAGAATTCACTCCAGCACTGACTCGCTTTTCAGTTCGTGTTACAGTTTAATTAGGTATACTAAATACTAACCGTGCCTCGCGGTTTTACCCGCTTGAATTTCGTAATTCCCGCAGGTACTCTAATAAAAGTAGCCTGAGTAAGTTACTCCTTAAAACATTAGATATCTGTCAGTGAAAGTCCCGTCAAAATTATTTCAACTGTTTCCGAGATTAGCCGAAATAAATATAAATTTTATGATTTAATTTTTTGTTTTGGTAAGTATACTTACCGTATATTATGTACTTTCACATGCATTTAGTGAAAAGCTATTGTTCTGACATAACAAATAACAATTTCCAATTATTTATATATATCTATAGATGGATGGGGTTGTATTTGTCTCCCTAATCAGCCCGGAGTAGGCGCGACAAGGGGCGCGCGGTTGTAACAGAGCACAGACAATAGGTACTTCAAAAGTAATGAGTTCTGACGTTGAAGACGAGTAACAACGGGGCGCGCGCCGAGTGGCGAGCGCACTCGAGCCTAATGTGGCGCCCGACGCCGGGATTAGAGTCAACTTGACGAAGTTTGCGAATGGCGGGCGGCGGGCGGCGGCGACGGGCGGTTAATGAAACGCTTTGCGGGGAAACATCGCCTCCGGTTATTTTGAACTTAAATAATCACAACTAAGCAGCAGCGACTCGGGCGGATTATGATTCTACTTTTAATGATCTCAGATTGTAGCAAACGACTGGCTGCCGCCCGCGGTTTTGGTCGCATTAATTTTTAAATTTCTGATTCTGCACGTATTATTACTTTTGATCCTGGATAAATCACTATAGATGTCAAGTTTCAAATAGACTTTTAATTTTTTCGTACTTTGCATTCGAAATGAATGACACACAGACAAAAGTTTTGGTATATGTAATAGATTAGATATGTGTATGCAGAACATGTAATTTAGATTTATAGACACGACAAGTAGACTGCAAGTTGAAGAAGGCAAAAGCCGTCTTTCACCCGTGGCGTAACTTTTTTTATTTATTTAAGCGGATGGTCTCCGCTCGCCAGCCAGTGTCGAAGGTTATCTAGTGTAGGGTGAAGAGTGTAATCAAGTAGGTATTTCTCTTTTTAAGAAAGCAATCAGAAAATATCCTAAAAGTATAGTAAGAGTAAGAGGAGACGGAAAAAACAACCCGTGGTGCTCTTTATCAGCGGGGGCACCGAGCTGGAGACTGGGGTCGTCTGGAGGCGCGTCTTCGGTGGTCGTGTTCTGGTGACACCCTACTTTGATAACACAACCTGTGAATACTGCCCCCTTAGTCAAGTTGACAATTTATGATCTTTAAAGCCATAGAAAACTAAGGAACGCATCCTTATGTCACATGGTCACGTAAAATAGTCCACTTTTTTGTAACTAGGCGACATGACGTAACGTCCCATAGTTTTTTATAACGTTAACGATCATAGATTGGCAACCTAGCTAAGGGGGTCTCTACGATAACCGTTTCGATATCGGAGCCAGGCTCTCGCGTGAGCAGTTTTTAAAATTGATTATATTTACTGTACCCTTGTAACGAGGCGGCTGTATGCCACTCGTTATGATATCCCGCCTCATTTCTAATACTTTTTTCATTTTTTAATCTGTTCTTTTTATATTTAGTTGTAGGTTAAAAGAAAGAGTGCACACAGTCATAATCGCCATCCTCTATTCATCTCTCATAATCGAATCAAGTCCCGCGAGCGCCTTGTGCCCTGTGCAGTGTGCGTGTGCACGACACGCTCATTGAGTTTTCTATTAAAGTTTCAGTCAGATTCGTTAGTATTAAATAGTAGATAAAGTTCCAGTTTCATTTTTATTCACTGTGTAAAGGAAATAATTAATTATAATAATAATAATAATAATATTTATTTGCAAAAGCCAGTACAAATTGGCCCCAATTTGTTACAGCTACGTTTGAAACCTGCACTTATTCGCAACACCAATAAGAAGGACACACAAACCACACAATGCTATTAGAAATACATAAAAATTTTATTTTGAATAAATGCATTAATAAATTAATTAATTTTTATTTTGAATTTTTTATTTTGCTGAATGCACTATATATGAAATTCCATAAGAAAAATTGACACTGACAACTCACTGACAACTCAGCCCCCCCCCCGTACGCCGCACTCCGCACCCCGCCCCGCACCCTCGAGTCCCACAATCATATAAGGTTCCATTCGGTCGGCCGCTCGACTCGCGTCACGTATGGAACAACAAGTATTTACCGACAACTTAGCCTGTAATAGAATTGCTTGGAAGTTACAGTTGAAAATGTCATATTGCAATACTCAGACAGTGTGCAGAGCAGTTTCCTCTCGTTTTTATTTACAGAACGTTCCTGTAGGTACCAACTTCTGAATATTTACCTTGCCTAGATGATGTTTCAGCAACGCAATATATTTTGTAACTCCAAAGTATCCACTTACTACACTGTAGTTGTCACACTAAAAAACTATTCGTATCGATGTTTGTGCAAAAAACAATGCTTCAAAAGCGAGCCGAACACAAACACTGTATTTATTATGTCAATTCTTATAATTACGTGAATGTGAGTTTATTGTAATTAAAATTTGTAACGCTTTCACGCCCCAATTACTCAACCGTATATCATGAAAATTTGCATACACGTTTTCAGGGTTAAGTACTGAGAAAGTCATAGGTCATAGGTCGTAGTTCCCACGGGAATGCCGAGATTAACGCTTGTAAAACCGCGGGAGATCATCTAGTAGTAAATAAAAGGTGTTGAGGATATTTTTCGCTAGTTTGTGCGCACACCCTTTATCTACACTGTAGGTAGCGCAAAACATACGCTCCTCTTAGTTCTTGTTCGAGAGTCCAACTGCCAGCACTACAAATGTCCGACGACTCCTCGCCTGAGCCCGTGGCGGCCGCAGTCGCGGGCGCGACAAAGCGAGTGCATCGCTTCAACTCGCAGACACTTAATACAATTTGTGCAGTTTAGCTGCGAGCGCTTTGTAGACGGCTCTTTGACTATTGCTGAGTGGTTTTCGTCACTCACAATTTCGTCATTGTTCCCGAGAACAATGGGAAGTGCTTTTTAATCTTTTAATTCTTTTTAGAAGCGAAATGTATAGTTACTTCTCTGGAAACATTAGTTTCGTGTGAGGAATTCTATTCAATCGATAGTTTCATTTATATTGTGTTGACTTCATGTACGTCAAGATAACCTATTATCTGTTAGACACAAGGTTTACATTCCACTGAACTTTATTATAAAAGCAAACGTATGTTTGTCTCTATCCACATAGTTTATACCAGCAATAGTTAAAATACTATATGCGTGAAATATGATAAATTCTGTATAAAGAGATTTTGTATATTATATTACTAGTTATTCCCTGCGGTTTCATCTACGTTAATTTTGGAGCTCCCTGGGGATTCCGGGACAAAAGTACCCCATGCTCTATCTTTATCATCTATCTATATAAATCTATTTCCTGTCCTTTCTGTGCCAAATTCCATCCAAACCCGTTCTGGCGCGACTGAGTAACAAACATCCATGAATCCATCCAAACTTTCACATTATTAGTATAGATAAGTATAGATATAGATATAGAAATACACAATAACCTGGACATGGATACAGGACCATAATATTTAACTGATGAGTAAAATCGCTGACGCGAGTCGCTTCTCAAGGGAAACGTAAAAGCGTTTCGCAATCAAATAACATTACCGAAACGTTCGAATGGCGCACGTTAACATTCACACAGAGGCATTCCGCGCGACGCGACGGGCCATTCGTCGCGGCGCGGCGCGGCGTAGGTAGGTACCTACCTACTGCCTAGTGCAGACTGCAGAGCCACAACGGGCGGTAGAGTCGTTCGGGAAAGTCCATAAATGCTAATAAGAATATTAACAAAAATGGATTGCTCAAAGACCACACAGCGCTCCGTAGTAAATTACACTTCCATGACACATCAGATTGGCGCAGTAGGTCACCATGCCTACTCGCTTGTCAAGTGGTTCCCGGATTCCCGGTGGGGATGGACATTGTGTATAAAACGCAAATTATGTATATAATATTATGTAATAATATGATGTATGTAGTACCACGTTTGCTTGGTTTGTGCGACACCAGCTTATAGCTTAGTGTGGGACTTGCAAGCAGATCTGTGGGTTGTGAAGTATGTTATATTCAACGCCATGTGACTTGATTTTGCTATCAAAAAATTCACCAGTACAATTTTTGCACATGATAAATGAAATGACGTTTCGGTTATTAAAGTCGGTTATGATGTCAAGTAGGTTTCGAAAACTATGCTGCTTCAAAGTCGATATCGTCAAAAAATTAATAGACTGTAATTTGCACACGAGTTTAGCTTCCGAGCCACGCACGGACCTCCGCAGGCGGCAGGCTGTACCGGCCGCGGCCGCCCCTCACACATTTCGTTGTAACTGGATTGTATTATAAGGCTGTAATTCGATTCCACTCGCGAGCGCGACTCCATTATATTGTAACGCGAGTGCACTTCAGCGTGACGGGGCATTGTTGTGTGTTGCGGGGGGAGGGGACAGGGGGTGTGCATTACACGCTCCGCGGGCCGCAGGGAGGCGGTGAGGCGGTGAGGACGTGGGGCGGTCAGGACATGAGGAGGTGAGGACGTGAGGAGGTGAGGTCTCTCTGGCATATGTGACGTGGTGCGTGATGCGGTTAGTGATATGACACTAACTTACAAGATTTTTTTAATACAGGTAAGGTAATATGAGTTTCTGTTTTATAACGGAGGGCGTGGGGGCAGACGGGACTCAGTCTCATACGACACGGCTTAGGTTAACAATATTTAGCAAAAACGTAGACAATTGTTATTTTAATCACGACGCTTTGATGTTCTTCCATTCCTAATTTCCTTCTGGCTGCAGCGCGCGCCGCCAGAACGAGACAGAATAACAAATTAAAAAGCAATTTAAACAAGGATACCTATTCTCTTCAGTTAATAAATGTTTCCATTTTGGGAATGTTTGAAAATACCTCAATATTGTAAATTTTCCTAGTAGGTTATTCTTTTTTTCATTCAATACTTTTGCTACTAAAAACAAATTAAAACGAAATAATTATTGGTTTTAAGAAATAATTTACGTTTAACCAAATCTATAGTGACTACTGACTCACTGAGTGATTTGACGACGCCAACACCAAACCGCTGGGTTTTCTTGAAATTTTGCACGACACGTCTCTATCAATATAAGCAATTAAAAGAATTTAATTAAATTCAATCCCTGCAGAGGGAGTGAAGAGAGGGATAAGTAATTTGGGTGGAATTTGTTACAAGTAATTTTGAAGTTAATTTTAGAAGAAGTTAAGTTGAATTTAGAAGAAGTTAAGTTGAATAATGGAAAATGACATTTCACACAGAGCAAATAAATTAACTAGAGGCGACATGTAGGCGGGGCAGGCGCGCTACCGTTACAAAGGAAGTTAGAGCAAATGCTGTAACTTGCCCAAAACTTCTTTTGCTGCCATTCCTAGTGTATTTACCACAATATTTCCAAAACTGTGAATTTTGAAAACAGTGACTAATGTTTTTAAAATAAAGCGTTTAATACATTTGTTTACGTAAATGAATGTTTTAGTGCGTGATGAATAGTTTTGTGTGCGAAAATCACCCGGCGACACTAGTTCTCATCTGGTTCATACTAAACTAAAAGTTGAGGTTCCTCTGTTATTTCCTGTTCTGTGACATTTCATGCTCTTGTTTTTAATCCGTACACATAAGATATAAGTTTGTGAGTTTAGATGTAGGGGATGATCTCTGGAACTGAAATCGACGCGGGTGAAACCGCGGGGCTAGTTGTGTTATGTGTAGATAGAAACACGTATGTAAGGGTTTTTGAAAATTTTACCTTTTAACGTGGTAATAAAATGAATACCGCAATACTTTCTAGCGCCGAGACTGTCAGAGCGTTGTATAATATGAAAATTAGGAAACATTTTCTTACTCCGTTCTGTCTTAAAAGTGATTTTACGCGCGTGCGCTTGTGACGGGGTTAATGGAACGGAAACACATCGAGATACGCGTTCCGTTATAACAACTTTGAGGTTATTAGGCAAATAGGTACATTTTAACGGCGCGACGACAAATTAAGCTGATTGCAAATTCCGGGAGAGAACTAACCACAAAAACATTAAAAACCTGACGGCAATGAGCAAGTACCTACACGCAGCGTCATTAATTATAATTCCGCCTCAAATCCATTAAGCTGTCGGATCGTGGGACAGCGGAGGATCCTTGTAAAAGGTTCTTAAAGCGTTATCTAATCATTCGCTTCTGAACTAGCGCCACCGCCGGGCCCGCGTGGATTTTGTCACCGCATAAAATAATAGCTCCGAACGAGTTACTGTACCTAGGCAGAGGCGTATTTCAATCCTCATGCAGACCTTTCATGCCAACGATATCGATCGGTCTTCCCGAGGTTGTAAAGAAATCAAGGAAAGTACAGGTGAGGCGGTGGGTAAAACCTTAATAGAAGAAGAGACAATAATAGGTTTTGTTATAAAAACGGAATATGTAGATAGGAGCAGGTTCAATTACACTTCACAGGAGGACGGTGGGGGTGGGGGTGGGGGGTGGGGGGTGGAGAGTGGACGGAGCCGGGGGAGATTCATTACGAGCCGCGTAATGTTTTTTCGTAATTACCAATAGAATTGTTTTTTCAGACAAACGCAACGGTTTGAAGTTCGAGATAAGATTTTTTTAAACAACGTGAAAGTCTTATCTGTACAAATTTTTCTCATTTTCTAAAGAAAAATGTTTCTTATTTTTGTAGAAAATACGATTCCTTATCTACATATATAATATGATACTTAGTTTAGTTTATCTGATTTTGAAACGGGTGAATTTAAGAAGCTTCCCTACTAACTATCGGGACCATATTTTTTTTATTCGATGATCGGTGCGAATCAATGATTTAAGTGATATTTTTTTTTAATTAAATCTTCGGGCCACTATATTGATGAGAGACAGTGCTGATTAAATTGATATTATTTTATCATTACGACTAATACCTACACTATTTTTTAATAAATTACAAATGAAACAATAGTTCTAAAAATTCTTTTAAAACTTCTACGTTCTTTTTTTTTTCAATTTTATGGATCGATTTGTTATAATTAATTAAAATAACAAATATTCTAAATGAATTTTGTGGAATGTATTTTATTTATTATTTACAAGCGAGATAAAACAAACATATCTACGAGTATAAATGTATATAATTAGTATTCAACTATTTTTCTGCATAATATATTCCTTTTTATACAATAACTAGCTGACTATTATAGAGTTCCCGCGGGAATTCCGGGATAAAATGTACCCTATGTCACTCAGGATCACTTTAGCTTCCTATAAAGGAACGAGTTTCCAAAATCGGTTCAGTAAGTCCAAAGATAGCTGTTCCCCCGTGGTTTCATCCGCGGTAATTTTGGAGTTCCCGCGGGAATTCTGGGATAAAAACTATCCTATCTTTTAAGTTGGACCATATTATAAACGGTTGCAAAAATTTATCAAAATCCGTTCAGTAGTTTCGGAGTCCATCGCGGACAAACAACGTGACGCGTGATTTATATATATTAGATTATATTCACCACTGTTTAATTTAACATAAAATTCCAGGAAAATATGTGCGTCAATTGTTTACTGTCGCTTGTTTATTCCATCACGACACAATTCTCATATTCTCATACGAGATCAAATACAACAAGCGTCGTACAAGGTGGGGGGGGGGGGGGGGGGGGGGTCCGCCGCCCGCCCGCCCGCCCGCCCGCCTGCAGCGCAGCGGCGACACCGGGACTTCTGGCACTGCTCTTACAAAGACGCTGCTACTAAAATATTCAAATTTCATTGTAGATTTTTGAGGAGTCCGTCTCAAAAATGTATGAACCAATACTACCAAGTGTTTAAAACCTTGCGCTGAGGAGGTGGGGAGGTGGGGAGAGTGGGTCACGCTGAAACACGGCATTTTTATCATATTGTGTTTCTATGATAACACAACATTATTACATCCGCGTTGATTTCGGAGTTGCCGAGGGAACTTTGGGATAAAAGTACACTACTTACCTATATGTCTATATGATGTATATAAGACTGTTTGTTGCCATAACATAAATAAATAAATGTCATAAACATTTATAAAATGCAAATGTTAGTTTATTTGTTGTTTGCAACGCTTACACGCTTCAACTACTCAACCGATCATTATAAAATTCGCATACACGTTTTCAGGAGTTACCAAATCAGAATTACATGGGAACTCCAAAATTAACGTGAGTGAATCCGCGGGGAAGAACTGGTTAATAGTAAGTATATTACGTACGTAAGTGTGTATTAACTATGCTCAGTGCTCACCAAGTAATTTAAAGTTTTCCCACTTATATAACGTGTGTTTCAAAATATTTGTTATAGTTTCGTTTTCTAGTGTTCAATAAAGAGTTGGTCTATCTATCTACATAATATCTATAATATTTTTCCAGTGCCATAGGAGAGGAGCATCCGCACGACTCAGCGAGCTAAACAAACGTCGGCAATAATCCATGACAACACTCGCCGAGACAATGCCGGGGACGCTCCAATGCAACGTGTCTAATAAATTGGCGAAATTGGCGCGATCCGGCACACTAGGCCCTGAGACTAGCGCCGCCCGCCGCCCGCTGCCCGCCGCCCGCCGCCCGCCGCCCGCCCAGCCGAACGCCCGCTCGCCCGGACACCCGCTCGCTTCAAGACGCCGGGGCGGGCTCGAGCGGGGCGAGCGCTGCAGGAAAGTCCCGCCGTCACGACGCTTCGGAGTGCAGCCTCCAGCTTAAATAAATCCAGACACTGCAAAAGCTCAACATAAACCTGTCCTCCGAAGCGGGAGAAGTCATGTTCTATACATGAGCAATATTCTTTACTGTAAACGGGCTAAGCGTTTGACTACAACTTACTGAATGTATGTGAGCATGGTCGAAGACTGCAAATACAGTTAGCCTAGAATAGGAACTGGTTTACAAGACTGCCGGAATACACCGTTAGGTGCTCGGCGATAGATTGACACTTTCTAGTTGAAATTTCAACTAGAAAGTGTCCTACCACCAACCCATATTGTACCTTCACCGACAGCTCAAACTCATTGTTAGTGTTTGAACTTGTGGCATTGAGCCGAAACCACCAACCACTGAGCTATTTTCGCTATAAAATAATGGTAAAATGACATTACGCAACGAAGCAACGGTATGGTTTGCCACTCGTTATGATAACCTGCCTCATTTTTCCTACCTTCTTTTTTTAAACAGCTGTATTTTTGTTACTTATTCCATCTTGGTACTCCTTATGTTCATTTCAAATCATGTATTTTTTACGTTTTTTTTTTTTATAATATAACTCAGTTTCGATATTTCAGACAAAAAACATTTATAATATTATTTTTACTGTGATCTTGTTACTTTTGAATTTACCCGATAAAGAGCTAACCTGAGATCATAGAACCCCTCCCATTATGACAATTATAGATATTGCAAAGAAAATAATGCACGTCTTAATATCAATATTGTCTATCAGACGGTATTATTGTTTGTACGATCATCATGAAAAAAACTACTTTCTTATAGTCGCTTTATATTATATTGATATAGGTTCTAGGAAAGATGAGTTATGACAAATTGAAACTACATATATAGACACCATTGCCGCGGTGACAGAGCACTTCCGAACGCTGCGCGAGCGATGCCGCGGGCGACGGCTAGTACGTAATATTTTTGGACGATATATCATATCGTGATAAAAACGAAAACGTTAAAGTTATTGATGTGTGCGAGTTTGTCGCAGCGAGCACCCCGGGAACTGTTATGACAAATTTATCGCTCGCACTTGTAAAGCGGTCGTCCCTCGCGCCGAGTTATCTCCCCGCACGTGTGCGTCGCACCGCCGGCGCGGCGCGGCGCGGAGAGCTTCCCGCCCGCCCTCGCGCCGACAGCGGCCGACTCGTAATAGGCGGGAACGCGACTCTATCACCCGCTAAGGACCGATCGGGAGCCATTATGGAATTTATTATTATTGCTCTTCTTACGGATTTTGTGCTCACTTCAGGCGTACTTTTGGCGGCCTCTTAACCTTTCAAGAGAATACTTTTATTACTTGGGCGATAAAAGAAAATTGACAATATGCGTGTTTAGGGTTGCATACTGTGTGAAAAAAAACTTTGATCATAGGAATCAACTAGTTATTAAACATAACAGTAATAAATAAAATATTTATTTTGTTTTAAATTTTATCAAAGGCGGGCTCATTTAATTAGTTCTTACCTGAAACAGGTAAAGCATAAAATGATGTCGTTCAATTAATTATGATTAGTGAGAATATATATCTAATATATAAAATTCTCGTGTCACAGTGTTCGTTACCATACTCCTCCGAAACGGCTTGACCGATTCTCATGAAATTTTTTATGCATATTCAGTAGGTCTGAGAATCGGCTACTATCTATTTTTCATCCCGTAATTCCCGCGAGAACTCCGAGACTCACGCGGGTGACACCGCGGGGCACAGCTAGTTAGTTTATAATAATTAATCGAATCTTTCTGTATACGGCTTACCTTATTAATTAAATTTATGTACCATTCGTTTTTCAACTTTGTTTTAACGTTTCGTCTCAATTTTGGGAATCCATCGCAGCGTATACCTACACAATGTACATTTATTAAATACTCTGTGATTTCTGCCCAGTTTATTTATTTTGCAAATTGAGCGAACCAAATGCGACTAGTAGGTTTGATCTATCTTTAAGGTTAGATAGATAGATAGATAGATGTTTTATTCTCTCTTTTAAAATTTACATTTAAATTTTATGCCAAAATATAAATAAATTCACAAAAGAGATTGTCATTAATAATTATTTTACAAATTCTATCATAAAATGGTAAAAGCTGATAATAGCGACAATAAAAAAGTCAAGTGTAAAAATTTGACCAAAATAAACAATTTAAATAAGTAAATAAAAATATGTCATGAATACTCTTTTACAGAGTACAATGATTTATCCAATAAAAGGTTTTTCAGTCGGTTATAATGTAAGAAAGACGACTGTAAATGTTCTTTTTATTTTCACTCAATTAATTATTTTTGCGCGGTAGGTATCTACTTTTTTATGCATTCACAAAATAAAAGTAAATAAATTATATTATAATACCGTATAATTTCTCTATGTAGCTATGTGTTTAAGTTTAGTTGCTCGGGCGGCTCGGGCGGCTCGGGCGGCTCGGGCGGCTCGGGCGGCTGGGGCGGCTGGGGCGGCTGGGGCGGCTGGGGCGGCTGGCCGGTGCAGCGGTCGGACGGATGAGGGGCGGAGGGCGAAGAGAATATTTATTTATCCAAATTTTTGTACAAAAGGCGGACTTAACGCCACTGTGGTATTTTCTACACATATCATATATGAGATGCGTGCTACCGCATCAAGGAAAACGATACTGCACTGGCTGATCAGCCCCTTAGCCAAGCACACTATGATGATAGACATCTAAGGGATGGGGAAAGGATCGTCACGTCACGCGCCTGACGCGCATGTAACCGGCTTTTTTATTCTCCAATTTGATTAATGCTTTAATCGAATAAAGTGTTGTTAATTTTAATCGTAGATATATCACAGTTCCATCTACATATTTTAAGTGCGTAATTAATAAATGTAGCGATTACTTTTAATTTATAAATAATTCATCCGAGTGCGGTGCATGGTTGGCTCTAGTCAATTGCAATTCCAACGATCGAAGTTGGAATTTTAATGAACACAAACGAATGCAGCGAATAATATCCTCCGTTGTACACTGAAGGCAGGTTGGGTTGGTCCTGTGGGCTACTGCTGATACATACTTGAATCTGTTACTACCACTACCGATACATACATAGTACATACACACACGCACACTTAAACATATTTTAGTTTTAAATACTCCGTCGCCACTCTCAATATGTAGGAGAAGGAGTAAGGATAATTATTGACGTAATATTGGACGTTGAAGATTGTGGATGTGGATTGGAGGGGACGACGGACTCTGGAGAGCTGAAATACAAGCTTCGCTTCGGTGGCGAAATAACCTTATCATTATGATTGACAGCGCGGTATTTCGTTAATGATCGTCACCGCATAGCGTTCTAACGAGTACACGTTAGCGTGGTTGCTAAATTAATTTAAATAAGCATTAATCGGTGTCGGCAGCCGGTGACGGGTGATTAGCGCTTAGCACCACACATGTGAGGCTGCACTTAAAATAGCGCTTAAGCTTAAGCCGGTAAGGATTAATGTTGCGTGGTGCGATATTGATTGCACATTGTGCGGCGCTGATGTGGCTGTAGCCTGTGAGCGGCCATTACCCGCGCGGTCTAATCCAATAGGCATGTTGACAGTATTAAAGAATCAAAGAAATAATGGTTTTAGAGAAAAATATATGTCAAAAGAACTCTTAAAAGTCACTCAGTTTTCAATTAAACATTGTGATTAATAAGATTTTCATTAAAATAAAAGTATAAAATTCTGCAATCGGCCATGTTTACTGAAACACCAATCACAGCGAATGACGTCACAGTCAAGTTAACGCCGTGCATGTTACATAATATGTCTAGTTAATTTGTGCATGTTACTAGACAGTCATATTGTCTACATATTGTCTGTTACGCGTTTCGAGTGATTCCTGCATCATTTAATTAGTAGAATTTGTATTAAAATGCAATATCGAAGTATCATCAACGATGGAACAAGGTTACATTAAGGCAAATAGCGCTAATTTGCTCAGAATTGATTTGTTGATGTTGGGAGAGTTTCTTGCATCAAACACAGACTTTCATCTGAGTTTCAAAATGTGAAAACTTCCGTGTAAGTACAACATTATTATTAATCTTTAGTGCTAAGTGAAATAGCAGGTATTTTTTGATGAAATTTAACTTAATAGGTATATTAAACTTGCAGAAGCTATAATAATTTAACACTGAGGTATGTCATAGGTTATTTTTGAGGTTACTTAATTCCCAGTTCAAGAAAATAATACTTTTTTTATTAAGTACTAGGTTTGTAGGTACCTTTTCTCAAAACTCCACAAGTACTATTATGTACAACTTTCAATTATTATAATTAATAAATATATCAACTTAAAAACATATTGAGTTTGCCTGATTATAACTTTTATTATCTACTTTGGTCAAAGAACCAGAAAATATTTAATCCCAAAATGTTTGAATGACTAATATCTTTAAAAATAAGAATAGTTTTAGTGAGGCCACAATAGGTTCGTGCCTGTAGGGTATAATCTATCTGTATATAGTCTACAGGAAGCGTGCGCACTTCCTTCTCATGCGACCGAGCGGGTGGGCGGGTTGCGGATTGCCCCCCTGATGCAATACTGTGGTCCTTTTTAGTCTTCAGTCTTGCATTGGGGAATGTTTGCTTACTGCGAACCCCGGACAAGAGAAGGCGTCTCCGTCAACCCACCCCCAGGGGCGGAGTCGTCCTAAACCAATTCTCCTTCTATCTCCCTCGTATGACCCACTCCTAACCCAATTACTCCCTTGCTTCCCCCCTCCGATCTCTATAATATATATCTACCCACACTCCCATAACTATATAAGTAACATATATATTAATTTATATATCTATTTGTAATAGCGTGTATATATAATCTGATGCAGGGGCTAGGTGGTCAGGTTCTTGCAGTCCCTTCCTCACTACAAAATGCTGGGGGAGAGACATAATGACCACCCGCGTGTTTGTGCCGTGCGCGGGGACCCGTACGGGGGGATGAAGGAATCCTGGAGGCTGAGCTACTAGATGTCGGCGGTTGTTACAATCGAATAGCAACACTCCTCTTTGGTCTGGATTTCCTCTCACACGGGAGGTCCCAGTCTAGCCAGCTGGGATCAATCGGCTGTGGCGTCCATTAGATGGCCGTCTGGTGAGCGAGCCTGGTGGTGGGGCCTGCAGATGGCTGGGCGCGCTGCCTGCATGTCTGTGGCCATCAGGAAACAAGGTTCACTATTTCTATTAGTGGACCACCACCTAGATGGTGGCAGGCTGCAGTGTTGGCTCGTCCATTTGCGTCTCGTAGGTTGTGCCATTGGGAGCGCTATACCCGACCAGTAGCCCTGGTGCTATTTTAGCATCCCATTTGTGGCTCCGTGGTGGGTGGGGAGCTGGAAGGGTGAATCTTTAACATCTAATAAATATGGATTCTTTAAACCCAAACCGCGGTGCGCCCGAAGAGGGCAGGAAGGACGCTGCCGAAAAGGTAGCGGTCAAAAAGGTCGAGCCTGAAAAAGGCACACGAAAGGAAGGGGGGAAAGGGGGGCCCTTCAAAGGACGTAGGGAAGGTACCACCGGACCTATTGGGCGGGGCGCAAGGCAGGGCGCGCCAACGGCAGTGCCCACCTGTAGTGTCCCCACCGATGGGAAAGGTGCTGGCTTCCGCATCGTAAAGGGTGTAGGGGTTGTGGGAGCCACCGATGGCGGCGCACAGTTGGGCGCGCTAACTCTCCATCCGGATAGGACAGAGGGGGACGCAGTGCCCGGCAGCGCGCCAAAAGAGGTCGGTGAAAGCAACCCCCCACGGCAAGGCCCTCCATCTAAAAAGGGCAGAGGAAGCATGGCCGCCAAGCGGCGAAGGATCCTGAAGAGAGCACAGGCGCTGCAAGGTGCCTCGGTCGCATCTTCGGGGAAAAGGCCAAGAGAGGTCAGTGACGAAGCCGCGGAAGCCACTGAGAGCTCCAAGAGACCCAAACATCAGGGCTCGTATCGGGAAGCACTCGTGGGTACCAAGATGGCAGTCATAGCTGACAACTACCCGGCTACGATGATAGGGGTGGAATCGTTGGGTGCCATCCAGGGAGAAATCTTTGATCTCCTGGAGGACACCCCCGATCCTATGCCCACTGTCACCGTAGGCATAGTAGTTGCGGGGGCGGTGCACATCACGTGTGAAGGTGATGCTGCAGTAAGGTGGCTGCAATGCCTTAACGGCAGAGTCGTGGAGGGCATGAAGCTGAAGGTTGTCGAGGCCAAGGATCTTCCAAAACCGGTCAAAATGGCGTGGAAGACCAAAAATGTGGGCCGCACCGACAACACCAGGGTGCTCAGGATGCTGCAGCGCGTCAATCCTACACTGAGGACCAGCGAATGGAAGGTGGTGGACACGCTGGTCGAGGAGGCATCCGTGAGGCGTATTGTTCTTATGGACCAAACGTCCGCGGATGTCATCAAGGCGGCGAACTACTGCCTCCATACGGGGATCGACATGAGCTCCTTCAAAGTGCTTGAGGACGATGCTGTGGAGCCCCAAAAGGAAGAGGAGGGACGAGGACCAAGGAGGGACCTCGCTACAGGCATCCGGCCGGTGGATGAGGGGGGCCCGAGTGGCGGACCCTCCATGCCGAGCGGTGATCGGGTCTCATCGCCTACTACGTCGGTGAGGACCGATGACGCGCTCGACGTGCTGGGAGGGCTTGACTTGTCGGGCTCCTCTTCTTCACCGGAGCGGATGGACCAGGTAGAGGAGGAGGCTCAAGGGGAATAGGAGAGAGAAAAAAAAAAAAAAAAAAAAAAAAAAAAAAAAAAAAAAAAAAAAAAAGAAGAAGATGTCTAAACAGGAACTAAGGTGTGTACAAATTAATTTGCATCACAGTAAGGCGGCCACGGCCCTTTTGGCGCGTGACCTCAAAAGGAACATTTATGACTGCGCCCTGATACAAGAACCTTATCTGTATAAGGGGGAAGTTAAGGGCCTGGGTGACACGGGAGGTATTATCTATTATTTCTGTGCCACTAAGGATGCAAGGACTTGTATTTATCTTCGAAAGGAGATAAATGCAATTCCCTTGCATAATTTTTGCTTCAGGGATCTAACAACCATCAAGATCCATACCGGTGGGAGTAAAGGAAAGGAAGCACTGATCATAACTTCTGCCTATCTTCCATATGAGGACGTGGAACCAATTACACCAAAGTTGAGGAACCTCGTCGAGTACGGTAGCCAAAGTAACTGTCATGTCATCATTGGCTGCGACGCGAACGCGCACCATGTCGTCTGGGGAAGCTCGGACGTCAACAAAAGAGGAGAAAAAGTATTAGAATTCGTGGTAAGTTCTAATTTACAAATTCTCAATAACGGAAACAGGCCGACCTTCGTCACTTCAAGACGTAGAGAGGTAATAGACATAACACTGGCTTCTAGCAATGCAACTAACAAGGTTATGGATTGGCATGTATCTAATGAGACCTCGCTTTCAGATCACAGATACATATGCTTTAGGTACAGCACCATGGCTGAATGGACAACTGTACGCAGAAGGAATCCCAGGAATACCGAATGGAGCGCCTTCAGAAGGGACTTAAAGGGGGAACTGGGAAACTTTAACGGGAACTTAGGTTCGACCGTGGATCTGGAGTTCGAAGCAGACAGGGTTAATCAGGCTATCATGGGAGCATGGTTAAACAACTGTCCTGAAAAGGAATCCCTCTCAAAGAAGGTACCATGGTGGTCTACTAAACTTTCAAAGTTGAAGAAGACCACACGTAGAGCTTTTAATAGAGCCATGGCTACAAAGGAGTTTAGTGAATACCACAGACTGCTCACAGAATATAACAAGGAGGTACGAAAGGCTAAACGCAAGGCTTGGAGGGAACATTGTGACAACATAAGTTCAATACCTGAAAGCATGAGACTTTCAAAGGCGATGGCTGCAGTTAAGGTTCATCCATTGTCAGTTGTTCGAGATGATGATGGAGAACTTACGGACACAGGAAAAGAGACCCTAAAAGTGATGTTTAAGACACACTTCCCAGGATCAGAGGAAATAGAGGCAGTAAATGAGGAGCCAATCTCCACTAACGAGCTATCGCGCCGTACTAGTAGAGAAGATTGGAACACTGCTAAAAAGGTAGTAGATGAACTAAAGGTTAAGTGGGCAATATTCAGCTTCGAGCCATTCAAATCTCCAGGGCCGGATGGAATATACCCAATACTACTACAACAGGGTGCAGGAATATTGTTGCCGCAATTGTGCAGAATTTTCAAGGCCTGTATCGCTTTTGGATATATACCTAAAATATGGCGACAGGTAAAGGTAGTGTATATACCTAAACCAGGAAAACCGAGCTACGATCAGGCAAGGTCTTACAGGCCTATAAGTCTATCATCATTTATTTTAAAATGCATGGAAAAACTTATAGACAAATACGTAAGGACAGGACCTTTAAAACGGACTAAACTGCATGAGATGCAATGTGCTTACCAGTCGGGAAAATCCACTGAAACGGCGCTGCACTATGTGGTCAGTCGTGCGGAAAAGGCTATTGAGGAAAAAGAGCTGTGTCTGGGAGCCTTCCTAGATATTGAAGGAGCTTTCGACAGAACAACTCACGACTCTATCAAGGACGCCGTACGTGAGCATGGCATCAACAGGACAATTGGTCGGTGGATCGACCATATGTTAAAGGGCAGAATCATACACTCGAATCTACGAGGAGAGACAATGTGTGTGAAAACCACTAGGGGATGTCCACAAGGAGGTGTGCTATCACCCACCCTATGGTGTATGGTGATAGACTCACTTATCAAAGAACTGAACAGAGGACCGTACTATACGGTAGGATATGCAGATGACATTGTAATACTAGTAAATGGAAAATTTCCTGGGACTACATCATGTCTAATGCAAGAGGCTCTAAACAGAGTTGAGAGATGGTGTACAAAAAACCGACTATCGGTCAGTCCAAGTAAAACGTCAGTCTTGGCATTTACTAGGAGAAGGACTTTAACAGGGCTGAAAACCTTATCTATGTCAGGAAATCAGTTAAACTGGTCCACTGAAGTGAAATATCTTGGAGTCACTTTGGACAAGGAGCTGACGTTTAAAACACATGTGAACAACATCACGACAAAGGCTCTAAGAATATTTGGGATGTGCCGTAGAGCCTACGGCAGTACATGGGGCCTAAAGCCAAAAGTAGTCCACTGGCTCTACAGGATGATGGTGGTTCCCATAATCAAGTATGGCAGCATCGTGTGGTGGCCAAGGACTAAACTGGAAACGTGCAAGGCAGAACTCAAGAAAGTGCAACGCCTAGCATGTCTCTCAATCACAGGGGCCTTCAAGACGACACCAACGTCGGCAATGGAGATCTTATTGGACCTCACACCACTACACATAGAGGTGGAGGCTGAGGCTAGGAAAGCACTATATCGGCTAGCCGAGGCTGGGGCGTGGAATAGATCCATTCCGCAAACCACGCATACGAAATTGGATGCCAATAACGACATCGACGGACTGATGGACATGGGAAGAGACAAAATGAACCCCGTCTACTCTTTCAAAAGGAACTACAAGGTGAAAATCCCAACCAGGGAAGAATGGAAAAAAGGTATACGAAAACCAGACATGGGTAGCCTAATCTGGTATACAGATGGCTCAAAAACGAGCACGGGCACAGGGGCGGGGGTATATGCTGAACACTATAAATCTTCCCAGAGCATGGGAAGATATGCAACAGTCTTTCAAGCAGAAACCTACGCCATAATAAGCTGTGTTAAAGAAAATATCAAAAACGAAACAAAAGGAAAATCCATCTACATACTCACAGATAGCCAAGCTGCGCTAAAAGCTGTAACATCATGTAGAGTGGAGTCAAGGTTGGTGCTTGAATGCGTCCATGCCATGAACAAATTGGGCGCCAACAACAAGGTCAGATTAATCTGGGTTCCAGGTCATGTAGGTATACAAGGCAATGAACTTGCAGATGAACTGGCAAGGAAAGGATCAGATGAAACCCTCATTGGACCAGAGCCATTTGTTGGGATCTCTGCAAACATGGTGAAAAAGGCAATTCGCGAAAACGCCCGGAAAAGACACTCACAGGAGTGGTCGTCGACTACGGGCCTCAGGCATTCTAAACGCTTTATCGGCGACAAAACAGATGAGAAACTGTCACGTAGCATACTTCTCCTAAGTCGCAATCAGGCCCGCCTAATCACTGGTGTGCTTACAGGTCACTTCGGGACAAAGGAACACCTCACGAAGATGAAACTCGCAAGCGACTCATCCTGCAGGAAGTGCGGCGAAGAGGTGGAAACAATGGCACATCTTATGTGCGAGTGCGATGCCTTGGCTCGTAAACGAATGGACCTCCTGGGGATGGCCTATCCAGAACCAGAGGACGTTAGGCTCTTACCCCTCCACTGCACGCTAGCCTTTGCCGCCGAGGTTTTCAGGGAGTAGAGGGAGGAGCACAGGATGGGGATGGTACAAAAGATCCCAAGGGTCGAAGTGCCGAGGCTTTGCTTGCCCACCCCATTATTTAAGATAAGATAAGATAAGAGGCCACATTCCTAAATAAAAAGTTTTTGTTAAAAACCTGTAAGAGATTTAAATTAGGTGAAAAAATATGTGGTGCATTATTGTATTGTGTTGTAAGTACTTGAAACTTGCTGGTTCAGTATATATTAAAACAAGTATAAAGGGAGTGATTTGTCTGCCAATAAACTGTTATGCAGTTTCGCAGGTTTCATTTAGAAATAACGCTAAATTGTTATTATTATTCAAACCTATCTTTCAAACAAGTAGGTATAAACCATTGCTCTCCACACCCATAAATTCAATATCTAAAGTTAGTTAGGTGTAAAAGACTTAGGGTCTCGTAGTATAATAAAAAATGGACTTGATAGCAAAACCTTTGTATTACAGCTTCCACAATGTTGGTTAAAAGAAATTAAATAAAATTAAACGATAGGACGTCGCAATTAAAGGTGCGCGCGTGCATGTGAGGCGCGGATAGAAGCCGAGAATGAAGTACTAGGAGCCCGTGGCTGTGGTAGGAGCGGCGGTGGGACGGAGTCAGCATTAAACCGGTTTTATGAGCGTACCGCCCCCGCTTCCCCGTCGGTAGATGCGGCCGCAACATCCTGGGGGGCCTTGAAGACGTCAGTCTTCAAAGGTTCATTTGAGTCGTCCAGTAGGGGGCAGAGGTATTTCACACCTCGCCTATATGTGCCCGTGGTCGTGGCAACCTCAGCCACACGGGAAATTCCATCAGGGCCAGGAAACAATCTGGCGATTCGTCCGAGTCGCCAGTGCAGGGGAGGAGCCGCTTCTTCCTTGATAAGGACCAGGTCGCCCAGTTGAAGTGGTCTGCCAGGAACGCGCCACTTCGTCCGCTGCTGAAGCTCGGCGACGTACTCCAGCTGCCAGCGCCGCCAAAAGTGCTGTCTTAAAGCCTCAAGCCTCTGAAACCTGTCTAATCGGTTTGGGTTTAAATCCACCAAGCTGGGTGAAGGCAGTGACGTCAGCGCGCGGCCAATGATGAAGTGACCTGGAGTCAGAGGTTGGTAATCATTAGGAGAGGAAGACAAAGGACATAAAGGGCGGCTATTGAGGATAGCCTCTACTTGACTAAATAGGGTCGCTAGTTCCTCGAAAGTCAGGTGAGAGTTCCCCAAAATTCTTTTCAAATGAAATTTTGCCGACTTTACGCCAGCCTCCCATAGACCGCCAAAGTGGGGAGCATAAGCCGGCTGAAATTTGAATTTGATTCCCTCATTCGCTGCAAAATTGGTTACTGCATCAGAGTTTGCATTTAAAAAATCGCTAATCTCCTTGGCTGCGCCGAGGAAATTTCGGCCATTATCGCACAAGATCTCGCGAGGCTTTCCTCTGCGAGAGATAAAACGGCGCAACGACAATATGAAAGAATCCGTTGACAATGTACTGACGGCCTCTAAGTGCAAACATTTATATCTAGTGCAAACAAATACGGCTAAATAGCACTTCGTAATTTTGCAGCCCCTTCCTTGCCTATCGGTAATCAGGAAAGGTCCAGCGAAGTCAACACCGACACTAATGAAAGGAAAGTCAGGCGTGACACGTTGAGAGGGAAGTGTGCCCATTAAAGGAGCAGAAGTATTGCCTGCGACGCGGCGACACTTAACGCACTGTTGCGAGACCGTGCGCGCGAGAGAGCGCCCCGACACGGCCCACACGGACTCGCGGATCGAGCCCAGAAGCAGTTGAGGAGGCGCGTGCAGAAGACGCAAATGCTCCTGCTGGAACAACAATTTAGTGAGCGGGTGCTTGGCATGTAAAAGCATAGGATGGCGTTTATCATAAGAATAAAACGAGGAATCCAAACGTCCACCTACTCTCAAGAGGCCATCACCCTCGTCATAGAAAGGAGTCAGCGATAAAATGGGACATTTGGAACTCAGAGGTTTGTTATCGCGAAGAATCTTAAATTCATCACTAAAACTATCTCGCTGCGATAATCTAACTAATCTTTTAAAAGACAGTTCAAGTTCCTCAGGCTGCAGCGTGCCTATTGTTTTGGTTGCAGGGTGGCGACAATTGTTTAAAAACCTAAGAACGTACGCGAAGGAGCGCTGCAATAGGTTTAGTTTCGAATACCTATTAAAGTCTATAAGACAATCGTTCGTTTTTTCAATTGAAACTGCGTTTACCTTTAATTCGGGCAACTCATTATTTAAATCTGCCGCGAATTGAGGCCAGTTGCATTGGGGCTTATATAAAAACGACGGCCCGTTCCACCAAGCATCTAGCTCGGCCAACTTAAAGGCCTCTACACCGCGCGAAGCGTAGTCCGCCGGGTTTGAATCCGTTGGCACATGGCGCCACTCACTGCCCTCAGTAAGTTCTAAAATGTGTGCTACTCGATTAGAAACAAAAGTTTTTAATTTATCGTAACCGGTTTTAAGCCACGCTAAAACTATGGTGGAATCGGTCCAATAAAAGGTCCGTGCGATCTGGCAACGCAGCGTTTTTGAAACAGCTGATGCAAGTTGAGCGCCCAGAACGCACGCACACAGTTCGAGGCGCGGTATGGTCGTGGTCTTCACCGGGGCGACCTTGGCTTTAGCGCACAGCAGCCTCACTACAACGTTACTCTCAGCGTCGATCGACCTTAAAAAAATGCATGAGGCATACGCGCGGGAACTTGAGTCGCAAAAACAATGTAACTGTATGTCAGCGGGCGAATCACACAAAACGTACCGTGGCATTCTTAAGGTAGTTAACGCGGCCAAACCATTAACAAAATGCCGCCATGAATCCTGAATATCGCTCGGCACGGGTTCGTCCCAACTTAACTTCGCTAACCACAATTTTTGCATCAATATTTTGGGGATGATTGTAAGCAAACATAAAACGCCTAGTGGGTCGAAAACTTTACACGAATCGGACAAAATTGACCGTTTGGTGGGACATTCAGATTTGACCTCATATTGGGTCGGGAAATGAATTACATCTTCCGCAGAATCCCAGCCTACCCCTAGCGTGTGTGATGACGAGCTGATAATAAGACTACCATGGGCATCGGGGTTCCGTGAATCGCACAAAACAGAGGGGGAATTTGAGCGGTACTTGCGAAGCGGAGAGCAACCAGCAGCTAATGCAGTTTCTACCGATTTTTTAATGTATATTAATCCCGCCTCCGTATCGGACCCGGTCAACACGTCATCTACGAGAAAATCATTTTGAATCACGCGTTTAATTTTTTCATCCGCGCATTCCTCACCTAATTGCCACAAACAGCGCGTGCTCAAAAAACTTGCGCTTGAAAAACCGTACGTGACCGTGTTGAGCCGCAAAGTTTTTAAAGGCTCACTTTCGTGGCTGCGCCACAGGACTAATTGCAAGTCACGGTCACAATTTTGAACCATAATCTGGCGATACATTTTTTCTACGTCGCCTGTCAGTACGTATTTATATGTGCGGAACCTTAATAAAATATTGAATAACGAGTCTTGGATCGTTGGCCCAACCATCTGCAAGTCGTTTACCGAATAACCCGAAGTGGAGGGGGCACTACCATTAAACACCACACGAATTTTAGTCGACTCGCTAGTAGGTTTGAGCACGGCGTGATGAGGCACGAAAAAGGAGGGATCTGGAATAGCTATTTCAGATTCGGAGAGGTGGCCTAAGTCCGAATATTCATTAATAAATTGTTCATAAAGTAACTTGAGTTCTGGGTTGTTTTTAAAACGCTTTTCTAAAGCAAGAAACCGTTTTTTAGCCAAACGAAATGAATTGCCTAAACAGTCAGGCTCGGTAATTAGAGGTAAACGGACGTGAAACCTGCCAGCTTCGTCGCGGTAGGTATGAGTAATGAAATGTTGTTCACACTCCGCTTCTATGTCGGTATACGATTGAGCAGGCTGGGGGACCTGCTCCAGTTGCCAAAACTTGGTCAGCGACTCGTCTAAAGAATCTAAACTGTCACACGTAGACAGGTGATCGCATTGCAAAAATGAACTAAAAGTAATATCGCTCGACCTTGAATTATTATGCATGGGCCCAGCAAGCACCCAACCAAATTTCGATTTGCGCATAATTGGCATATCTGGCCCTAAAGTAATTTGCTCGGACCCAATTAATTTCCAAAAAATGTCAGCACCGATAAGAACGTCTACAGGCGCGGGCCGATTAAATGTGGGATCTGCGAGCTTAATGTTATGAGGCAAATTTATTTGCGACAAATCGATATATTTATGTGGCAAATTGCCAGAAATGTTAGGCAAAACTAAACACGACAAATCGAAACATATGTTAGTGTCATGCTTAGACCGTATCTGTACGGCACAACGCTCAGGTGTGCCAGACAAAGGGACATTACCTACTCCTACTATCTTTGTTGAATTAGGCTGAGGCACCAATTGCAACCTTTGTTTTAAATTATGAGTAATTAGAGAGGTCATGCTACCCGAATCCAAAAGGGCGCGTACGGTCACGTGACCGTTATTAGCCGGGTTATGAACATCAATAAGCGCAGTTGATAGCAGCACGGGATTTGAATAAGACATTGCCATGTTATTGGAGGCAACTGCGGGCTCCGACCGCGGCGTCGGCGCCTGAGCCGGTGCTACTGGTGCTGCTACAGCCTGGGGAACCTCCCTATGCAATAAAGTATTGTGGCGCTTCTTACAGGTAAGACAAGGAGCTACTCTGCATCGATGTGAAGTGTGTCCCTTACGCAGACAGTTGAGACAGAGTCTCAAACTCGCCGCTCCAGAGATTCGATCTTCGACGCTCTTGGACAGGAATGACGAGCAGTCGTAAATGCGGTGACCAGTACCGTTGCAGAACACACACGACGAGAGTGATGCCGAGGAAGCACCGGGAGTGGCTGAAATCGCAAAAGTTTTTGTGCTAGACCTTTCCTGCTTATTGTTTTGATTGGGCTTCTCAGATTTATTGCGCTTCACCGATTCTAAAACATCGGCGCGGCCCCTTAAAAAATTATTGAAGTCGCTTAATGAAGGCATAGTCTCATCTTTAAAACAAATGTTTTTATGTTCTTCCCATTTTAACGTGGTATTGCTGTCGAGCTTGGACGAAGCTAGGTGAATGATTAAAGTGTCCCACTGATCGGTGGGCATGCCTAGAGTGTTTAACGCACGCAAGTTCTTGGAGACATGGTCAACGATGCCACGTAAAGCCTTAGCCGACTCGCGGCCTATAGGCTGCAAATCAAATAGCGAACCTAAATGATTATAGATAAGTTGCTTTTTGTTGTCGTATCTCTCGCAGAGGAGACGCCAGGCTTCAGCATAGTTGGACTCGGCTACCTCAAAATTGCTTATAACCTGAGCCGCCTCACCCTCTAGCGAAGAGTTTAAGTGATGAAACTTAAAAATAGTTTTCATTTTATTATTGTCGTGAACGAGCGACTTAAAAGTGTCTCGGAACTCGAGCCACTTAAAGTACGAACCATCGAATTTAGCGAGTTTTATCAAAGGCAGGTTGAAATGAACTTGGTTATCATGATTACAATGACTTTGAACATTATCAGATTTGTCACTTGCACGGGTAGATCCTTCACTATTCTTCTCAATTAATTTTTGGGCAATAGTGATAAGAGATATAAAATCTTGTTCTATCTCCTCTCTGATATCAATTTCGGAGTCCATAAAAGTTGGATTTTCAATTTCTATCTGAGTCTGGATTTCATCAAACTGTGTGAACATAGTACGAAAGCGATCCAACTTCAGTGAAAGCTCGTCGACGTCATCAGAGGAGATAGTCTTTTTCTCTTCAAACTTATCAACGAAATTTTTGAATTTGGTTAAGCGGCCCTTTATAGAGCTTCTAGTTGCATTAAGAGTAGTCATTTTCAAGTGAAAGATCTAAAGCAGGTACAAAATTGCGAATGAAAGAACCAATCTCAAATAAGTAAAATAAAAGAAATACGTAAATTAGTTCGGCTTATGTTCGCAGTCACAGTGGCGGCACGGAGCGGCTCGATGCAACGTCAGCAATGCAGGCGCTGCAGCTGGGCGCACCGGTGTACTGCGCGGGACGATAGGTATAAGGCGCGGCGAAGCGAGTTGCCATGCACCGCGCAGCGCAGGAGCCGGCCGGCGTACAGGAACCGGTTCGATCGCTGCGACGCGAAAAAATAATTGTTACGCAATGCACTAGAATATTCTACGTTTGGAATGGATGAATTTATATTGCAAATAATTTATACAAGGGACTAGGAAGGAGAGATAAGCCCTGCAAACCCAGTTAAATAAAATTCAAAAATGTATCTGACAATTAAATAATCAAGTAGCCTTTATAAAAATAGTTTAGCTCTAAAGCCTAAAGCAAAAGCATAGAGCATACAAAATTATAGGCAAGCGGCAAGATCGGCTAATAAAGCAGCAACCAGATTAGCTGCCTGGCACTGAGATGAGCAAAGATAGCCTAAAAAATGCAAGTCGCTTGCGTACTAACAACCTAAACTTAAGCTTTGCGAGAAACGAAAAGGCAACGCTAAGCAGTCAAGTAAAGGGGGGCTGTAATGAAAAGAAAGGAAAAAAATGGAATGGTGCACTTCCCTTGCTAAACCTTGGCTGCGGCGCAATCAGATTGACCGGCGGGCTTGAAGTAAGGGTGGCTACAGCTTCCGAAGGGACGTCGTAGAACACACACGACGTAGGAGGGCGCGTTAGGTACGCGGCACTTCAAGCTTTTTCGTCGTTGTCGGAATGTATCTCACTAACGGGCCGATGCATTCTCCAGAGTAGTCCAGAGTTCTCGATTGCCTTTGTTCCGACACGATGCAGCCGTTCCGTGACCTCCTTTCGTCCTTCTCGAAGCGTCGACTCGCGCAGAGCGTAGAAGTCGTAGGTATGTACGTAGCTATCACGTCGGGGTCACCATGTAAAAGACTTAGGGTCTCGTAGTATAATAAAAAATGGACTTGATAGCAAAACCTTTGTATTACAGCTTCCACAATGTTGGTTAAAAGAAATTAAATAAAATTAAACGATAGGACGTCGCAATTAAAGGTGCGCGCGTGCATGTGAGGCGCGGATAGAAGCCGAGAATGAAGTACTAGGAGCCCGTGGCTGTGGTAGGAGCGGCGGTGGGACGGAGTCAGCATTAAACCGGTTTTATGAGCGTACCGCCCCCGCTTCCCCGTCGGTAGATGCGGCCGCAACATTAGGTAATTTACCTATTTGCGAATATAGTTAACAGAAGAAGAAACACTACAGACTTGTCACTTTATGTATTTATATAATAATAAATTTTATTTATTTCAGATCCTCGCAACCATAATATGGGGATGATGCTATAAGTTATGTGCAACTTAAAAGTGAAGGAAAATTTTTACAGTAAAATGTAGAAATTTAATGTGTTACATTTGATGAAAAATATGAATCAGATTTTCTTGAGAGCATAATTAAATTCTGGAAATCTTATATGTATATATCCATTGTTATATAAAGTATGGAGTAGTAAATAAAAATGCACATGTTTTTGTTTTTAACACTCTTATATTAGCTTCACCTGTATCACTAGTATTATATTATGTATACCTACAGTAAAAGACTAGTATTATATAACTTTAAACTGACAGCGTGCTACTGGCGAGTTTGTTGCGCAGCTTCTCTTCGGCCATAGCACTAGGAAGCTGTGTGGATAATAAAATATCAATTAAATAAAAATACAAATACAAATAAAAATATAAATAAAATTACAATTATTATTATGACAGCACCCATAAAAGGGTGCTGTCATAATAATAATTGTAATTTTATTGACGTCAAAAAGAACCACATTATGGACCAACGTTGAATAAAATTATTTGACTTTAACTGAGACTTTGATCTATCTAACCAAATTCCTAGAACCCTACTTGGTTTTGTTTTTCAGTTTATTTTACTGGTTTATAATAATAGGGATTTTGAAGACTGTTGAAAATCAAAATCCAAATTAGTCCGTCATCAAAGTGGTCTTCACAAAAATAAATTGCCGAATTTGTAACTACACCGGCTGGGTTTCGCCTTGCAAGCTTATCTCTCACTTTTTCTTGTTAGGAACATGAGCAAACAATTTATTAGGTGATGCTTTTGATGTGTTTTTAGATACAGAGAGGGACCGCACACCACTTGTAGGTACACTTTGGAATTAATTTTTAATAAATATATTGTTGACTTTGTTCGACGAACATACACACAATGCAACGTGAACTTAGGTGCACAAATTAACTAGACATATGTCTAAAGAACTGAACTGTGACGTCACAAGTGGCGCCATGACACTCACGACTGTTTTCGGGCACAATTCAAATTAGACAAAATAAAATGCAGTAATTTGCGGTAAAACTATAAACTAATGCTGAAATAATGAGTTTTTCGGAAATAGTACACGTGTACCAGCATTATAAAAGGGGATTTCAAAATTAGTCAACATGCCTATTATTGCGCGCTAGCTGCGCCGCGCGGCGCCGCGCGGTCGTGAGTGCGCCCGCCGCCCTCACTCCCTCACCCGTGGCACTTTACGATTCAAGTTTCGAAATGTCACTACTTCTCTTTCCACCAATCGATCGCAATGAAAAAAACCTAAAGCAATTTTAATAAGTACAAAGTTATTTAAAAATAATAAATAACACGTTATTAAAGTGGAACTTAATCATCTAGGAACGGCGATCCTTTGTCGAGACCGACAAACGAGCTCCAACTCGATCGGGTTGCGACTTTTAATCAAAGAGTTTCCATGCCTATCTTCCGGCTCCATCATCAGATAAGCTCTGTATCATAATTATATTGTATTTTCACCCAAATTATATATATACATACATACAAAGTTTCATTGCGATACGACAACCAGGACCCTTATTCACTATGACCATAACACGCCGCGCTAAGATAAGACGCCGCAAAAACTGTCTTTCCCTCGTAATCAAAGAAGTTTTACTGCAAAAATATTTTTTCATTTACAACGTTTCTTATGGCATAAAGAATAATAATTTCTAATATAATATTGGCATCTAGAACGTTTGGAAATGCTTTTTGAGACGCGCGTTATGGGCAAGGAATGTTGTTGGTCATAGTGAATAAGGGCCCTGAAGTCAGTCAAAGTGACTTCTAAGATTTTATTACCACTGAAGCCTAATTGAAGCTAAACCTGTTACATCGATTTCTAGATAGGAATAACGTGTATAAAGAAGATAGAACTTTAATGATGAAAGTGACCCGATTTTATTCCATTTTCCATTCCAACATAAATCTCTTGATCATTAAACATGTACTACGTATAAACAGAACAAACCGACGTCATTAGTCCCGCATATAATCGTACTTCGTGCCGCGGCGCGGAGTGCTCCCAATATTTATGCGAGTTTAATGGCAGATATAGGCTCGTCGCTTGTCGTTTTCCGGGACCGTTACATGGAAAAATGACAATAAATCTGGATTTAGAACGCATTCAGTCGGTCCGGGCCAGCGGGGTTATTGATGGGTGGGGGGGGGGGGCACCTGTGCGGGGCGGGGAGGGCGCTCCATTGCGAGTTGCTTTTGTTTCACCTCCGCAGATAATCTTCAACCGCACTTGATCTGTTCTAGATATTAGAGTTCAGAATTTATTTTAAAATAGCTGTAATCCGCGGCAATTTCGGTGTTTTGCAGGAATTCCGGGATAAAAGTACACTATGTCCAATTCCAGACTAAAATCCTTTCCATCCAATTCCGCCGTTCTGGCGTCCATCCATCCATCCAACCATCCAAACTTCCACATTTACAATATAAGTAGATATAAGACTAGCTGACTGCTGCCCGCGCGGTTTCACCTGCAATAAGTTCGGATTTCCCGCGCAATTGTTCCATACAAATTTTGCAACCCCTTTTCACTCTCTTAGGGGTTGAATTTTCTAAAATCCTTTCTTAGTGCACACCTACGTCACTTAAGGAATGGCAAAATTTCATGGTTCTAGCTAGACCCAGCGGCTTCAGCTGTGCGTTGATCGATCAGTCAGTCAGTTTCTGCTTTTATATATATAGATTAGCTGTTGCCGGTGGTCGTCTGTCCATTAGTACACGTAGTCACACGTCAGTGCGCCACGACAAGTTCCGGTCGACGCACATTGTATATTTACTAACACAACCCAATTAAAGCTGTTGTAGGTATGTATGTACTATAATGTACTCACATCTTCATTACTTCCACAGCGTGTATGATGACTTGCCTACAGGTATGACGCTACATGAGAGATATGAAAGTTATATACCTAAGTTCTATTTTCCAGTCTGGGTGTATATATACAACATGTTAATGAATTAACTGAAAACCTGATACACCCCGTTTAAAAAACTAAGTAATAATATGATAAAAATATATTTTATGTCGAAAACATTTATACTTTGAAAGTTATTTAACATTAGTTTGGAGGTGACCTATCTACGAAATTCCAAGCGCTACGCCCACGCCTATCGGTTCAAATTTTTTTGCTGCCGGCGACGTACGCGCCAAATATTGTACTATAAATAATTTAGACATGGGCTAGTAAAAATGAGAAAATATAACCTATATTAAAACATAGTGCGATCGATTTGCTTGTCGATTCTGAGCAAACTACTTTCTAGTTTTCAGTTAATTCATTAACACGTTGTTTGTATATATCTATAGTATAATATATATGTAATAATATGTGTAGTATATACCACGTTTGCTTTTCCACGACATAAGCTTATAGCTTAGTGTGGGATCAAGTAGATCTGTGTGTTGTGAAGTGGGTTATTTAAAAAAAAAAAAAAAACTGTGTTTTGTGAAGTGGATTATTATTATTATTACTACTAGCTGTTCCCCGCAGTTTCAATCGTGATAACTTTGGAGGTCCTGCGGAAATTCCGGGACAAAAATCACCCAATGTCCTTCTATGTAGGTATGCCCCCAGATTTTATGCGAAGTCCTAAAACTTAAATAAGTAAAATCGTTATATGTATACTTATATATAGATATTGACTCAAGGCGTTTGCTACGTAGCCGTTTTGTGTTGTAGTCGCCACGTCGCGTTGTGGTCCCGCCCGTTACTACGTCGGAGTTAAGGTACAATTAAAAATGTTGATAATTTAGTATTTCTTTTAATTAGTTTTAATAGGAATCATTGGGAAGTCTATTAATTTCTATTAATTTTCAGGAAGCTATAGCTTCCTCAGTACACAGGAAACTATTTACTTCGGAACAAATAGAACAGTCCCGACACTCTGAGTGCAACCGCAGGAACTAGCTATTTGGTGCGTATAGTAACTACTCTTAGGAGTAATATTAGTTCTTTGAATTGGGAACCGAGTAGGTATTTTCGGACATACATACATTTTGCATCTTAATCTTCATTCTTCATTTGATAAACGTTTGATTAAATGAAAACAACACTCATGTAAAATAGTAAAATTTATTACGTAACAAATCATGTCCAAACCAACAGACTTACGGCTAAGAGTTCAGCTCGTCGATGTCACATGAATATATTGTCCGCGGGCACGTCCCCCGTCTCCCCCGCACCGCCCCCCACCGGCGCGCGCGCATCCTCGAACGTCACCATTTTGTCCCGCCCCCTGCCCCCCGCCCCCCCGCCGCCCACACCCCCGTTCCGCAGCACCGCGCGCCCCGCTGCCCCCGCCCCCGCCCCGCCGGCGCCCAGCGACAGTTCGTACAGCTCGGAGGCGACGGCCGCGCTGAGGTTGAACTCGCTGAGGCTGCGCGGGACGAAGTACTCCACGCAGCGCGCGGCCCCCCCGCCCGCCGCCCCGCCCCCGCCCGAGCGCCGCGCCGGCCCCAGCCGCGGGAAGGCCTCCCCCGGGCCCGCCCCCTCCGCCGCGCCGTGTGACGACTTGCGGCGCGGCAGGCTGCTGAATCGCGCGGGGGGCACCTGCGGCGGGTGGGCGGGGGGCGCGGCGCGCGCGGTAGGGAACGAGGCTGGCGTGGAGGGGGCGGGGCCGCCTAGCCGTCAGGAAATCAGTGCCAGCGCCGCGCCCTCCTCACACCCTCTCTCCCCGGTGAGGCCCCGTCCGGGGGGAGGGAGTCGGCTGCCGCCCCCGGCGGCTCCCAGCAGGCGCAGCACCGCGGCCGCATCGTCCCGGGCCAGCTCGACGCAGGCGGCCACCAGCGCGACCCCCAGCAGGATGTAGGCGCAACAAACGCCCACGGCGAGCTCCTCGGCGCGCGGGGAGCCCTCCCGCCAGGCGCGCGCTCCGGGCCGCAGGTCACCGAACCCGATGGTGGCAAGGCTCGCGAACGAGAAGTAGCAGCCCTCCGCCAGGCTCCAGCGCTCCGTGCGCCTGAACACGAGTGCACCCAGCGCCACGTACAGCGCCACCAGCGCCACGCTCAGCGCGAGCGGCACGCGCGTGTGCTCGCCGCCCCGCGCCGCGCCGCCCGCCCAGCCCGCGCCCGGCCCGCCCAGCTCCAGGGCCGCCTGGAAGGGCGTACGCTTGCGGCCGGGTGAGCGCGGGGGGGCGCGCGGCTGGGCGGGGGGCGCGCCCCGCAGGCGGCCGTACAGCGCGCGGCCAGCCCGCGCCAGCGCGTCGCCCGCCGTGGCCAGGTACAGCATCACGAGCGGGATGCCGACGCACGCGTAGGCCACGGCCGCCAGCCGCCCCGCCGCCGAGCGCGGCGCCACGTCGCCGTGACCTGCGCACACACCCCGCCCGTCAGCGCCTGGAGCCCGCCGCGTGCCGCGGTGAGGCCCGCTCGACTCTTACCTATGGTGGTGATCAGCGTCAGCGCGTACAGAAAACTCCCGGCGAAGGTCCACCGCGAGGGCGCGTCGCGCTCGGCCGCCCCGCGCTCCCCCCCGCGGCCCGCGTCCCCGGGAGGCCCGCGCATCGACGTCATCAGCACCCGCTGGAAGTCAACCAGTTCCTTCGCCGCGAGCTTCGTCCAGTTCTCTTTATACAGAATATTAAGGTCCTCCGTGATCGACCAGAGCCGCTCGACGGTGCGCGCGCGGAGGTCCCCGGGCGACAGGCGCGTTGGAGCGGCGGCGGGGCCGGGGCCGGGGGCGGGCTGCGAGGCGGCCGCGGCGCCTGGCTCGGGTGCGCCCTCCAGCACCAGGAACAGCACCCCACCCAGCAGGTTGTAGGCGAGCACGAGCGCGCAGGCGGCCAGCCCGGCCAGCGGGGAGGCGCGGCGCCGCCCCGGGCAGCGGCATGCGGGGGGCGGTGCGGTGGGGGCCGACGCGGCGCGGGGCATGCCGGCGCAGCTCACGGCGCCTGGGGCCGGCGCCGCTTCCTCACGCGCATGCTGGCCGCCCGGGGCGGGGCGCGCCCCCACCTCGCCTCCTGCCGGAAAGACCCAGGTCAGTCGCAGCCCCTCCAGTTGATGGTCATTAGAGTGAGAGACCCCGGCAGACGTAATGGGGTCGGTCAGCACGGACAAACTGGTAGACATTGCGATAGCTGTGGTCTGATGAGAAAACTATAAAAGATCCCTCAATTATAAAAGATGCAAGTTCGCTCAATATCTTCAAATAAATTGTTAGACCACATTAAAAAACAAGACATTTTATAACTTGGACCACCACCTTATATCTGACTCTTGACCAGATCTGGTCATCTGACGGACATCAGGAGGTGGTCTACTATTCTGGCTGCTTTTTTCTATCTTATTCTTTCATCCGCCTCTATGGTACATTATATAATATTCAAATTGCTGCCGAAGCGGACTTAGTCTATCTATCTACTATCTGTTTAGTAATGTACATCGAACCGATCACACACACGTAGCACATACCAATAATGGATAAGGTTAGAACAGAACCATCGTGAAGGCCTTCATCTAAAAGTGGACGTCTATAAAATACCTTACAACATGGATGCCACGGGCACTCCGCCCACTCCGGCTGGCGCGACTCTCTCGTCGCAACTATATTATGTCGGTTTACGAAAAGCATAGGAATTTGCGTACCTATTTACTTGGAATTCAGAGAAAATAGTAAATTTAAAAGAACCGCGTCTAACTGTTGTTTCATGTTTCTCCCATAAATGTTTCATTCGGTGAAACTACATGTAGGTGTATAAAAGACGAGATTTACAGATTTATGTCGTGAGAAATCTTTTTATCATTCCCTAGACATATTCCCTTACGGGGCGCTCACAATACCTTTTTGTTATGTATTAGATATTCCGACACGTGGGATCTTTTGTGGTCGTATCTGTGTCGGCTGTGTCGGTAGGTATTGGCCATGCACTCGAACGCCACTCGAGTAAATGGCAGCGTCTCGAGTGCTTCAGACCCCGAAATCGTGCGGCATTATTCATATCTAATGCTGAACGTTTCTCAGAAAGAAAGATAAGGATGAATTGTTCGTGTGACGTCACATCTACGCAGCGAAATAGACACTAGGTCCTAACGCGATGAAACGTGGATCAATGAGAGGGGGTAGGTGAACGAGGGACATATTTAAACCCACGATAACTCATCCTACTAATATTATAAACGCGAAAGTTTGTAATGGATGGATGGATGGAAGTTTGTTACTCTTTCACGCAAAAACTAATGAATGGATTTAAATGAAACTTTACAATAATATAGCTTATACGTCAGATTAATACAAAGGGTACTTCTTATCCCGGAATTCCCGTGGGACTTCTGAAAATAACCGCGGGGCACAACTAGTTTAACTATAAATTTAAAAACAAAAAACACTGGATAAATACCCCAGAAAACCTTAATTAAAAACGTGGTTTTACGCGGGAGAATCAATTTTACATTAGATTGTCGGCCGTCGGCAATAGGTACAAAGGAAACGCTTTTAATGATGCTGTCAGGCGAACACGTATTTCACGAGTGAAATAACAGGAAACAGTTAGTGCAATACTTATGACATTTTTATTAACAAACAAATTACCCGACTTGCGTTTGTCAGTACGTACGTGAACAGCGAACAACTTTTTTATACAAAAACCTTCGTGTCACGGCGCCTGTGTAGCTCGGTGCCGCGTAATGTGTGTGGAATCAATCACTGCGCTGTACATTACCGACTCTTGTTCACAGCAAGCGCCGCCATCCATCTACTCCGCCCCGCGCCGCGCCCCGCCCCGCACTGAGCGCGCGCGTGCACACGCATGTACCTAACTATGTCGGCAGCTTTATGAAGGTCCCGAGTCAGGCTCTCGGCTCGTACATCCTTTGTATTGGAATTGTTTACGAAGCGAATCGCAATTGTTCGCGTCGAGACATACTCCCGTACTTTATTCACACAGAAATGGCGGTAGCGAAAAGAAAAATCTCCACGAGCCTTCCCGCTCGAGCATCCGTGGAACTTGTTTATTGTAATGATACGGAAAACCTCGCCGCATACTCTACTCGAGGGGATGCTATAGAAGGCGACAGTCGAATTATAAGAATAGCTGTCATACAGTTGCTATACGTCTGTTTAAACTTCCTTTAGTACCTACCATCAAAAGTACCTACCTAGTTGGTAATGGTGCAGGACGCAGGTGGTAACAAAATCAAAAGGAATGACGAAGATCAGTGCGAATACGTACAATAAATAAAACTGGATAAAAATATACAACAATTTCCAAGTGAAATAGTGAGGTTGATTGGTTTAGTCTATATGTCTTCACATTCGATCTCAACTGCTCAATAGTATTCCGAGGGTCACTTAACAGCCACAACAATAATTTCTTACACAGTCTACTTACTCTGACTTATGTTACTGCAGTGAAAGTGCGGAAATGTCAGCCGTATATGCATGGTTTTGACAAAAATATCCACAAGTACTCGGACTATAGAGGCGGGTCGGCTGCTGCTAGTCGTAACAGTCGTTAGATGAGATAACTAATCAATAGGGAAACGTTATCGAATCACGGGATCAGCTCGAGCACATGAAGTGTTGTCGCAAAAATTTAAATCCGGTTCGGAATTATGCCGAGTCATGTCCACAGCTTTGGCTCTATAGCTTTCGCTCAGTGAGGGCGGTCGAAGCTAAGAATACTAAATATGCCTATGTAAATAGAGAAGCGATTGATTTTATTTTCGTGCCAAGCCTTGAACATTATATTAACTAGTGTTATCGATCAATGCTACCTATCTATCTACTAATGGTTTTGCCACAAAACAATAGTTTGGACAGAACTATTGCTTGAAAGTATACAACGTGTTAGTTAATGAATTAACTGAAAACTAGAAAGTAGTTTGCTCAGAATCAGCTAGCGAATCGATCGCACTATGTTTTAATATAGATGATTTTTTTTCATTTTTACTAACCCATGTCTAAATTATTTATGATACAATATTTTGCGCGTACGCCGCCCGCAGCGAAAAAATTCGAACTGGTAGGCGCGGGCGTTGCGCTTGGAATTTCGTAGATAGGTCACCTCCAAACTAATGTTGAATAACTTTTAAAGTATAAATTTTTTCGACAAAAAATATATTTTAATCATGTTATTGTTTATTTTTTTAAATGGGGTGTATCAGGTTTTCAGTTAAATCATTAACACGTTGTATATTATTGTGTATATTATGTATATACTGTTAATGATGTTAAAGCGAAATAAATAAATCTAATCTAATCTAATCTATAGCATGTATTAGAGGTGTCGTTGTGCAGGAATAGCTTCATTTTAGTGCACAACTATAGGTACACGCATATTATATCACGTCCCGCTCCCATTAGCTAGCTTAACGCAATAACCATCAGATGCGTTTCATATATTCCTCCCGCGCCCCGCGTTTTTCTACACGCCATAGGTGACCTTTCGCAGGGTTTTAATGCAGTAGGTACATTGTGATTCCGACACTCGCATGTTTTCTGGCATTCTATGTAATGAATATATTTATACAATTTCTATACTTACATAATATATGTAAAGATATTAAGTATTTCTTTTTTGTATTTGAATTTTGCCGCGCTTCCCGCGGGCTCTGTAGTGTTAGCTGACACGACAATTGTGGTGGAGGTTAGAGTCTAGTTAATTTGTGGTGACAGATTATAACCTTAAAAAAGCTGATAAAACTAAATAGTGTGTACCTACTGTGTATCATAAAGTTTCTTGATAATATTATTAAAAAGTGCTGTACAAGGATTTGACATACTAAAGAATAAACTTAAATGTCGTTTCTTTGTGTACAGAGCAACACAAGATAGTTTATTTTATTTGTCAATCCAATTACCTAATTCAATCAAAAATATAACCTTATAAAACGACATTTTTGGTTATAATATTAAAGTGAAAAATGGAGAAATTACGTTTTGAATTTACTTTATTGCCTGGAAGTGATGGAAAATCCAATATTTGTTCTATAACCTCAGTAACAACAAGTGATGATAAAGTGTATATTATGCCAGAAGAGCTACAATCAGTTAGTCGTCATAAGGAAATAATGAAAACAAGTGCTTATGATAAAGTTAAAAATAGTTTAAAAAAAAGGTACCAATCAAGAAGAGTTTGGATAACAATGACAGACGAACTAACTAAAACTTACCTAGATAACGATGGTAATTTACAGTTCGGTGATCAATTTCTAGAAGAATTGGATCAAGAAAAGTTTTCTTCTACACAAAAAAAAGAAACAGGTATGTTGGAAAAATTAGTTGAAAAATTATTAGAAAATAAACAACAGAGCTTAAAACACATTGCTGAAAAATTTGTGATTGAAAAATTTACAAGCAAAAATACTAATGCAAACCAATGGATGGATATTTTTGAAAAAGAATGCATACGCTTTGATGTGACAACAGATGAGAGAAAAATTGAAATTCTCAGATTGTTCATGGATGGATCTTGCGCAGATTGGTATGGCTCAATGATTATAAAACTAACAATGAATTCAGAATGGTCAATATGGAAAAACAAATTCTGTGAATCATTTGCAAATAAGGGATGGAATCCGGTCACTTATGCACTATTATTTAAATACAAAGATGGTTCATTGTTGGATTATGCCATGAGAAAAGAAAAACTTTTGTTGAATATGAGAAAATCAATGGACACAGGAACCTTAATGGATCTTATTGCGACTGGCTTACCAGAATTCATACTTAATAAAATTGATAGGGAAATATTAAAAGATACAGTCGATTTGTTTAATGAAGTTAGCAAATATGAGCACATGGTAAATAAAAAAAGCTTTTTGAGTAGAAAAAAAATTCCAAACGTAAAAAATAATGCCAAATTTGAAGACCATAATCCATGTAAAATTTGTGAAAAATTGAATAAAGGTATCCGTTATCACCCTGAAGCGACATGCTGGTTTAAAACAAAAGAGGATAATAATGAAAGAAAAAAATGTATAAAACATGTAAACAATTCAGTGATAGAAGCTGAGTTGAATGAACATGATCAAAAAAACGAATAGTAACACCATTAATATATGTCAAACTACTACTGAATGATAAATTAAATTTAAATGGAGTTTATGATTCTGGATCAAATGTTTCCCTCATAAATGCTAAATTATTAAAGCTAAAAGGAAAAGGAAATAGTTTGAATGAAGCAGATTTAGTAACAATTAATGGTGTTAAAAAAACAAGTGGTTTGACAACCTTAAAAATAAAAATCTTAGAATTGGAAAAAAAAGTGGATGTACACATTATTGATGAAGAAAATTTCAAATATGAATTTTTGATTGGACTAGATTTGATTAAAGAGTTCAAACTAACACAAAATGAAGATTTGAAAATAACTCAGAAATTGAGTTCAAATAATGAAATTAAAAATAAAGAAGTAGAGAATTATACAGAAAAAAAAATAGATGCTTGTTTACGCACAAGATTGGAATTTCATATATAATGAAACTCAAGTATTTAGTATAAGTTTTTAATGCGGTAACTAATGTAATATGAAATTTAGACTTGGAACAAAGAAAGGTCGTGTCCTTTCGCTGGACGAATGCAACCGAAGTGATTAATAATTTTTACTATCGACGCAACGGTCAATTTATATTTTGGATAAATCTCGATGGTAGGTAGGTGCCTCGTTGATATTACTGGTTGCTATTCTTCTGCTTAAGGCGCTTTAACATAAACTCCCCCCCTTGAAAGACCTGGGCTTTCAACTCTGAAGTTCCTCCGCAGTAGGCAGAGGACACAGCCGCACCAGCGGACGACGAACGCAGCCTCTCGTGGTTTTCACGTCCGCCACTCTGGTGATCCCATCTGAGCCCGGATAGAGGCGCTCAACTCGTCCGAGACGCCAGCTCAGTGGGGGAACGTGATGCTCTTGTAACAGCACCACGTGCAATTTGGTTTTATCCTGTCTCCATTTAATGCGCTGCTGCAACTCTGATATATATTCTCTTTGCCACCTATTCCAGAAGTGCTGTCGTAATTGCTCCAGGCGGGCGTAGCGTTGTAGAGTTCCTTCTTTGCGATCTTCCAGAGCGGGTGCCGGTAGAGCGTTCAGCGGTCTCCCGATCAAGAAGTGCCCTGGGGATAAAGTAAGGAAGTCATTGGGAGAGGAGGACATTGGGCATAAGGGGCGACTATTTAAAATGGCCTCCACTTGTGCAAAAAGAGTAGATATCTCTTCAAATGAGAGATGTACGTTGCCAACGTCACGTTTTATATGATATTTCGCGGATTTAACCCCGGCTTCCCATATTTCCCCCGAAGTGAGGAGCGTGCGCAGGGATGAAATTGAATTTTGTGACCTCCTGAGCCGTAACGCAGATAGAGGTTCCGTAGTGCTCTTTAGAAAACTAGCAATGAATATTTTATTTTGGAGACTTTTCGATATAAGTTTTTACAGTTAAAAGCTTGTTGACAAGATCAAAGTAGATACTTACATCGTAATTCAATGGAGCCCGAAATTAAAAATAGTGGTGAGAATAGAACTGAATAATTATGTGTTGCTGTATGCATTTAGATATTAGATAAATTATAAATGAATCATCACTAATAAACAATTAATTCATTGAAATTTAGGATTGCAATTATATGATAGAAATACGATGACAGTGAAAATAACTTCGTTAAAACTTGTTCAATACGGACTTACAATAACAAAGCAATACAATTAATAGTACATTTTAAAACCCAATGAAAGATTTACACTAATCTATAAAAAGCAAAAGAGACTTAACAGTCTGATTACAAACGTAACGCATTTGTACGTCAGGATGTGTCAAAAATAGTATGACTCGCATACATAGTTGAACCCACTGAACGATCAACGTTCGTTTCCGGCTTCATTGGCCATGCTGCATGGAGATAGTTCACCTTTCTATAACAAAGTTATAATAAAGAGAATAAACATACAGCGTTACCTACACATAAGGGAACATACCGCAATCGTAAATTTTGTGATTCTATGTACATAAGTACTGTGTAAGTTTTGTGATTTCTATTACTTAAAGACTTTATATACTATATAGGTACCTAAATACTGACCGTTTGACTGACATTAGTTGACAGTTGCCCACGACTCAGTACCTAGTAAGTTCAGTCGATTTAGATGTTGATTGTATACAAACACTGACCGCTTGACTGACTATCTGACAGTTGCCCACGACTCAGTGATTGTATATAAATATTGACCGTATGACTGACCAGCTGACAGTTGCCCACGACTCAGTACCTAGTAAGTTCAGTCGATTTAGATGTTGATTATATACAAACACTGACCGTTTGACTGACTAGCTGACAGTTGCCCACGACTCAGTGATTGTATATAAATATTGACCGTATGACTGACTAGCTGACAGTTGCTCTCGACTTAGTACCTAGTAAGTTCAGTCGATTTAGATGTTGATTGTATACAAACACTGACCGTTTGACTGACTAGCTGACAGTTGCCCACGACTCAGTGATTGCATATAAATATTGACCGTACGACTGACTAGCTGACAGTTGCCCACGACTTAGTACCTAGTAAGTTCAGTCGATTTAGATGTTGATTGTATACAAACACTGACCGTTTGACTGACTATCTGACAGTTGCCCACGACTCAGTGATTGTATACAAATATTGACCGTATGACTGACCAGCTGACAGTTGCTCTCGACTTAGTGATTGTATATTTTGATAAATTAAGATAGCTTGTTTTGATAATTGTTGTTGTGTGAAGAACGTGGTGTGAATTGCGATTTAGAATTGAATGAGAATGAAATCTAGATGAAGTATTTTGTAATATTGGATTTTGTATTGTTGGCAGCTTGATACCGGAATCATGAAATGGTTTTCGTTTGTCGTATATCGTCGGTACTGCTATTTGTTTTGATAATTATTGCATTTTTCATTGTATGTTTGTATAATTATTGTATGTTTTTAGCTACGACGACACATTGAATAAAATCTTCAATGCTGTCTCCCTTTCGTCAGCTACGACTATCATATTTTGAGCATTTGTACCCCGATCCATGTTTGTAGGTCGTCGAACCTTGCCGACAAGCCTTCGAACCGTCCCTTGATTGAACTACGTTTAGCGAATAGATCCTTCAAGGGCGCCTTCGGAGGTAGATACATCTAATCTATCGCCATCCGTCGACATGGTCAACTGTATAAACGTAACTAATGAATTTAAGGGTAGGTATAAAATTATGGAAATTAAAATTTTATTTTTAATGTAGGTAGCGATAAATCGATGCCCCTTTCAACAAAATTCGACCTTTTAGGAGTAAATGAATAAATAAAAGTTTGCCTGACGCTCCTCGCTTCGTTGACTTGCCGTGAAGCCAGGGGTGCGCTGCGCGACACACGATGTCGCCTGACGCAAGCACACTGCGTACAGGAGTGGGCCTTTGGCCTGAAATTGATCGGCAAATACTGTTAAAGTTTGAAAAAAATAGCTAAACGAATTACTAACATACGCTAGGGAAAGGCAAACGGACGATTAACTTAGGTATGTACAGAAAAAAATCTAATAATTAAATTTTAACAGTTTTGCCTACCCCTAGAGAAGTGCGAGTTGTGAATATACGACCTAATTGTTAAATTTTGTTTATATTAAGCAATTGTGAAAAGATAGAATTTAAGCAAAATGATGTATGTAGAATATAGTGTGTATGCAGGTACCTTTAGAAAATACCTAATTATTGAAATTTGTAAAATATTTAATTGTGGAAATATAGTGAATAAGTGGCTCAATTTAACTAGTCAATTTAGTGGAATGAATTTTAGTAATGCTGGATAATAAGGTTATAGGTTTTTTTGGAAATTGAGAAATTTGGATAATGTGTGTAGGTAGGAAGCAAAGACAGGGCACTTAGCTTGTCAAGAAGACGCCGGCAGCTGCGCACCAGCACGATATTTTAGATGTCTCGTTGACCAGCCCAGCACGTCAATCGTCAATCGGCAACAATTGGCTCCAATCTCGTCTTCCTTGTATTTTGATTTAGTTCGACGGTGTACTCTTCTTTTCCGAAAATTTATAGACTGCAGTTTGTATTTCAAATTTAGTCCTGTCACGGTCGCCAATTTTCTTGTTTACGCACAAGATTGGAATTTCATATATAATGAAACTCAAGTATTTAGTATAAGTTTTTAATGCGGTAACTAATGTAATATGAAATTTAGACTTGGAACAAAGAAAGGTCGTGTCCTTTCGCTGGACGAATGCAACCGAAGTGATTAATAATTTTTACTATCGACGCAACGGTCAATTTATATTTTGGATAAATCTCGATGGTAGGTAGGTGCCTCGTTGATATTACTGGTTGCTATTCTTCTGCTTAAGGCGCTTTAACAATGCTGATTGGTCAAAATTAGAGAAAAATAATACTATGCAAGAAAATCAAGTTAATTTTAATGAGCATATAAAAGAGGAAGATTTCAAAATAAAAATAGACCACTTAAGTCACCATCAAAAATCAGAAATAAATACACTGATTTGTAAATATAAGTCAGTTTTTTGCTAAAGATAAATACGATGTCGGCACTGTGAATGGATATGAAGCAAGAATAGATTTATTAGTCGAAAAGTATTGTAGTAAGAGGCCTTACAGATGCACTGTAGAAGATAAAAAAGAAATAGAAGAACAAATAGCGAAGTTACTAGATAAGAAGTTAATAGAAGAGTTAAAGAGAGGGCTTAAGTGTCTTGTTTAATATGTTGTTAATGTATTTGTTTTTTCAAGTAAATAAAAAAAAAAGAAAGGATTTGATTTTTTGTATGTTTGTTCGTAATGAACAAGCTGATAAACTTCTCAACTGATTTTTAGAAATTATTTCGCATATAGCAAACTACAATGTTCCTGAGCGACATATGGAACTTTTTATCCCACAATTTACACGGGAATTCCGAAATTAGCCGAGCGAATGAGCTTACTGCTCTGACACGAGTGGGCCTACTGTTCCAACAGAGTGGGCCTACTGCTCCGACACGAGTTGGCCTACTGCTTCGACACGAGTGGGGCAACTGCTCCGACACGAGTTGGCCTACTGCCTCGACACGAGTGGGGCTACGGCTCCGACACGAGTTGGCCTACTGCTTCGACACGAGTGGGGCAACTGCTCCGACACGAGTTGGCCTACTGCCTCGACACGAGTGGGGCTACAGCTCCGACACGACCGGGGTCGCACGTAACTAATTTGCCTTAAAAAATTGCTTGAAATTTGTTTCTGTGACGCGGGAGGTTTGTTAAACTGCACTCAGTTAACTTTCTATTACCCTTTTCAAATAAATTATTTTACGAGTTAAAGCCGTTTCGAAAGTAATATTTAGCTAATCGGGCTACTCAATATTACACTGTGGTCTATGGGTTCTTATATCAATAAATATTTCCTTTTACGTTAGCGCTCCTGGTAAAACCAAATGAATCTCTGAAGATCATCATCGAATTAAATGTATAATACCGAGAGACATCGAGAGATACCGCGAGCGCTTACGTAAAAGGGAATATAATTAATTGACAAAAACCCACAGTGCTCAATGTTGAGTCATTCTGTTTCTGTGAAGCAGTCGAGGCTGGCTGTGCTGGTTGACCATCGAGGCTGTGAACAAAGAGCGTATCGTTCGAGACGCAGCGCTTTGCGCGCTCTCACCGCGTACATTAGTAACGACGCGACGTGACGTAGCGACGTGTACCGTAGCTACGTTGCTACGTTGCTACGTAGCTGCGTAGCACGTCAGCTACGTCTTTGTAGAGATAGTCACATAGCACGACCAGAGTGTCAGTCACACACCGTGTAAAATTTGTTCAAGTTTCATAAAAGCATAAAAGCATTCTCAAAAATAATATCATAATATAATTATGGTCTCAAAATAAATAAAAAGCTAAGCAAAACTAGATAAAAATAATACCGTTGAAATAATTATAATTTGAAAATTTAGTACTGTGTTAAGTTACTGGAAACTTCTTTTTGCTCTTATTCTAATAATATGCTAGTCGCAAAATATCTTGGTGTGGAATTAAGACGTTAAATAACGGTAACTATAAAATACAAATCAAGTTTATTGTGCCTGTTTTAGCAAAGGCTTGGGTTTGGTCAGTAGTTGCCCATTCGCTGCTTTGCCAGACGGACGGACGGACTGTGGCTATTTCGACTATATGGCACGGTGGCTCGAAGTCCGTGCGCCGCTAAGTGCCCGATCCCTTCTGACTTGTCAAAGTGAAAACGTCAATATGTCTCCGCACCCTTGTCCCCCCCCCCCCGCCGCGCGCACATCCCGCGCCCGCAGAGAGGCGCTGCGAAGTGACGGAGTGTTCCTCGACAAGTGGCAGCTTAAGGATCGGACACTGGCAATAGTCACAATGAAGTTATAGCATTAGGCTAATGACGTCATTCACTTATCAACACGCGTGACTCGTGACAATGTAGGAAGGACAGAGAGGCGAGAGGTGAAGAGAGACTAGACGGATTCAGGCAGCCTCTTCGTTATTAACAGGCAGGTTCGGATAGTCGAGGTTGAGGAGTTAGAGGTCAAGCAATTACAGTGTTTACGGTTTATTTTGGCCTTATTTTATCTGTTTGTACAAGTCATGGAAACTATCGACTGGAAACTTTAGTTGCGTAGACGGTGTACTTACGACTACACGATGGGAATTCAAGCTTCCACAACCAGCAGATACTCCGCCGATTAGACTCGCTGCGCCACCGAGTGTGTCCGCGGCGCGAGCCAGGCGAGATAGCGCCGACTCTAAACAAGTCCCCGATCGAATAACGCTCAATGACTAAGCAATAACTCAGCGTGCGTGCGGAGCGGTGTGCGCGGGGGGAGGGGGACGGGGGGTGGGGGGGGGGGCGCTTCAGGCTCATTGTTGGCGCGAAACAAAAGCGAAGCAATTAAAGAATCTGTGGGCGGTTTTAATCAAGCGCTGTGAGGTCAGACCGCGGGGAGGGGGGGGCGGACTCCGCTGATAACACTGGGAGAGACACTAACCAAATGCGTATATCATATTGCCTTTTATCCCAGAATTCAATTGGAAACTCCTAAATAAAGGCGGGTGAAACACAACAACCAGAATATGAACAAAAAACATATCTTTTCCCGATCCGATGGTAATATTACGTTCGCCGCATAAGCAAAACTGCAGATTTAAAATTTGGAATTTCCTTCTCCGTACGAGCTGTTTTCGACTGAATGTTGCTCCAGTTGGAATCTTTTAACGGAAGCGTTATTCCGCGCACAAAGCGAGCGGTCGGAGGATCGCAGGGTCGCATTCCACGGGCTGTTGGCGGCGTCGCGCGTCGTGGACTTGCCGAATGGAGGCCGACAGTACGCGAGCGGAGGCCGCACAGCTCAGGCCGCACAGCTCAGGTAGCTGAACAGTGACTGAACAACGCGCTGCACGAGCTCCATTACACTCACACCACTGCGAGACCTCTCCGCGAACAATGATTCAACTTTATATTTTGTAAGTGACGTACCTATAGATATAGGTACGTCATCTAACCGATATCACTAGGCGTAATATTCGGTACTAAGCCGCTAGGAGAGAACCCGAGGCGTGCGTGTGCTGTGACACGGGTTTTTCCTTGTTTAATCACTTCAGTCTAATTACTTTAATAATATTAATGATATAATAAGCATAGTATATGATAGTAATACATCAACCGTGATGTACCTACCTCAGTTAATAGCCTTCGAAATGCCAAATAGATAAAACGATATATTACTATTGTCTAACACCCAAATATTACTGTCATTCAAATTCTCACTGTAGCTTTTATTTTAAATTTCTTAGATAGGCAGTAGATTGGAATATTGTAAGTACTTAACAAATTAAAAGATCTCATTAAGGTGACGAAGGAAACACTAATTTAAAGTTATTGCTTTTATCGTATTATTCTTTATAAAAGGTTCGCTATTTCCTATTAGAATTATAATTTTGCGGTAAATACCGGGTACATGCAGCAGCCTGCTACAAGTCAAAAGTAACGCACTTGAGGTACTGCTTATGCTTAGCTGAGTAGGTATACTGTGGTAGCGGCGTCAGGCAAACGTGATTCTTTAAATCTAATGGTATTATAATGGCGGCATTCCGCCTCTCGGATGCCGACAGCTGCGCGAGTTCTTTTCACAACACAAAAATACACATCCTACGGGTACAAAACTGGGCGCAGAGATGGAAATTAAAAAATGTCTAGAAAATTCAAGGAATATGTATTGTAAATCAAAAATAATACCTCAACATAGAATAAAGACAATATTACTTCCACAATACATACCTACTTGAGAAATTTTTCCTTATTCAATTTTGCTCCGTAATCGAAACGAAATAATTTGACTATCATTATATATTTATTTACTTATTTATTTATTCTTTATTGCACAGTGTGTACACATGGCGAACTTAATGTTTGCGACATTCTCACGGATATATTTGACTATCGTAAAAAAAAACATTCTGTAACTTAAACAAATTTGAAATAGACAAGGTATGACAATGGATACCACTTAGCACATGTCGTGGAACTAGTTCCAGTTAATACACACATACTACCTAGTACCTACGTGGGTGCGTGATGTTAGCCGCGCCGTCTCAATGCTTAGGTATAAGGTTCTCCAAGAGGTTTTGACGAATTCAGACCCTTGTGGTGCAAACTCCGTCTACATACTGACGTTACAACCAAAGCGCACATAGCTCGTCGCACATCACAAATTATACGTAGAATATTTTCGTTGTTTTCCATTTGTACCAGATTTGGATTTAGAACGGAAAGGGCGTGAAATATAATAAGGAGCGTCAGTGTCTACGACGCACATATCAAATGCCGCCTCCCGCTGAGGATTACATACGTCACGACATGATAAATCTGCACACAGACAACAATCCTGTCAGAGATAATGTGTTTCTGAACTGCGTTTCCCCATGTGTGCGTGCGTGTTGACATTATTTACAAGAAAGATATCTAATTTCGGGATGGCGACGTGTTTATTAAACCACCACTTCCAAAACTATTGTAATATTTTAAAATGGAGAACATTAATAATGGCAGATGTTATTTTATTTCAATAAAAACGGGTTAAAGTTATTTTTTATGGTCGATGGTAGATTTGGTTTCTTTTTTTGTATGCCTTATTGAACTTGAAATATAGCTACATAATAACATTTCAGTTTGTTGAAATTGATCGTTCCGTGATATTGCTCCATTGTGTAGAGTATAAGGACAGGACAGGCGGTCTTAAGCAAGATTATCAGTGAGTTTTGTGACAAAAGCTAAAACTCTGAGAGAACAATAAAGTCTTCTTTCGTTTATACAAGGCCGACTGAATAAGTAAACTCGAGTCTTTACAATTAAATAAATATTTAAATCGACAAAATGTTGTAGCAAAATGGTTTCTAATAATTTTTCACTTTTTGACGTCGCATTCTCAGCAGCTTTTGACAGTGCAAAGTGAAAATCCAAAGCGTCTATTTTTGCTCCGACTTTTACACACGGAAAATAGGTACAACCAAACTGGTTGCGTCTGAACCTCACCAGCCGGCGCGTCATTATCATGTATCTGTAAACGATGCCTTCGGGATGAGGTTAATAGGGATTTTATGGCGGTGCGAGGGGGCCGGCGGGGTGCGGTGCGGTGTGGTGGGTGAAGTGAGTAATGTGTGGGTCGTGGGCGATCTCGTGATGGACAGCGGACTTCGGCGGGGCGGGGGGGGGGGGGGGGTGTATAACGGCGTTACGAGCGGGCCGTAACCCAGTGTCGTGCGAAATATAGCCGCTAACGTCAGCTTCGCATATCAATGATGTGCATACTGCATAAATAGGTTAACAGGAAAATATATATTTTATAAGAGCTATGTAAGTAGGTATATAAAAAAAATCACAAATCACACGTTAAACAGGCTGACGTCTTACAGGTTTTGTGCTTGTGGCACTCGAGCGGTGACCGCACACCGCACCGACACTCGCGACGCAGACCATATTAAGATACCTATGCGCCTGAACGACTTTTCGCTTTTCGCTTTCGTGGGAGGAGCGAGGGGGGCCGGCCGGCCAGGGGCGCGGGGATCGGCGTGTGAGAACCAGCAGTGGAGTGGACGATGACGCAATGACGTAAATAGCAGATACACAACAGGAATTACTATAGGATACTACAACTCAATGCGCTGTAAACTATCAAAGTTAGGATTTTACAAAATAATACTCCCGTAGACTCACTCGTGTACACCTTTGCTTTTATTTTAACTGCAAATTGCCATAAGATGTTTTTGTAAGCGGCCAACTTGGAGACGGAGTAATATATTATGTTTGTGTACACGAATTAAGAATCGCCCCCTTTATTGAAGTCAGTTGTCAAGCGAACCGAAGAGGCCTCAGTGGAATCCAAAAGACTTATGGAGGCTACCGTGGGCGGCCATTAGCGTGGCTCCGGCGCCGAGCGAGCCGCCAGTGTCAGCGCGGCTGTCGGCATCGTGACGGCATTCGCGCCGTGATCGATGCCCGCGACGCCTCGCGTGGGTGAGAACTATCCTCTGTTTGGCGCACGGCCTCTCCCGCCCGCTCCCTACCCCTTCACATCCGGCACCGTCGCTAATAAAACAAAACAATGCCCATCGTTCCAGATAATTAGATCCAGAGTTATATTCGAATTCGAATTGTTATCCTTGCACATAAAATTTGGTCGTTAAATTTTAAGTGCGTATGATCCAAACTCACCTCGTTCGTCGAAGTGTATGAAATCACGAGAAAAAGTACGACGTAAGTATTATTTTTACATCAATGGAAAAACGTTGCAAAAATTTTTACAATTCTAACTGTATGCCAGTAATAATCTGCCTAGAATATAATAATAATAATAATAATAATAATAAATATCAGGTTTGTTTTAGTATAAGAGAGTGACAGAGAACGTCACCCCAATATAACAAATCGACTCTACTAATATTGACTTGACTAGCTCCTTCCACCGACCCGCGAGCCCCCGCGGTGGCCGGTGGCGTCGCGGTCGCGGTGAATCAACATCGGCAGCGAGGAGCGCGGCGCGAGCGGGAGTTAAATGATTCTTTTGCTTCCAATTTATTACCGATATTGTCTCTAATCAATACAGCGCGTGTCTGCTGCTGGCACGAGGGAACACTCATAGAGATATTAAACATAGCATTAGCTTCGTTTGCACAAAATCGATTGAGGTATTATTATATTCGCACCAGAAGACAAAGGAATGTGGTTCCACCACTCGACCCGTAAAATAGCACCATTCTGCATGCGTGAATATACTCTTTTAAGGCTCATACCAATATACAGACCGACATACAGAGATTCATACACAGAGATATATAATTGTACACAATACACATGCATTGCAACAGTAATGTAATATGTATCAACTTGTATATAATAGCCAATAATAGCCGACCTACGTTTGCAGAAAAGTTTCACAAAGTAAGAATTTTACCATCACAGAAACAACTCAATACTCATAGATCTATAACAGTTTTCCCGACGGGCCCATCCAATCGTTAAACTAACTTTGCAAATGTAGCCATTCCCAACAAGCAAAAACAAGTTATGTTACTGCGCATCTCAGCGCGTGGCGTCGCTTGGAGCTACCCATTGTAGTACCGCATCGCTGTACTCGACGCGTCACGTCACACGTCACACGTCACACGTGGTAACCGCACTCGACTATAGAAGCAAGTGAACTTACTTGACGTTTCGACTTTCTCGGAGAATCATGTCATATGACTGAGCTCATCTCCATACGTCTCTTGGCACAAAGTTATGTATATTTGAACACGTACAAGTACTTTCCTATGCATACCTAGGTACCTAAAGTCAATATTTCCTTTAAAATAAAAGCACTGCCGTGGTTCCGAGAGATCGTTGTTATATGAAAAGATATGTATGGGTACCATAAAATACGTGTAGGAAAAGTTTATGTGAGTGTAAACTCGTACAAAACAATATTTATGTCCAGAATGTCTTTATGTCGGAAAGATTTAACTACTATACGTAGTCTAGAGCAAAATTTCAACTTTTTAAAGAATTCTTTTGAATTTACTTTTCATGATCTCATCTAAGATTCGACAACTGTTATTCTATCCTATCGTACCAGGTAGGTACGACGGTAGGTACGACTGAAATGTTAAATTATTCAAGTAACATCGTTGTCGCTAACAAAATGTATTTGCCACTAATGTTGAGGCAATAAGTCAGTCCGCGGGGACATCTTCACAGCCGCGCCGCCGAGCCGCACGTCGCCCGTCACTCACGCACTCACTCACTCACTCCCTTCTGCACACTGAATGACTGATGGCTCCCCCTCGCATCTCCCTTCGTCTCTAGAGGCCTTCTCCAGAAACATATCCGTTCCGCGACAGACACTCCTGCCGTGTGTCTGACGACAAAGAGAGCCGTCGAGTGACATCTCCCCCAATTACAGCCGATATAGCCTCCCTGCCGCCTCGCCCCGCAGTGTTCCATTAAGTATACCTACATAATATACGAGTATGATTTTTTTTTAAATTCCCCTGATTCAGGCTTGACCCATTGTGCTATCCAAAACTCACTCGATATAAACAAAACTTGTGGTAATAAATTTATTCTTATTGTAATACGTACAAGTCACGCCCGTGGCCGAGCGCGGGGGCGGGGGACAGGGCGGGGGCGGGGCGGGGGACAGGGCGGGGGCGGGGCGGGGGCAGGGCGGGGGAAGCGAACTGAGCGATCCTCGTCGTCGCGGTCACAATTTCAACTGATATTTCCAAAGCTGGTTGGTCTTCCTAAAAATAAATAAATCTACCATTGAGCGAAACGGATCGTAGTAAAATATGTTTTTGAGGTTACGAGTGTCAAATTTCAGTTGTTTATAATATTTATTGTGTCCTCAATGCTACTTACCTCCGACATGGTCGTGGGTTCAATTCCAATAATAACGAGTGTTATTGCTATTATCGTCTTCTACACATCAGCTGTTTGAATACATTAGGGATGGTTCATTACTGACGTCAGGCTTGAAAGGGGGGGAAGGGTTCGGAAAAAAATCACGAAATATCACAAGGTTGGGGGGGAGGGATGTAATGAGATATCACGTGTATCTATTTATTTTTCACTGGGCGCACGATTTCTTAACCAAACAGCGGCCTGGCGTTGACTATCACGATGCTTAATTTTCTAAAATTTAATCAGATTTTACCTGTAATAATCATATTCTGAAAGGGGCGAGGGGGTTAAAGTGTTGCTAAAAACATCATGTGATTAAATGGACGACCCACGAAACCGCGTCGCCGTCTCGTCAGTGCTCGATAGTTGTGCGTTGTCCTCAAATAAACAAACAGACGCTATCAGAAACCCTACTTTGTATTAATAGCCTGCCCCGGCTTCTTTGAAACAATTTACTTTGCAAATCCCAGCTGATACACAACAACAACCTTACCTAACGAGAGCAAAAAGAACCAACAACGTTTGATGGATTGAATTAAGGCCATAATGTGTTCAGCGAAGCCTCCCGCGAGCGCCCCGGGGCGGCCAGCGGGGGCGGAGGTGGGGGGCGGCACCCCGGGGGCCGCCGGGCTCAGGGCGGTCAAGATGTTTTAAAAGATTACACACATCTCCCTTATATAATAGTCAATTTAGTCATAAGTCCACAAAATCCACCGAAGGTCGCTTGTTGACTTACGAATATTTTGATTTTGAAAAATCATTAGCTGTAGAGACATAATTTATTACTGTTGAGATATACGGAAATATTCCCAAAAAATGTTATTGGACCAAAATATATTGTTTGCGCTAGAAGGCTCGTGCAGCGTTGCGGGAATCGTAGACAATATTGTTTATTCAGTCTCATCTATTTCTTTTAACTGGCAGGCTAATTGCTTTGACATCTCAATAAGCACAATATAGCTACAATTTTGATAGTGCTGTTTGTGTGGATGTTTCTTATATAAAAATAACGACATTTTCTTTTAATCATTTGCTGAGTATTAAAGCATAACTATTGTTAATTTGTTTAAAATTGGTCAATCCTATTGAGCCCACTGAACAAATTAAGTATTTGGTGACAAAGCACACTCACTTTATTGTCAGAGTGATTGACTATATCGATCGTTGTTATCTAATATATATAAATCACGTGTCACGTTGTTTGTCCGCGATGGACTCCGAAACTACTGAACGGATTTTGATTCAATTTTGTAATTGTAACCATTCATAAAATGGTCCAACTTAAAAGATAGGATAGTTTTTATCCCGGAATTCCCTCGGGAACTGAAGGACATAGAGTACTTTTTCCCGCAACCTCCGCGGGAACTCTGAAATTACCGCGGATGAAATCGCGGGGGACAGCTAGTTATAATATATATCTTGTGCAGTATACGCAACGTCGGTCGGTCGGTCGGTGTGAGCCGTGAGGGTCGGAGTCCTACGTTACCCTGTTACGTCCGAGTAGGTACGTCGCTTTCAGCAGAACCGCCGCCGCCGCCGCCACCGTATCGCGCCGATCTATTGCAATAAATAACTTAAATCGATTTACGTAATCCAGCGGAGCGGCGCCACTGAGAGCTAATTTACGGGAACTGATAGCCCATCTATATCCCCGACTGAACTTCGACTGAACCCCCCCCCCCCCCCCCTCCCCCCGTAAGCCGCGGGCGGCTCGGCGCTCGGCACGGATGTGCGGGTGACGTCACAGTGAAGCACAGACGCAGGTGTCCGCGCGGTGCGCTTGTTGCCTGCCGCACACCGCGCCGCGCGCCGCCTGATGCGTGCTGCGAGTGCAGCGGGCGGGGTGCGTGTGAGCGTCGAGCGCGCCGCCTCGTGCCCGGGGCGCCTCGCGCCCGAGCGACGCGACGCGAGGGTAGAATATAATTGTAATGGACGTGCTTTACCAGTGTAAATGATAATTTATAATAACAATAATAACACTTCACAACACACACACAGCGGAAGGTATAATTAAGCAGGAATTGAACTCGGAACCTCTCGATTAGCCGGTAGAAATAGTGACCTATTGCGCCAATCCATTCGTCGACATTAAATTCACGCGGTTAATAGGTACCACAGGCTAGGGTTAAATTAAAAATACCTAATTAAAGTGGAAGTAGGTAGTAGCAGTCGATAATTCGGTATAGATTTGCAATATAGAAAAACGGTCCATATACGAACATATAACTGTCTTTTGATACCCTCTATTGACATACCATATTGTGATACTCGTCGCAACAAATACGGAGCGGAGTCGCAAAACTAAACACATCAATCATCCAAATATAAAAGAAACATAAAAGTCCACGGAGCGGCTCGTGCGGGCGGCGCGGCGCAGTGTGCTGCTGTAGCGTAGCGCGAGTCGCCGAGGGAGCTAATATTGTTGTTTGTCAAAGGAACACCCGGGGCCGGGGCGACGGAAACTGTTTGCTCTTCATTAACAAGCCCCTAGTTATGGCGCCGAATTACCCTCTCAATAAAGGGAAAAACTCAAATAATAATCTTCGGAGAGCAGCCGGCGAGTTCTTAAAGTGTATTAGCGCAGGTTGGCGTCGTGAGGGGTTTGCTTTGAGTTTAAGGGCGCTCGTTACCTCGTGGCCGCGCGCTGCGGGGGGCGGGGGGCGCGGGCGCGGGGTGACTGGGCGGGGGGGGGGGGGGGGGTGACTGGGCGGCGAGTAACCAAACGGTTTTTACTGCAATGCAATCACCATAACGTAACTGGGTCCAAGACGTTCCTTTATATTGATATTTTTTAGTTTGATGGTGAGCCGGGACCATTTTGCCAACGGTTACAAATTGTGTCGGCAATACTTCTTTCTATTCCCAGAAATGTCCGTAACGTTCCCGCGGGAGTCAGATGAAGCACGCGAGTTGAGGCGCGAGCGACACCCAGCTGGCTGGCGAGCGTTACATAGGGCTATTTGTTTTTCATTCCTAATACAATTTTTCCAGCTGGAAAATAATATTTTTTTTTTTCAAGTATTCCAATGATGTCCAATGTTAACCTCAGGAGAGGAGGACACGGACGACTCGCCCCCGGCCACCCCTCCCCGCCCCGCCCCGCCCCGACGACCGTCCTCATTAGCCGCAACCTGTTGTACGAGCGGACAGACAACATCTACGGATCACACGCACCAATTAGTATTCTCATTGAGATATATTTATACTCATTACTCATACATTAAATAAGGAATGTAGAGTCACGTCCCTTCGCGGTTTAGAGATCGAGTGGGTCCACTGCCGGCTGAGAGGTTTATTGGAATATAGGAGATGAGAATAATGACTGTACACAGAAGCGAGCTGTTTGAGCCATCTATAAGATGGGCCCTCAGGAGTCATTGAGAACTAAATTCTGCGAATTTAAAATAATGACTAGGTAGGTATACAGTTCCGGTACATATACGAAAATTTATTATATTAATTATGTTCATAAAAATATAGGGAAGTTTAAGAAAAAAATTTATTTACATAATCTTAACTTAAGAAATAAAGATAAACTCGCCGGGCCCAGTACTAGGCTCCATAAAACTCTTTTAAAGGGATTGCTTTGAGATTTGATTTTGATTTTGGGATTGATTTTACAAGAAGCTTCCAAACGATGTAGTTAACTTGTCAATTAGTAAATTTAAAATACTAAATTAAAATTAGACTGACGATTATAAGTGATTGTACTGATCCTAAGTAATAAACATATTTTGAATTTTGAATTTCACACATCAAAACCCTGCTGTGGACATGAATTTTGAGCTGGTGACACAAGCGACTGTAACTTGTTTTGTGTCTGAATTAATATACTTAATATTATCAAATATGCGAAAGTGAGTTTGTTTGTTTGTTTGTTACGTTTTCACGCCTTAACGGCTCAACCGGTCATCATGAAATTTTACATACAATATGTTGTTAGGGATACAGAAAAGGACATAGGGTACTTTATATCCTGGAATGCCCCTGGGAACTTCGAAATTACCGCGGTGAAACTGCAAGGGACAGCTAGTACTTACCTACATAAAAGTTTCCAGTTCTAAATTGACTTTTTAAAACGCTATAATGAATGAAGCAGCCGCGCAATGACATTCCAGCAAAACTTTAACAGTCAACCTTTACTTCCTCCACCTTCCTGACCTCGGGCGGGCGGCGTGATGCGTGCCGCGTGACGTCACCAGCCCCGACTACGCGTCGCTAATGATAATTAGCGGGGGCGAGGCGGCGGCCATTGTGTTCCCGTATCATTAATATCGCTGAACAGCGCCGCGTCAGCCGTTATTCAAATCGGATTATATCTTACGTGCATTAAGAAGGTCGCCCCCACCCCGCCACCCCGTCACGAACCTCGCCCCCTCCCCCTCCCCCCACACACCCCGCCCTCGCTCACGCTCTCTCAGTGTAATCTCAGTGTTGTAAATTGATTATTGACTGAGTTCATTTCAGCGGCTTTTTATGTGCGGGGAGTGTTCGACTGTGTCACTCTCCTGTCATTAACAGCGGTATAGTATTCAACGGATGCGCACGTCATTTGGGATTACTGTGGGCCACAAAAATAATAGCTGATGACAGTCGAAGAGCCCAAGTTAAGGGTGTGATTATGGTAAACAGTTACGCTAATAATATTAGCTTAATATATACGCGTTTGTAGCTCTATCATAATGTTCACATTCGCAATAGGTAGACGTCCCTACTAATGACGCAAAAACAAATACCTCAGTCGATTTTATCCACAGAATGTAGATATTTTTCAGCTGAATTAGGCTGTGTTAGTATAATGGTACTAAAACAGGTAAGGTTTTTGAAATGCAACTTCTTTGGGTGCCTTGTACGTACTGGGTGTGGGGAAAACAATATCATCACATTTTCGTATTATGTTCGTGTTACGGTGACAGTGAAGACTGAAAATGGCCGCGCACAGGTGCAGTGCCGGGCTTGCACCGCGGCCCGAGGGCGTCGCGCGCCGCGCCCGCGTCGTGCCGCCACAGCTCCGGCTCCGCTCCGACGGACGCCAGTTCATTGCGTGGGATTATAAATTTCAATGGACACATCGAGCGCGGCGCGGGGGCGGCGCGGGGGCGGGGCGGGGGCGGGGGGAGGGTGTGCGGCGAGACGACTATCAATCACTATTAGAGCTCTTTGATGGATGGAGCGGGGGATGGCGCGGGGGTGTGCGGTGGGGGTGGGGGAGGGGGGCAGTGGGATCGGGGCGATGATAATAATACGTGGGCAGCCGCGGTAACACACGGTCGGATCGGAACTGGTGTGGGTGTGTGCGTTCCAGCCTATTTCTGTTGAATTTTTAGAATGTGGTTGTAGCCGTAGGGCACAAGCAATTGTTTAGTCTGCGTGCATCTAACATTTACGAAAAGTTTACGAGCATAGGAATTCAAATAAGAAAGTTTGGAGTGGGCTCGTCTGGTCCAAAAGATTGATACAAGTCACTTTCGCATTTATTATATTAGTAAGGATTTCCACTGCTACTTCAGAATAGCTCGGGTGTTACCTAGTTATAAAAAAAACGTTAAACTAAAGAGCTCGAAAGTCGGTTTCAAAAGTTTATAAGGCAAAATACAATTCCATGCGAGAAAAACCGCGGGAAACGGCTAGTTTAGACCTAGCTAGTTGAGAGCCCTCAACTCATTCCTATCCTGCTTCTGTAATTTTATAATGACGTAATGTGCACATTATTATAGGTTACGGTCTGGGGAGGTATGGGTTGGGAACAATTATAATTACGTTATTATTTGAACAAATGGACGCATTATTCACTATCTATATCTATATAATAAAGTGGAAAAATTTCAATTTTTGTTCGTTAGTTAGTTTATTACGATTTAACTCAAAAACTACTGGACAGATTTCAAAAATTCTTTCACCATTTGAAAGTTTCATTATCCCTGAGTAACATAGGCTATATTGTAATCTGGAATTCCCGTGAGACCCCAAAATTAACGAGGCTGAAACCGCGGGAATAAATTATAAGTTATTAAGTGTGACAAGTTTAATCGTGATTAGGTTCTATGGCGACACTTTCAGTTGCACGTGTCGGTCGACTCACACGGAGCGATGCGACACTGTGGCGGCTGAGGAGGCTGCGGCGGCTGCGGCTGAGGCGAGTGAGGCTATCGAAGCCTACTGCGGTCACAGAGAGGCCAAAGAGGCAGAGCCCCGGCCGCGGCTCCGTAGCACCACACGGTCACACTGGACACAGCGCGAGACCACTTCCAACTTCAATTAAGTAACTTTACTTCAGTGCTGCTTTATATCAGTATTATCACACTATATTTAACTGTCTTGGTAACTTTACTGAAAAGTGTGTTTACGAAAATGTTATAAAAGTTTGTTAAACTCTCCAACTCGATACACTATGGTCGCTATTATTTCTGGAGCGCGCCAGCCAGCCGATACGGACGGCTGCACTCCACGTAAAATCCGCGCGAGTGCCAGAGCGCGCGTGTTTCGGGCGGCTGCAGGGCGGGCGGCGGGCGGCGGGCGGCGGCGGGCTCGGCTGGCCGCTCACTGCCGCGCGCCGCCCGCGGCCGCTGCGGGCCCGCGCCGCCGCCGCCGCCGCCGCCGCCGGTAGCTGCGCGCGCACCGCAGCCGCACCGCGACGTGCACGCACCGCGCACGCAGAGCAGAATGCTGAAATGGTCCCGTGACAATGACTACCACACTACAACTATACAAATGTACACTCAGTCAGCAACATCGATATTATGTACACACCTTGAAAGTTACATTAGCAAAACGAACTATTTAACGGGTAGGAGTGCGAATTAGCTAGGAGTGCACGCGACCGCCACTCCTACTACATTTTTTAAGCATTCACGCGTGAATCTTGCAATTCCGTGCGCGGATAGTAATTCGAGCGATTCAAAAATCGACCCCCTGGCAGCCATTACCTACTTTCGTCTCCGAACAAGCGATTTGTTGTGAAATTATTGCGATGATTTGCGAAATTATTCCGCCACCGCGACAGAACTCTGTTGAGTAAAAAGGTGCAGACACTATTCAGGTCATTCAGGCGAGGCGTAGTGTGGCGTGGACGGGACGGGACGCGGTGCGCGGGCGATAGGCGGAGCCGTGTGAATAAAGGAACGTGGCGCTGAATGTAACCAAACTCGTCGTTCACTCGATCGGTATGTAGGTATGTAGGGCGCCGCAATGAAATGCACCTCCCTATTATTTCAATTCGCTTTATGTCGAACTACAATCATGCAAGTTCTAGTTTTCATTGCAAACTCACTGGTAACCGCTCAGTTCCAGTTTAAAAAACTATCAGGGGCCGTATTTTTGAATCGCTCGAATTACTTTTCGCACATGGAATCACAAGATTAACGTGTGAATGCATAAAACATGTATGTATGATCATTCTGGATTCATTTCTGGAATTCCCGCGCGAACTCTGATATCAACGCGGGTGAATACTACACGTTGTCAAGGGTACAGGAAAGGTCATAGGGTAGTACTTTTATCTCAGAATACCCGCGGGATCTCCGAAATTAACGTGGGTTAAACCGCGGGGAACAGCTATTTAAGCCGAGCGAAGCTCGGTTGCCCAGATATTAATAAATAATAATAATAAGTGTAGCTAGTTACCTACCTAGATATAAAGTAGCTCAAGAAGTAGTACCAGAATAGAAAAGGAGGAATACCATTTACAAAAAGAAATGACATCCCATCAAAAACAAACTTGTCAAAAAGTCTCGCAACTCAGTTCTTCTACAGTAAAAAGTTGTGAGATCAATGTAATACCAAGTCGGTTAATTTATTCAGTGCCTACTTAAGGGTCCTTCTGTCTAAGTTATCATGTTATAAGCTAATCTAATAACATTTTATAGTGACCATATCAAATTTAAAAATCTTTTATGGTTTAAATAGATTGATTGGCTTGGCGATCACGTGAAAACACAATGTATCTCACAAGTAATAAATATTATAATTAAATTAGATAGTTTAGAACCATAATTATGTACATTACATGTAAAGGGTTTTCCAATAAGAGGTGTTATTTTGATATTCAAAGAAAAATGCCATTTTTTATTATAAATCATCAGATGTTTATTTCATTACAAAGAGGAAGGTATGCCGTTAATAGTGGAAAATAACATCAGGCAAATGACCACCACGGCCACGCTTACAGGACAAAATCCTTTTCATGAAATTTTCCATAACTAAATCGCAAAGTGGCTGCTCTATGTCCTCGATAGCCTCACGAATTCCATCTTTGAGGTCTTGAATCGATACTGGGCTGTTGGCGTAGACCTTCTCCTTCACGTGGCCCCAAAGAAAGAAGTCGCAAGGTGTTAAATCACAAGATCTCGGTGGCCAATTGTGATCACCTCTTCGAGAGATAACACGGTCCGGAAACTTTTCCCTTAAAAGATCAATGGTTTCGTTGCTTGTGTGGCACGTAGCGTAGTACGTTAATAATTTCAATGCGTTGTTGAAGCGTGTATCGTACCATTTTTATTAATGGCGTAGTTTCTACTTGTCAAATGCCAAGAAATGACAGCTTCAAAAGTGACATCTACCGAAATAGCGGGCTATTCAAAATAACACCTCTTATTGGAAAACCCGTTACATTATGTACATGTACATTATTATCATGTACATTATTATCATGTACATTATTATCATGTACATTATTATCATGTACATTATTATCATGTACATTATGTAATTATGTACAACAACAACAACAACAACAAACAACAACAACAACAACAACAACAACAACAACAACAACAACAACAACAACAACAACAACAACAACAACAACAACAACAACAACAACAACAACAACAACAACAACAACAACAACAACAACAACAACAACAACAACAACAACAACAACAACAACAACAACAACAACAACAACAACAACAACAACAACAACAACAACAACAACAACAACAACAACAACAACAACAACAACAACAACAACAACAACAACAACAACAACAACAACAACAACAACAACAACAACAACAACAACAACAACAACAACAACAACAACAACAACAACAACAACAACAACAACAACAACAACAACAACAACAACAACAACAACAACAACAACAACAACAACAACAACAACAACAACAACAACAACAACAACAACAACAACAACAACAACAACAACAACAACAACAACAACAACAACAACAACAACAACAACAACAACAACAACAACAACAACAACAACAACAACAACAACAACAACAACAACAACAACAACAACAACAACAACAACAACAACAACAACAACAACAACAACAACAACAACAACAACAACAACAACAACAACAACAACAACAACAACAACAACAACAACAACAACAACAACAACAACAACAACAACAACAACAACAACAACAACAACAACAACAACAACAACAACAACAACAACAACAACAACAACAACAACAACAACAACAACAACAACAACAACAACAACAACAACAACAACAACAACAACAACAACCGGTTTGGACGAGTTAGGTTTGGACGAGTTAGGTTTGGACGAGTTAGGTTTGGACGAGTTAGGTTTGGACGAGTTAGGTTTGGACGAGTTAGGTTTGGACGAGTTAGGTTAGGTTAGGTTAGGTTAGGTTAGGTTAGGTTAGGTTAGGTTAGGTTAGGTTAGGTTAGGTTAGGTTAGGTTAGGTTAGGTTAGGTTAGGTTCCCCCCCGAATTGGGTCCTCGCCTTGTCGTGGCGGGGGGGCTCTAGTAGCCGTGGACTCGTCACCCACGGTGAAGCTAAGAGGGACCCAGAGGCGGGCCGGAATGCCGGGTGCGGCGCTGATCTGGGGGACGGCGCTGCGCCCGACATGAGGCACCGGACGGGGCCGTCTCACCCACTTGCAGGCGGCAAGCACGGGGTCGAGGCGGCCCATGTAGGTGGCGCTGTCGTCCTCCGGGGCGGCGGCGCCACTGAGGCGGGCTGCGGTGGCTCGGGGAGCACCGCGGCTGAGGGTTAGAGGCCGTGGAGACGTTTTTCCTCTGCGGCCTCGACGGGGCCGCCCCGGTGATTGGCGGCGTGGAGGGGCTGCGGGGGGAGGGGAGTGCTGGCGCGGAGCTAGTCGGCCCTCCTCACCCTCTGCGGCCGTCGTGGTGGGCGGCGGGGCCACTGACCCGACCCGTCGCAGGGGGCCTTGGGCGCCGGTCTTGGGCCCGACCGGCGTCCTTTGCACAAGGTCCCCGAGAGGGAGGAGGGCGGCGGTGCGTCGCGTGTTCCGGCGCATCGTCGTCATTCTGAGGGGCACTCGTGCCCCTCGAGGAGGAGCCCGGCAACGGGCTGGCGCCGTCGGGGCTGCGGAGCATGCGAAAGCGATTCCCGTGGCCCCGGCAACAGGCGCGGAGGAGGAACACCCCAGGGTTTTTAGTGGGTAGCATTCCCGCCCTTCTCAGGGCGGGTTGCCCTTATCAGGGCAGAGTCCCACATAACCATCGCCCCGGCCCGGGGGCGGTGGTATGCATAAAGCATTTTCCCTGGGTCAAAAAAAAAAAAAAGGTTAGGTTAGGTTAGGTTAGGTTAGGTTAGGTTAGGTTAGGTTAGGTTAGGTTAGGTTAGGTTAGGTTAGGTTAGGTTAGGTTAGGTTAGGTTAGGTTAGGTTAGGTTAGGTTAGGTTAGGTTAGGTTAGGTTAGGTTAGGTTAGGTTAGGTTAGGTTAGGTTAGGTTAGGTTAGGTTAGGTTAGGTTAGGTTAGGTTAGGTTAGGTTAGGTTAGGTTAGGTTAGGTTAGGTTAGGTTAGGTTAGGTTAGGTTAGGTTAGGTTAGGTTAGGTTAGGTTAGGTTAGGTTAGGTTAGGTTAGGTTAGGTTAGGTTAGGTTAGGTTAGGTTAGGTTAGGTTAGGTTAGGTTAGGTTAGGTTAGGTTAGGTTAGGTTAGGTTAGGTTAGGTTAGGTTAGGTTAGGTTAGGTTAGGTTAGGTTAGGTTAGGTTAGGTTAGGTTAGGTTAGGTTAGGTTAGGTTAGGTTAGGTTAGGTTAGGTTAGGTTAGGTTAGGTTAGGTTAGGTTAGGTTAGGTTAGGTTAGGTTAGGTTAGGTTAGGTTAGGTTAGGTTAGGTTAGGTTAGGTTAGGTTAGGTTAGGTTAGGTTAGGTTAGGTTAGGTTAGGTTAGGTTAGGTTAGGTTAGGTTAGGTTAGGTTAGGTTAGGTTAGGTTAGGTTAGGATAGGTTAGGTTAGGTTAGGTTAGGTTAGGTTAGGTTAGGTTAGGTTAGGTTAGGTTAGGTTAGGTTAGGTTAGGTTAGGTTAGGTTAGGTTAGGTTAGGTTAGGTTAGGTTAGGTTAGGTTAGGTTAGGTTAGGTTAGGTTAGGTTAGGTTAGGTTAGGTTAGGTTAGGTTAGGTTAGGTTAGGTTAGGTTAGGTTAGGTTAGGTTAGGTTAGGTTAGGTTAGGTTAGGTTAGGTTAGGTTAGGTTAGGTTAGGTTAGGTTAGGTTAGGTTAGGTTAGGTTAGGTTAGGTTAGGTTAGGTTAGGTTAGGTTAGGTTAGGTTAGGTTAGGTTAGGTTAGGTTAGGTTAGGTTAGGTTAGGTTAGGTTAGGTTAGGTTAGGTTAGGTTAGGTTAGGTTAGGTTAGGTTAGGTTAGGTTAGGTTAGGTTAGGTTAGGTTAGGTTAGGTTAGGTTAGGTTAGGTTAGGTTAGGTTAGGTTAGGTTAGGTTAGGTTAGGTTAGGTTAGGTTAGGTTAGGTTAGGTTAGGTTAGGTTAGGTTAGGTTAGGTTAGGTTAGGTTAGGTTAGGTTAGGTTAGGTTAGGTTAGGTTAGGTTAGGTTAGGTTAGGTTAGGTTAGGTTAGGTTAGGTTAGGTTAGGTTAGGTTAGGTTAGGTTAGGTTAGGTTAGGTTAGGTTAGGTTAGGTTAGGTTAGGTTAGGTTAGGTTAGGTTAGGTTAGGTTAGGTTAGGTTAGGTTAGGTTAGGTTAGGTTAGGTTAGGTTAGGTTAGGTTAGGTTAGGTTAGGTTAGGTTAGGTTAGGTTAGGTTAGGTTAGGTTAGGTTAGGTTAGGTTAGGTTAGGTTAGGTTAGGTTAGGTTAGGTTAGGTTAGGTTAGGTTAGGTTAGGTTAGGTTAGGTTAGGTTAGGTTAGGTTAGGTTAGGTTAGGTTAGGATAGGTTAGGTTAGGTTAGGTTAGGTTAGGTTAGGTTAGGTTAGGTTAGGTTAGGTTAGGTTAGGTTAGGTTAGGTTAGGTTAGGTTAGGTTAGGTTAGGTTAGGTTAGGTTAGGTTAGGTTAGGTTAGGTTAGGTTAGGTTAGGTTAGGTTAGGTTAGGTTAGGTTAGGTTAGGTTAGGTTAGGTTAGGTTAGGTTAGGTTAGGTTAGGTTAGGTTAGGTTAGGTTAGGTTAGGTTAGGTTAGGTTAGGTTAGGTTAGGTTAGGTTAGGTTAGGTTAGGTTAGGTTAGGTTAGGTTAGGTTAGGTTAGGTTAGGTTAGGTTAGGTTAGGTTAGGTTAGGTTAGGTTAGGTTAGGTTAGGTTAGGTTAGGTTAGGTTAGGTTAGGTTAGGTTAGGTTAGGTTAGGTTAGGTTAGGTTAGGTTAGGTTAGGTTAGGTTAGGTTAGGTTAGGTTAGGTTAGGTTAGGTTAGGTTAGGTTAGGTTAGGTTAGGTTAGGTTAGGTTAGGTTAGGTTAGGTTAGGTTAGGTTAGGTTAGGTTAGGTTAGGTTAGGTTAGGTTAGGTTAGGTTAGGTTAGGTTAGGTTAGGTTAGGTTAGGTTAGGTTAGGTTAGGTTAGGTTAGGTTAGGTTAGGTTAGGTTAGGTTAGGTTAGGTTAGGTTAGGTTAGGTTAGGTTAGGTTAGGTTAGGTTAGGTTAGGTTAGGTTAGGTTAGGTTAGGTTAGGTTAGGTTAGGTTAGGTTAGGTTAGGTTAGGTTAGGTTAGGTTAGGTTAGGTTAGGTTAGGTTAGGTTAGGTTAGGTTAGGTTAGGTTAGGTTAGGTTAGGTTAGGTTAGGTTAGGTTAGGTTAGGTTAGGTTAGGTTAGGTTAGGTTAGGTTAGGTTAGGTTAGGTTAGGTTAGGTTAGGTTAGGTTAGGTTAGGTTAGGTTAGGTTAGGTTAGGTTAGGTTAGGTTAGGTTAGGTTAGGTTAGGTTAGGTTAGGTTAGGTTAGGTTAGGTTAGGTTAGGTTAGGTTAGGTTAGGTTAGGTTAGGTTAGGTTAGGTTAGGTTAGGTTAGGTTAGGTTAGGTTAGGTTAGGTTAGGTTAGGTTAGGTTAGGTTAGGTTAGGTTAGGTTAGGTTAGGTTAGGTTAGGTTAGGTTAGGTTAGGTTAGGTTAGGTTAGGTTAGGTTAGGTTAGGTTAGGTTAGGTTAGGTTAGGTTAGGTTAGGTTAGGTTAGGTTAGGTTAGGTTAGGTTAGGTTAGGTTAGGTTAGGTTAGGTTAGGTTAGGTTAGGTTAGGTTAGGTTAGGTTAGGTTAGCTTAGGTTAGGTTAGGTTAGGTTAGGTTAGGTTAGGTTAGGTTAGGTTAGGTTAGGTTAGGTTAGGTTAGGTTAGGTTAGGTTAGGTTAGGTTAGGTTAGGTTAGGTTAGGTTAGGTTAGGTTAGGTTAGGTTAGGTTAGGTTAGGTTAGGTTAGGTTAGGTTAGGTTAGGTTAGGTTAGGTTAGGTTAGGTTAGGTTAGGTTAGGTTAGGTTAGGTTAGGTTAGGTTAGGTTAGGTTAGGTTAGGTTAGGTTAGGTTAGGTTAGGTTAGGTTAGGTTAGGTTAGGTTAGGTTAGGTTAGGTTAGGTTAGGTTAGGTTAGGTTAGGTTAGGTTAGGTTAGGTTAGGTTAGGTTAGGTTAGGTTAGGTTAGGTTAGGTTAGGTTAGGTTAGGTTAGGTTAGGTTAGGTTAGGTTAGGTTAGGTTAGGTTAGGTTAGGTTAGGTTAGGTTAGGTTAGGTTAGGTTAGGTTAGGTTAGGTTAGGTTAGGTTAGGTTAGGTTAGGTTAGGTTAGGTTAGGTTAGGTTAGGTTAGGTTAGGTTAGGTTAGGTTAGGTTAGGTTAGATTAGGTTAGGTTAGGTTAGGTTAGGTTAGGTTAGGTTAGGTTAGGTTAGGTTAGGTTAGGTTAGGTTAGGTTAGGTTAGGTTAGGTTAGGTTAGGTTAGGTTAGGTTAGGTTAGGTTAGGTTAGGTTAGGTTAGGTTAGGTTAGGTTAGGTTAGGTTAGGTTAGGTTAGGTTAGGTTAGGTTAGGTTAGGTTAGGTTAGGTTAGGTTAGGTTAGGTTAGGTTAGGTTAGGTTAGGTTAGGTTAGGTTAGGTTAGGTTAGGTTAGGTTAGGTTAGGTTAGGTTAGGTTAGGTTAGGTTAGGTTAGGTTAGGTTAGGTTAGGTTAGGTTAGGTTAGGTTAGGTTAGGTTAGGTTAGGTTAGGTTAGGTTAGGTTAGGTTAGGTTAGGTTAGGTTAGGTTAGGTTAGGTTAGGTTAGGTTAGGTTAGGTTAGGTTAGGTTAGGTTAGGTTAGGTTAGGTTAGGTTAGGTTAGGTTAGGTTAGGTTAGGTTAGGTTAGGTTAGGTTAGGTTAGGTTAGGTTAGGTTAGGTTAGGTTAGGTTAGGTTAGGTTAGGTTAGGTTAGGTTAGGTTAGGTTAGGTTAGGTTAGGTTAGGTTAGGTTAGGTTAGGTTAGGTTAGGTTAGGTTAGGTTAGGTTAGGTTAGGTTAGGTTAGGTTAGGTTAGGTTAGGTTAGGTTAGGTTAGGTTAGGTTAGGTTAGGTTAGGTTAGGTTAGGTTAGGTTAGGTTAGGTTAGGTTAGGTTAGGTTAGGTTAGGTTAGGTTAGGTTAGGTTAGGTTAGGTTAGGTTAGGTTAGGTTAGGTTAGGTTAGGTTAGGTTAGGTTAGGTTAGGTTAGGTTAGGTTAGGTTAGGTTAGGTTAGGTTAGGTTAGGTTAGGTTAGGTTAGGTTAGGTTAGGTTAGGTTAGGTTAGGTTAGGTTAGGTTAGGTTAGGTTAGGTTAGGTTAGGTTAGGTTAGGTTAGGTTAGGTTAGGTTAGGTTAGGTTAGGTTAGGTTAGGTTAGGTTAGGTTAGGTTAGGTTAGGTTAGGTTAGGTTAGGTTAGGTTAGGTTAGGTTAGGTTAGGTTAGGTTAGGTTAGGTTAGGTTAGGTTAGGTTAGGTTAGGTTAGGTTAGGTTAGGTTAGGTTAGGTTAGGTTAGGTTAGGTTAGGTTAGGTTAGGTTAGGTTAGGTTAGGTTAGGTTAGGTTAGGTTAGGTTAGGTTAGGTTAGGTTAGGTTAGGTTAGGTTAGGTTAGGTTAGGTTAGGTTAGGTTAGGTTAGGTTAGGTTAGGTTAGGTTAGGTTAGGTTAGGTTAGGTTAGGTTAGGTTAGGTTAGGTTAGGTTAGGTTAGGTTAGGTTAGGTTAGGTTAGGTTAGGTTAGGTTAGGTTAGGTTAGGTTAGGTTAGGTTAGGTTAGGTTAGGTTAGGTTAGGTTAGGTTAGGTTAGGTTAGGTTAGGATAGGTTAGGTTAGGTTAGGTTAGGTTAGGTTAGGTTAGGTTAGGTTAGGTTAGGTTAGGTTAGGTTAGGTTAGGTTAGGTTAGGTTAGGTTAGGTTAGGTTAGGTTAGGTTAGGTTAGGTTAGGTTAGGTTAGGTTAGGTTAGGTTAGGTTAGGTTAGGTTAGGTTAGGTTAGGTTAGGTTAGGTTAGGTTAGGTTAGGTTAGGTTAGGTTAGGTTAGGTTAGGTTAGGTTAGGTTAGGTTAGGTTAGG